>JAQFVV010012463.1:845000-1430924 GCA_028023455.1 Epiperipatus broadwayi
CTGATTTAAACTATTGTGCAATTTATGTTTTTTTTTCTTTTGATTTTTGAATTAAAAAAGTTTTGCTATATAATATTTCCAATACAAATAAGTTTTTATTTATAATTTTTTTTAGAGCATATAATTATCTTAAGAACAACTTATTGAATATTTCCATAAAATAAGTAATTAAAAAATACAAATTTTAATTTTACAAAGATTATTTTAATACCTATTTTGGAATAAACTTATTTAAGAGTCTGCTATACAATAAAAAAACTGACTTCCTTAATTCATGAAAAATTATAGAAGACATTTACTTTTTGAAATGTCAAAAAAAAAAAAAAATTGAAAGAAAATAAATTATGCAATTAAAATCAATTTCAATTAAAATCAATTGTCAATTTTAATTTTTTTAAAAACTACACACATATATGTGTAAAGTTTAATGATATTTTCATTTTATTTTTAAAAAACATCATTTTTAAAAAATCAAAAAAAAATCATTTACTTTAATAGATCTTATAATATTCAATTTTATTTAGTAGTGCAAAGATTGTATGTAATTTAAACAAAAAGGATTTACATCCTAAGAACATGTGCTTAGGATATAAATTCCTTCTGTTTAAATTTAATAGATCTTATAAAAGATGTTCCAGATACCTATATAAAAAAGAGTACCGCCCAATTCTGCCCCATGCCTTCACTTGAGGGCACTTATTTCCAATAGTCAGAAATAATTATACAATTGCAGGGAGTTGAAGTAAAAAAGACCGAACAACAATTTTGTATTCTAATGTTTAATTAAAGTAAAAAATAAAACCAAAAACTTAACTACTAATTTACTGAAATAAACAATAATTTGGTATTTAATCAAAGAATAAAAAAAACAACAAAATAAAATATGTAATTACTAACAAATTGGTAGTATGTAGTGTAATCAGGGGTATTTAATGAAAGTGAAAGTAAAAAAAGACGAAAACAATTTTGCATTCTAATGTTTAATTAAAGTAAAAAAAAACAAAACAAAGTGTATGGGAGTAATAAAGAAAATAGTTACACTTTGCTAATGGCTTTTAAAATTGTGACAAATAAATCTTCTTGGTGCAATTGCCACCACATGAACACAGTGAAATAGGAATGCATGTGCTTGCAATCAGTTCCTCTCTGTCTTTTATTGCACCATTTAACTAGCCACCAAAGTCTTTCTATGTTTTGAGTATGCACCTCAGTAGAAGGATCCACAAAATTATAACTATGATTAACTTTAAAATGTTCAAATTCTGTGTTTCTTAATTCATCAGTTTTATAGACCTTCCAATGGTCAGAATAAACTTGATCCTTGTGCTATATTTTGTTGAATGGCACCAAGTAAAATGGACACTGTCTGATATGGAATAGTGAAAATAAAACTCTTTGATTTCCCTGCATAAACCACCGAATAACCACTATTGCAGGAGTATTTTCCCTTGTTGGTTCTTTCACTTTGTAAAGAGACTTTCATTGACTTTTACAATTTTTCCAGGTCCTCCAATTTTGCACAATGGTCAAATCAATAAACTTTCTTTGCTGACTCCCCTTAGATAGCTATTCCAAAAAATGATAGTGTCTTTTCACAAATCCAATTCATGTTTTATACATTCAATTGTGATGGTCTCTATTCCAATAATAAATAAATTGGACAGCTGTTAGACATGTTATTTTAGAGCCTTCAAACCATGTGTCTTTATGTAGCATTACATGGTGTTGGCAGAATTTTAAATTACATCACCATTCCAAGGTTTAGGCAAAGTACAATTTCATATCGTGGCCATTGGTGCAGACTTTTTGAGAGAGCAGGAGACGGTTTCTTGGGAAAAATTCCACTGCCTCACATTCTGTGGCTGGTAGATCACAAATTTTCATCATCTTGAGCATAAAAAGATAATCAATGCAGCTTTTGATTTTAGTGAGCAAGTAATCATGTATTTGTGAAATGCATTCTGATTCGTCAAGTATCATTTTGTCATATTTTTATACAATAAATTAAAAATTCACAAGTCACAACTATGTGGTTTATTTACTTTCATTAAACATTAGTCCCTGTAATTGTATAATTATCTTTGACTATTGGAAATGAGTGCCCTCAAGTGGGGTCATGGGGAAAAATCGAAAAGTACCAAAAAAAAACCTTGTGGTTTAGTCTTACCATATCTGCCTTTCATGTTTGTAATATAGATATTAAATTTGGATCAAAAATATATATATAATTTTTTTTTAGATTTTAAACAGTTTTATAATTTGCTTTACCAGATAGTTGGCTCATTTCCATTCAAGCATTGAACATAACCAGAGAATATAACTATTCATACTTTGTGTATAATTCATGAATGAAAAATCACTAAAATCCTATTTACCTATTAGTTGAGATGCCTTATAAATAATACCTTTTATTTTTGAAAGACTGCCATGAAGACCTTTATCTTGCAGTAGTAAAACTTGAGAGATGTTATCATAGTCTTAACTTATTTTCTATATATGTTCTCAGATTACAGACAAAATAAACTCATTTTGTTTGATTGACAGATATAAGTTTTTATAGATATATTAAACAACCTCCATACTTCACTCATTCTTTTTAAATTCATATAAAGACACAATAAAAGACAAAGGGCCCCCAAGATGCATTTCATGCTGAACCAGCACTCATCAGTTGGCCCAGGTCACTATCTCCCATATATATCTCTATTACATGAAGAGTATTTATCTATAGTAAATTGTTACATTTTTATTTACCATTGTCAAACTGACTCCACTCACAAATTTAACACCATCCATTTCAGATAAATACAATAATGATTATTATTAACCATTTTCTAAACTAGAGATTCTTTAACTGAGGGTTTAAAGTTTATATCTGTGCTAGAGATAATTTCTAGTTTAGAAAATGATTAGTAATAATCATTATTGTATTTATCTGAGATGGATGGTGTCAAAGTTGTGAGTGGAGTGAGTTTGACAATGGTAAATAAAAATGTAACAATATAAATTTTTGTAAGATGTTAATATTAATTTTATGATAGATGGAGAGACCTTTGTTCTCAATATATGTATATCTACATACATAGAGAAAAGGACAGTCAATTACCAAATTATAGCTAACAGAGGCAGTATTTTCTGTATGACATCCAAATATGAGTTAACTGTGAATATTCTAGTCAATAAGTATGTGAATAAAAGTATCTCTTGTAATTTGTATGATATAACACTGATTGTTTTTGATACAATCAATTGACTGGTTATCCATAAACTTTCTAAGCAATCAGTCATCTTACTACACTAATTGTGACAGTACACTATATGAGCTTTTGCAATAACACAGATTCTGTTGTCAGTATTTTTTTCATTTTTTTAAAAATACACATATGTGAGAATACATAAAGTGTACAAAACTCCAGCACTGAAAAGCAATATTGAGAAAAAAGTAGAATGGAAGTCCTCAAATGGGATCTTGAATAAATCAATGTGAAAAATAATAGTGTATTTCAGGAGTTCCCAACCCTATGCCTGTGGGTACCATGGCCCCCGCAGACCATTTTACATGTGCCCGCCACTATCCAAACATGATAAAAATTTATTTATCTGATACAAATAAATTTAATTTTTAAAATTTCTTATAAATTATTGTATTATATTGTAATCAAATTGTAGGGCATACTATACTTTAACAGTGTAAAAATATAAACGTTAATTATATGTTAAAATTATATTTTTGAAATAAATATTTTTTTGTACATTATGTGTATTATTAACAATATCCAATTATAAATTTACATTGAAAAAATAAATGGTGCCCACCACCTGGTTGAAAAAATAAATGGTGCCCGCCACCTGGCCGGTATTATAGAATGTGCTCTTAAGTGCAAAAAGTTTGGGGACCCCTGGTGTATTTTGAAAATAGATCGAAGGCAGAATTTTTATTTAATAAATAACTGATGTATAGGCAGTTTTACTGAGCTATATTATCCTTTTGTTCTTTACAAAAATAAAATAATTTTTAAAAAGTGACTTTAAAATGACCTATCTTATAAAATCTAAGAAATCCTACATGAAAGATTGTTCTTGCTTACTTATATAATAAAAATAATTATATGTTAGTTTGGTAAAAGTGGAAAATTGATAAGAAATACATACCATTAAAGTAAACATAATTTTCTTTTTTTTAATTTACTTAAGTATAGCTACTGAGTGGATAATATGAATAAAAAGCAGTGCTTGTAGTTAAAAAGTCATATATATTATTAATTTAATGAAACTCATCTTAGTAAGAAAATTTAAATGAAAGATTTATAGCTATAAGTTTATTTCTTGGAAGGCCTAAAGACTATTGTGACATCAGCACTGAGTTTAGCAGACTGGGATATAAACCAATATAACATCACATGATCACTATTTCTTTGCATACATAGTCTGTTAACACAGAAGCAATTTTCTTTTTACAATATTGCCACCTAGTGCAAGTCATAGTAATAAATGGATACTGAAAGGTTAGTGCATCAAAATCCCTATATAGTGTTTCTCATTCAATATCACCTGACTAGTTTCTAACTTATGGGTTTGAGCTGCACTTAAATCTTTGAATCAAATGCTTTCCTCCAGCAGCCATCTTTTACCATTTTAATTAACTATAAAACCATAATCCCAAACTGAAAACACAATTTTTCCCTCTAAAGAAATTAATTTGTATAGTCACACATTTGAACTCAGTTCAGTATATCTACATTTTGGTGACTTTGTTTTTTTTGTAACCATAATCACCAACATCTTTAGCTAAGATTAGTATTACATAACTATATGATCACCATTTATTATGCTTATACAATCTATTATCACAGTAGCAACTTTCTCCATGCAATATTGCTTTCTTGTGCAAGTCATAGTAATCAATAAATGCTAAATTCCTGGCTAGTGCTACTCATTGAATGTTTGGGACTAGTTTCTAGTTTATGACTTTCATTAGAAAGAAATCTTGGATCTGAGAGCACTATACCTAGATCTTTGTATCTAATGCATTCCTCCAGCAGCTAACTTTTACATTTTTAGTTAACTATAAAGCCTTAAGACCAAATTATGATTGCCTAAGTAATCATAAGAAATGGTGATCAAGTAGTTTTATAGTGATTTAATAGAAATCCTAGGCAAAGGATGTTTGTGACTATGATTATTAAAAACCAAAGGCACCAACATATTTAGATATTGATCTGAGTTAGATCAGTATGCCGATACAAGTAAATTAGCTTAGATGGAAAACATTGTTGTGTTTTTAATTTGGGATCATAGCCTTATAGTTTACAAAAAAAAGTAAAAGATTCCTGGAAAGATTTATTTTATACAAAGATCTAAGTTCAGTGCTCTCAGACCAAAGGCTATCACTGAGGAAAGTCATAAGCTAGAACCTAGCTGGGGACATTGGATAAATAGCAGAGGATTTTGATGAAGTAATCTTCTACCATCTATTGATTACTATGGTTTGCATTAGGGAGCAATATTGCATGGAGAAAGTTGCTATTGTGACAAACTGGGAGAAATTAGGTATGATATTGAAAAGGTAGTGCAATCTATTTTTGGAAATTTTACATAAAAGGCTAATAATATTAAAAAAAAATTTATTCTATAGTATCTATATCCATTTTGTCAGTGTTTACGCTCAGGCTTTATATTGTTATTGTTTCTAAAAAATCTTTTATTCCTTGTTGAATAGTTTTATATTATTTTCATGAATAAAAGAATGAAGTTTTATGCCTGAATATGTTAACGCATGTGCTGATAGGAATGACTAGAAAAATAATTATAAAGAAATATCAATGCATCTATATGTAAAACAATATTACTTTATAAGTTATACTACAGTTTAAAGTCAGAATTTAAAGCAAGTCACTATAGTATATGTTTTTAAAAGTACAAATGGTTTAAATATCATATATTAGTATCTTTCTGAGAAAAATGTTGATGACAGTAAAATAAATTTTATCTCAAACATATTAATAAAAAAGTTGATGTATATTACTTAGAATTAGCCACCAGGATATTAGGTTTCAATTGCTCATTTAAACTTTTGCTGGTAATTTCAGTGCTCATTTTAATGAGAGAAGAAATTGTTTAAAACAATATATTCTGGATATGTTTAAGATTGTTTTTAAATTCATTAAAAAAGTTTTAACTGCTGGTTTTGAAAATTATTGCATTTTTATTGATATGGTTAAATACAAATATAAAATTCTATTTTTGATTGAGTAATAAAATGACTGTGAAACTTCATAAGAATTATAAAAATTTTAAAAAATAATTCAATAATTTCAGTAAGATTTAAAATTATTGGTGGATTGGATTACTTTGTGTATTTTTAATGCTTTTAAGATTGTTCTTGTTTATTTACATAGTAAAAATAGTTATTATATCAACATTGTAGATATAAGGGAAAGTCTGAATTCAAATTCCCTATATTTCCAATTAAACTCCAGGTATATGAAGTATACCTGCATTTCAAATATCAACCTTGATAACATTGAGCATGGTAATAAAAATAGGCATGCTATTTTTTTCTAAATATAACTACATGGACAAATATAATAATCCTATTAAATGAATGGTAGCATTTTTTTTATATGACTGTAATATTTTAATTAGAAAGTGGAGTATTTTGTTCATCTTTTAAATATATATATATATTGTAACCTAGAAAGTGGAGTATTTTGTTCATCTTTTAAATATATATATATATTGTAACCTAGTGTTATTGACACTTGGTTTATTTGGCATTATTTCCACAGGAAAACAATGCAATCCTTTTCTAGGAAATAAAAAAGTAAAATAATAATAATATTAAGTGATTAATAAAATATGCTATTTACTCACTTTAACGTGTTTTAAGCAAATAACTAATAAATTTGGTAATCCAATGCCATTTTGAAGAAGAGCATGAATAATTTAATTAAAATATTAACAATAAGAGCAATTTAATATAGTATAAAAGCACATATCATAAACAGTAATTGATTTTGGATGGGTGGAGAGGAAGAGTAGATGAGTATCTTATCATAAAGCACAATAACTTCTGGTAATTTTTAAATTATTTTAGATAATAATGTATACAGAATTATACATCACTAATAAGCATTGTTAGTTAAAGATATTTATTATTTTTCATTAGTTATCAAATTACTTTGTAATTTGTTTAAATCACACGGAAAAATATATGACTGTAATAAGTTTTTTTTTTTCCTTTCTTTTGTTTATGTTATAATTAAATGATTATTTTTCTGTAAGAGGTTGCTAAAAGAAGACCGCCAAATTTTGAAGAAAGTTTAGTCTGACTCTAGTTTTACAAGAAAGAAGCAGTACTGAAATTCGGTAACAAATTTTTTTTATTTTTTATTGCAGAAATAAATATAATTCAAATAAATTTTTAATAATATCATGCGTGGCTAATCCTTTTTGATAAGATATTCTGTTTTCTGTTGCCATCTACCTATTTTAAAGCTTTTTATATGCAAAAATGTACTATCTTATGCTAAAGTTCAGAATGATCGTATTGACTACAGCAATCACGGAAAATGTCATTATGTTTAGAGTAAGTAATATAAGTAATTTCCAGGAGATAATCAATTATTTGTTAACTTTACCTTATATAATAATCTTTTCGTGGTATAAAAGAAAAATTATAATTAAAAAGACATATTATAAAAGCCAAGGAAAGTTAACTAGAAAATTTCGCGCTCTTTCTAAAAGAAATTGTCTGCTTTTGAAAATAATGTAAGTTCCCCATGTTAAAATATGTTTTATTCACGGAAAATTATCTAGAAATAATATTAATGATAAAGGATATTTACTTATGCACCTGTATATTTTTTAAAAAAAAAAAGAAAATATAAATTTTCTCAAGGCAAATATCGGAAAATTTGTATGAGTGCATTTTACGGAGAATTCATTATGAAAGAAAAATTATAATTCCTAGAGTAGGAATAAAAACTACAAACATTAGTGACTTAATTATAACCATAATATAATATGTTATATTATACATCAACTGGAGTCGTTAAAACTTTATATCCACGTAAGTCAGCTGCAGTCCTTATAATAATAGTATTTTGAAAAATTCGCGCATTATTTTATTCATAAGCCAGCTAGCTAAAAATGATACGTATCGCCAATAGTAAAAAGAAAAGAATTGTATATGTGATCATCTATCGTCAAATATTCGTCATGTTAAAATGTGTATTGTTTTCTTGGATCCCAAAATTATATCAGTTAATTCAAGGAAGAGTTAACATCCAACGCTGCTATGTTTTTCTTTGCTTAATTTATTAAGTGCACCAGAATGGAGGCAATGTGTGTTTCTTATTTTAAATTTTGCTTCATGAACTACGAATGGATCAAATTCTTCATCTGGATAAATTGCCCAACGGAAAACAATTTTTCTAGTGAGATAATAAGCACTTGTTAAGTAATGATTTTTTTTTACTAATTTGTAAAATTATGTGTATTTTTTTTTTATATCAACAGGTGAAAGGCTGTATAGTCAAGTAATATTTAAATGACCTTGTTGTCATAAAGGTATGTTTTCATGTAATTATTCTAGGTTAAATTTATATTTGACATGAAAAAAAATTTTTTTTTTATAAAATGTGTTTACTTATGATATGCATTATGGGTATAAATTTATATGTTAGATGTGTAAAAGAATAAAAATTTAGATACTTAATAGGTAAAATATCTAGTTAAAATTATCAAAAGTAATTAAAGAGAAGTGCTATACAGGATATTACTTATTTAAAGTTTGAAACAAATTTATACTATGTTAATTGAAGAACTTATTCCCAATTATTCTTTATTAACGCATTCACTTGATTTAGTTCAAGATACTATACTACCAATTACTTGTTGAATGTTTCTTTGGCAAAGGTGAAAATTATTATGTTTTATTCTGTGATATCCATTGATTTCAGATGTTGATCTAAGTATACCCCAGAACATAAATTTAGTGTAATTAGTGTATTTGCTTGTCTTGCCCCGATATAGCATTGGTATATGCTTAAGATTCGCATAAGTAATAATTGTAATGTATCTATTTTGTGGGATGGAAAATGATCTCCCCAAAAGCTTTATTTTCCATGAGGGGAATAGATAAAACTAGTATTCGGGTATGTTTATAACCCAAGTGATCGCTTCTCAGAGTTAGGACGATCAGTAATTTATATCGTATTTAGTGTATTTCATTCGGTAAAATCCCAGGAGAGGATTATATTTGGTGTGTGTTCCTATTAGGCCCAAGTAAGAGGCAAGGACCCACCAAACTATTTTAATATAGTAGTTAATTCTACAGACTTTCGGTGTTATTCCATGTTCCTCATGAGAAAATAGAGATAATTCCACCACGGAAGGTGTTGAATATTGTGTTTTGTTTAGAAAGTTATGGCAAGATAAAGGGTATATTGGAGGTTAATTCCTCAAGATCCATTTAGTAAAAATAGCATGATAGTATCTATGATCAATATCTGGATTGTGCGGCGGAATAGTGCTGGTAATCCACACGTAAGTCAATGGATAGAGTAAGTTTAAAATTGCGTGATTTAGAAATTTTTATTTGCCAATGGAGGGTTCAAATACTAGGTTTAATTCGGGTTAATGATTAAGTAGCACTCACAATATAACTTATACTGAGGAATACAATGTGTATAACAACTTCAGTTGTTATTAAAGTAAATATTAAAATAATAAGTGTAACTTCTGATAAATAACCCATAAATTATAATAAGTTATCTAAATAAAAACTATCATTTAATTAAAGATATGATAATAAAAATCGTTTGTACGTTTTGCCTAGAATCAAATTGTTTTTTTATTTATTTTAAAACAAATAGTTAGTTAATAAAGTTAAGCAGCCGTTCATATAAGATACACTAAATGGATGAGTCAATGTATCGATAATAATATTTATTTTTTTATATTCAATTTGCATAAATGTAAAAAGAAGATGAAGAAGTAGTTCGAATCCAAGTCTAAAAGTATAGACGAATTAATGTTAGTTATATTTTGTTTTATCCATATGGGATCGAATAAAGTGTATATGTTTGTTTATTATGTTAATCATAAAGGATAGTTTTGTTAAACTGTAATAATAAATTAGAATCTTGTTAAAATTTAATAATAAATTATAGTCTTGTTACAAGTTGTTTTGAGTCATTTTTCTTGTGTGCTAAATAAAAGTGTATTTGCATAATACTTGCAATACTTTTCTGGAGTCCGAAATCATTTAGGAACTCTTAAATTTCAATACACCAGATAGACAATTGTAAGCAGATCAGAATATTTCATTATATTTTAATTTAATAAGAATTATTTATGGAATTGAAAACTTCAGACCAAGACATTTTATTTTATGTGTGTGTAAAATCACTTTATTCCCAAACTATTAGCTTTTGTTGCACATTATTTCGTACACCTTTAAGTGAAGTGTCTAAGTAATAAATCTTAGTTAAATTATTGTGTTGTCACGAATAATGGAAGGACACAAAAGCACCCTTGTCTTTTCATCATTCCGACTGAGATTCTGGAAAAAGGGCTGTATTATTCAAAATTATGCGTTGTTATTGAATATGGTTATCATCTCGTTAAATATTATAATAGTTGATATGTGGATGAAGACACCTGGAATTGAAATAAGGTAAATGTTTCCTATAGCCGACCAGAATGTCAGTCATATGCGACAACACAATACTGCCGAGCATTTTATTAAATATAACAGAGAACCCTGAGATTAGTGTCATTATTATAAGTGCTCTTAAATTAAGAATTGATTCATTATGATCAATATTACAAGCGTGGCATGGCTTAAGAGATTGAAACTTCTGATTGTATAATAATAAAGTATTGAGATCATATTGGCAAATTAATGAATGTTTTGTTTTAGTCAGTAATATTAACAATGACATGAAATCATCATCATCATTATCGAACAGTGCAAGTACTTACAGCTCAGAGAATGTGTTTTGGATAGAGATAGAATGATAGTTTATTCTAAATTTTCTTTTTAAATTTATTTTATTAATGATAATTTTTTTTTTTAATTCTATCTCTGTCTGAATTGCATATCGCTGTAGCTGAATTATTATAACTAACCAAACGTCGAGCTATTAGGTAAAAATACAGGGTTTGTTACCCGTCCTATACAGAAGCGATTAGGCTTCCGAAATCTCTTACCATTTTTATACGGAAGCGTCCGAATTCCGAATTCTCTTTATCGAATTCGCCCATTTATTTTAATAGAAGTCTTCTTTTAGTAGGTTAGAATATATATATAATCAATTTATTTATATTTCAAAAAAATTTATCCAGATTGAGAAAGTAAAATAGCTTTTGTAATCTTAAAAACAGAAAGATGTCATGTCCTTATGCGGAACCAGGAAAAAAATTAAAATATGATGATATTATCTTACTTTCAAAATATTCAATTTTTTTATATGAATCTATAAATTATGCCACTTGAGCTCTAAAATTTTTGTTTTGTTTATATTCAAAGAATTTTATTTCTATCTGCTACAGCAAAAATATTTTCAAATTTTTTTTGAATAGTTTGTTATCAATCATAGATGCAGAGTTACCAGAGATTCAATGTAATTTTTATCAAGAAGAATTAAAAGATATGTTTTGTTTCTAAGAAAACATACAAAAAAGTGTCATGAGTAAAAGTGTTATTGCCATTAAGATTGCTTATATTGATGTTGTCTAAGGCATTTGACTCAGATGATCAAAATACTGTGGTAAAGATAGCTGGTTGTTTTACAATTTTATTTATGTTATATATTTGCCATATGATAGCATGAGATGTCAAATTATCATTTATGATACATAATGTGAGATATAGTGGTCTTTGAAATATTTACATGAGGCTTCATGAATAAGATATAAAAGTGTGACATATGCTTGATGGTTGAATCCAATTAGAAGCAAAAACAAAATTATGGTTTTTAAATTAGCAATATGCTAATGATAATTTTATTCAGTCCAATTCAAAAGATGATCTGCATAATGTTCTTAATGTTTTGAAAGTAATTTACATTTTGATTTGCTAATTAATGTTTTAAAAAGATATAATAGCAATAATGGAGGAAAAATCTCTGGTTTATAAATCTGACTTGGATAATTATTTTCTTACAAATATGTATCAATTTAAATTTCTTAGTACTTGTTTAGATAGGAAAATGGTCCTAAAAGACTCCAATGAACTACAGCTATATTTAACAAGTTAAAAAATAAGTTATTTTATCACCAAGACAAATTTCTTTGTTTTTCAGAAATTGTTGGATGTGATGATGTTGAAGCTACAATTATGAGAGCAAATCTTTATTGAAATGGGCTGTAAAGAAATAAATTTAATTAAATTTCTTTAAAAATATTTTGTGGTAACTTAATCATAGTTTTTATAGAAATTAAACATATTTATATCATATAAAATTTTCATTGATTTTCTAAAGAGATGTCATATTAATTATTTTTATTGTCAAGATAGGACTGTGAACAGTCTGCAAGATATAACATTATTTAAAAGAAGAAAATTTCTGCAAAAGAAATAAAATTCATCATCACATGAAGTAAAATAGATTAATCAATCTAAATATTGCATTTGATGATGCATTTGTGTTTCACAGATTGCTTTATACAGTCATCTCAAAATTCACCTTTAAGTTATATTATTTTTGCTTACCTCTTTTTTCAAATTACAATAATCAAGCCAGCTAAGAAAAGATGATAGTGCTGATATATATCTTGTATATGCTGAGGTAAATGCCTAATTGGATTGCCATTAGATATACTATAGGAAATAGGTAAATTTAAAGGTGAGAATATGACATTCACTTATATTTAGGAAATAAAAAGGTACATCTACAAATACTTCCATTATTTTATAATTGTAAAAGAGTTTGGTCCAGGTATTGTTAAGATAATTTATGAAAATAAGAAATTATAGAAAAAGAAAAATTAGAAAGACTTGGTTTATTGAATAAATGAACATGTGATAAACCAGAAAGCCAATAGTTATTTTACAAATAAGCAGTGGAGCTTTTAAATATAGTTGTTTAGAATTGATGTATTATAGTTAATTAATCATGAGTAGGATGCTATATTAAATTTATATAATATTTAAATCATGTATATTATCTATTTAAGCTTAATATAATTAGGATTTGAACTCAGATTTTCAAACTCCAACATAGCCATACACTCCATCTTATACAACTGATACACATGACTATATTCATGTGAAAAAAATAAACAATCTCCAATATATGCATTTTGTGCTGAACCAGCACTCATCAGTTGGTCCACATCACATTTCCCACACATATATACAACCAGTGCTCAGTTTATATTAAGATAGCAAATCTTCAAACTTTAATGGGCTTAAAGTCAATGTGAGTATGATAATACAACAAGAGTGTTCCATCATCAGATTTTTGATGATATGAACGGCTGAAGAGTTGGAGGAAGGAGTAGTTTGAAACTTGTCCATTAAAGTTTGAAGATTTGCTATATTAATATAAACTGAGCATTGATTGTATATATGTGTGAGAGATGATTATCTAGACCAACTAATATGCTAGATCAGCACAAAATTCTTATATTGGAGATCATTTATCTTTTTCAGACGTATGTGGAGTTGTATAAGATCGAATGGATGGCTATGGGAGATTGAAAGTCTGAATTCAAACCCTTCTAATTATATTAAGTTTATGATATAAAAAATAAATTATGTATTCTGTTACAATGTTGTTATTGTTATATATATATATATATTAAAGGTGAGGTCAATTTTTAAATGTTTCCATTTGAAAATGGTTATGCAAACAATTGAAAATACTTCTAAGTTTTATAAAGGTTATTAGTAATATTTATTATTACCATTAATAATAAAAGATATTCCATCAGAAAAAATAAATGTAAGCACAATTAATATTACTTCCAAAACTTACAGACATAAATTGTAGTATTACATATAGAACCTAAATGACATTTTCAATGCTGAACATTTTTGTTAAACACAACATTTATACAATTAAAAAAAAAAAAAACTGTTATATCGAATTACAATATGGAAGTTACGAAACTAATAGTCTAAATGCGCATATTTTCAAAAAACGCAATCGTGCAGTAAATTTTGCCACATCCTTGCAGATTTTTAACGCTTCTGTAAAAGTACATATCTATTACTTTTGTCTTCTTTTAGGCAAGGAAATTTTTCCGTTTCAGCAAGTAGTTCTATACAGGATTTTAAAACGATTCTGAAACAGGAAAAAGTTACTTGCCTAAAAGAAGACTAAAGTAATAAATTTATACTTTTACATAAGCATTAAAAAGATTTGCAAGGATGTGGCGAAATTTACTGCACGATTGAGTTTTTTGAAAATACAGTATATGCAATTAGACTATTAGTTTAGTAACATCCGCATTTTGATTCGATGTAACATTTTTTAAAATTTTTTTTATAACTATTGCCTTTGACAAGCGTGTTCAGCACCGAAAATGCATTTAGATTGTATATGTAATTAACGTTAATTTATCTCGTATTTTTTGAAATTAATATTCCTTGTGTTTTCATATAATTATTATAATTAATACTTTATAGTTTTGTTATTATTTTATATATACACACATAATAATTTTAAAAGCCAATGAACTAACTACGCTAATGCAATTTATATATTAAATTTAATCATATTTTGTTATCATCTAACTGCCTAAGCTGATGAAACTTCTTATTTTCTAAGGTATTAGAATAGCAAGTATGAGAATTTGAATCAGATTGTAAAAACATCTCCATGAATTTGATGTTTGAATCTCACATACATCATTGTCCATTATTGCCATCCTAATACAATCCTAGGAAGCAGACAAAAGTGATTCCCCTTTCATCCACTATGTCAGTTTGATAATGATGTAAAGCAAGGCTTTGTAATTTTTTATATAGAGAGAACTAAAATATTTCGTGAATTCCTAAAATTATTACATATTAATTAATTGATGCTACATTTGATTATATTACACATATAGAAAAAGGGAGCAAGAAATTAAGAGAAAGAGAGAGAGAGAGAACGACAAACATTTGTTTTAATATTTTAGTTAAATGTTATATTTTGGTGGTTTCTATTTTGACAATCTTAGATCGATCAAATGATTATTGAAACATTAAAGTATGTTTTATTTTATTATTGCAATGACCTGAAAAAGATTGGAACTATAAAAATCTGGGACCAGAGATCAACTTAAAAAGTTTAGAACAAAACACTACCACAAAAATCTAATGCAGTGTTAATTTATGCCTATAAATGAAATGGGTGTAGCTCAGGGCATTAAAGCAAGAATTTATAAACTTTATTATTCAATATATACATATTATTCTGGTGAAATTTGAAAAACATTCTTTAAAATATTAATTACATTAAAAAAGTAGATGTAGTTTTTATTACTTTAATATTTATATAATTAAAAATGCTGGATTTCATTTAAAAATTAATAAAAATAAACTTTGGTTGAATTTTTTTTACTCATTCAGAAGGATGTTTCAGAATTTTAGGCTTGAAATTTTAATGTAGTAAAATTGATTGATATTTTAGCATCTTGATATATATATATTCTAACCTTGTAATAATGTGTAGCTCCACTACACATCAGGCCAACCACGTTGGGGGCCATAATCTAACCACCCCATTCCCGCATCTCCACTTCCCCCAAAATAAATATAATATAGTGAAAATCACCTAACTGGGTTCTAGCTCTAATAATTAATGAAATATTCAATTAAATGCTTTACTAGCTCAAGTTTCTTAAAATTAACTTAGGTTCTGTTTTAAACTAACTCAAATAAATATTCAGGAATTCATGAGACTAGAAGTGGAAATACGGGTGACAAGATAGATTACATTGAGACAATATCCCACAGGATACCACCTCAATGGCATAAGAACACTATCCCCCCTTATACTACTATTACAAATAATAACTATATAGTATTCTTATGACTTCCACAACTTCTAATCACTAAGACTCATTTAACAATTAAAGTATTAATCTTTTATTTCTAATAATAATAATAATAGTAATCATCTAGCTCAAATGAAATAATCTCAGGTTCTTAAATTTGTTCATATGTTAATAAACATATGGTAGCAAAATATGATAAGGGATTTTATGTCATAATCTACTACTCTGCAATTAGATTAATAATAAAACAATAATAATCACAATCTTCATTGCTTAATCCAACTAGTACAGCTTTTCTTTCATCGCAAATTTATAACCGTAATAAATTAGTTAATAATCTAATATCCCCTTTTTTTTATCTTTAAGTAATAAAATAAATTAATAAGTGGCAGTGTTTAGATAATCTGATAAATAAAGCAAGTGGCAACTAATAGCCTATAATTTAGCAAAATATTTTGATAATGGATTTATGACCAGTAACGCAATGCAATTTTATAATTATTTAATTATAAGAACATCAATAAATATTTAAGATTAAACATACTTCTCTATTTATCTTTTGTGCAAACAATCATATACTTAGTTTAATGGTTGTGAACATACCCTGTGAATTCATGCAATGATGTAGAGAAAACAAAACTCAGACACAAGTTTTAATAAACAAATTTTAAAATTTTATTAACATCAATAAAAATAAATAAAACAAACAAATCCATCTACATCTATTTACAAGGGATATCCTCATTTTTCTTTACACTACAATAGCTGAATTATACACATTTATATTTCTTTTATCGTTAATTAAACTTATTATGCCTTTTAAAAGTTATTTATTTATTTCTCATTAGGTTTATCATATCACTTATTTTAACTATTTTATGGGTAACACCATTCTTTACCTTTTAATATTAAAGTTACTGTATTATAAATTATCTATGTGGATAAACATCATTTATAACATCATAATTTTACAATCAATATGGTTTTAAAAAAGAAAATTACATTTTCTTGTAACTTTATATAAGTCACTCCGCATATTATTCAAATATTATTATTACTTTTAACGTTTGTTCTCCAATGCTCATAAACTATAATACGTTTATTCCATAAGCCATTCTCATGTATAATACTATAACACGTGTTTAATTATCATCTGTTACAGTTTCACATATACTATAATTATCGAATGTTATTGTATTTTTAAATATGCAATACTTATATTTTTTAAAATATAATTAACAATAAGAAAACGTGAAATTATATTTAATATTTTTGTATATTTCTATTTGGATATACTTTTATAAAATTATAGTTCATTTCTTAAAAAGGAATTAAAATAATTCTCTAACTCCTTCCCTTCTTAGGATATCTGCATCTTTCTTTCAATAATCATAATCTACTCTTCATTAACACTTAACTATTCTTATTCCAAATAATAGCATGACATACATTCTAAAATATCTATTGTTTCCCTTTTAATAGACTTATCATATAACGATGTAGTTGCAAGAAATACAGATAAAGATAGCGAAAGATGTATAGGATATCGGGAAAATAGATAGATAACTTATCCGCAATATACTTCAAAAATGTATGGAACAGTGTGAATAGGTCCGACATTCATTGTCTAATAACCTTGGTGATAAGCGTGATGTGGCAGCTATTTACTCAGCTTTACCAAACATCTAGTACGACTCACAAGAAATATATAAAATACAACTGTCCAAGACAACATGTGTACCAGTCGTAGGGCTTTGTTAACTACGCTGATTAACATCTAAAACTACCTATTATTTCATTCCCTGTAGCATCCTAGTTTTTAATACATCCTCTTGGTTTCCGAATCACCACATACTACCAAGTCACTACCCAAACTATCTCTCGAGATTTTTACTGTATCCAACATCGATGAAATACTAACTACTTTTTAAAAACAATAAACAAAATTCGCTAATATAAAAACATTTCCCTATTCCATAAGAACAATTTGTCTTGCTTTATTACACTGTAGGTTCAACATCTACGTTTTGTTAAAATAACATTTAAATATCCCAATCGGAAAATTAACAGAAAATATCACATAACCATCGGTTATATTGAACTATATTAATAACACATAAAATGATTATCGTATGCATATTTTTAAAAATCTAATCACATCTCAAAGTGTTTTAGAGTGTTGTTTTCAAAAATGCGTTTTACAACAATAATAACAATAAAACTTTTGCGCTACATTCATTCGATTCTCAGCTGATCTAAATAAATAAAACATACATTATATATCATTAATAATTATAAATGTTACCAAAAACAATCTTTATCTTCCTATCAGAGTTCGTAGTAGGTTTCTTTCTCTTCGAGCATCGCAAATATACAAATTTCCACATACATACAATTTTATTTTAAAATTCAAAATCAAAACATATTATTTCATATAATGTTATATCACAAATTAATGTATTTTGTTTTCCCTATCACTATCTAAAACTTAATGTTTAACTTAGATTAGTAAAGAAAATAATTCAAACCATAATCACATATTTTTCTGATGGTAAATCTTGGTTAGTCCCATAATATTTATTATTTCTTCTTTTGTCCGAATGTTCTCCTTTCTGCTTATTAAAGTTTTAAATAAATTAGTTCATTTAATAAACTGTTTAGACTATCTTTAGTTTTAGTGTTTAATCCAAAATTATTAGAAAACATTTTATTTAGTTATCCCACGAAGCTTTTTAATGTTCTGGCGAATATTACCTCGGCGCGTTGATGCATCTTTATTTCTAGTTAAACTACAATTATTTAATAATTACGGTACCAATTGCATTTTCCATGGATCCAATATTTTATATTTCTCTTCTGTAAAATATTTCTTTTTCTTTAGGCAAGTGTTTTCCTTGGTAAACTTCACTTTCATTCATTATTATTTTATATACACTACTTTCGATCTTTAACTATTTTCTAGAGTATTTTCTCAAGTCATCTCAAAGAAAGCAATTCAAACTATTTCAATATTAAAATTCCTTTTGTCCATTTATTCTTATACGAATAATACTTATTTTTATTTTCCATTATCTTCATTAACTTTGCGCACAATGTCCTTTCATTGATTTTATACGCACGAAAGCAGTTTTCATGGTGATACGCTATATAAACTATATCAACGAATAATATTAACATATTTGGAACATTATAAAATTTACAACTTGGTTTTAAGAATCTATCCATTTTCTATTGAAAACTCCGATTATATTTCGATAGAATCCACTGGCAGGTTACTGTAAAGTTAGTGAAACATTACTATGAAAAACTTTTTTTTTAAAAACATTTTATTCTAAGATTCTCTTCGGATGATTTTTAAATTGTCAGTTGGTTTCTTTCAAAGATATTATTAAAATTATAATAAAATTGACTAATAAATTGAAGAAAAAAAAATTAGAGAGCTTAAAATTTTACCTCTGCTCTGGAGTCAACACATTTTTGTTCTCCCCCGTTTATACAATTAGTTGGCACGATTTTGGTTGTCTGCCAAGATCCTATTTTTTTTATTGGTCAACCCCTACTTGGATTTATAAACAATTTCTAAAGTTTTAAAATCATGACGTAATAGACTTCAATGTTAACTAATTATTATTTTTAAATCAATTATTATCTATTACAATTTAACTACCTTTAAAACAATTTTGAAACAATAATTAATAAAGGTGTATACTACTTATTTTTATTATGATGTGTGACAATTCCATCCACTTCTATAATATACTATTTAAATATTTTAATTATTAGTATTAATTTAAACTGGTGCTTATACATAGAATATTCCAGACAGTCACGTAGTCATTTCCGGTGTTTAGTCTATTTTTATCTGTCTTAATAAATTTGCTACTTATATTATA
The DNA here is from genome assembly GCA_028023455.1 of Epiperipatus broadwayi. Taxonomy (NCBI): domain Eukaryota; kingdom Metazoa; phylum Onychophora; class Udeonychophora; order Euonychophora; family Peripatidae; genus Epiperipatus; species Epiperipatus broadwayi. The sequence goes on from JAQFVV010012463.1 coordinate 864,890, forward strand.
TAAAATAATTATATAAAATTTTGAAAAACAATTTAGAAAAATATAGAATTAGATACAATTCTCACCATCACAATATTTATTATTAAATATATCATATTAATCTTTTACTGCTTAATATAGTCTATAATTTTAAATACTATATAATATTAATTTTAAATTTTTTTTTAGTAATTGACCATTTATAACTATCATTGACCTATAGAAAAGGGCACAATATATATATACACTTTTACCTTGGTTAGCAATGGTTTTTTATATGAGGATTCACCATAGTAATCATCACAATTTTTACCCACTGTTTTAATTTACACTCAAATTTTCACTATTATGAATTTTAAAAAATGACCATCATTTTCTAAGATTGCTGGCATCACATTAGCTATATCTTTCAAAAATAAAATAGTGTTGTTCATGCTAAAAATGTATAGTAGAGATTTTTTCATTATACAGTATATAATATTGTTTTGATTATAGAATTAAAATATGATTAACATAGTTTATTTAATTTGCATCCAATGTCTTTATAAAATAATCATTGATCTTATTTATGATATATTCAAAATAAAGGAAATATTCATCTTTAACAAGTACAAAATCAAAAAATAAATAGATGCCAATTTTGTTCGTTTTAACACTTTATATATGAGCATATTGACTCACAAATTGTACATCTTATGATAAAACATTGTATAAATAAATCTGTTTTGATTAAAAAAAAACAACAAGTTTTTATTTTTTAATTTTTGATAAAAATTGCGAATTTTGTGTTTTAATATTTTAATCACGAGATTTTTTTTTTTGATTAAAATGGTAATTTTGTAACGAATGTTCAGATCATGACAATGTATAGATTGATCAATGTGATTTATCACTTGGATGTTCAGCCTGGGTTTTGGGTGGTTCTTATAATTCAAAGTGGCCATGAGCGCATACTAAGTCATCACCATGACTTCTTTGTATAAACTTTTATATTTTTCATATATAAATATATTCTACTAACTTTAAATAAATATTTGGTTTTGAAAACATTATTTTTCTAAAAATATTCTTTATTAATTAAATAAATATATGTAGATTAAAAATTAAAATAAGACATGGTTTTAAAAAATGCTCATAAAGGGAGTTATTCTAAAAAATATAAGACAATTTAAAAATTGTTTCAGTTAAAAATTGTTAGGAGTTGGAAGGAGATAAAATTATGTAAAAAGAATTATAATTTTGAAAAAAAAAAAAAAAACTTAGAAGTGTATAATATAATTAACTAATGCATGATTAAAACTATAATGGAATAATTAAAGTGATAAAAATAAATTATTAAAAAATTTAAAAGTCATATAAATGTAGAATAAAAAATATATACAGTAAAAATATAAAACTGTTTATGTAAAGGAAATTAACAAAAAAATACGAATAAAATAAAAGATTATTTATAAAATTATTAAAAATATATAAGAATATATAGTTGCTGGGTTCATCAAAATATCTGTTTTCTTTAAAATCCATAATATAGTTGTATATAATATGTTTTATTCTAATTATCTATGCATAGATATGTACTAGTTATATGGCTGTATATATTTGAATAATCAAATAGAAAGGAATAATTTTTATTTGATTACATTGTAATGAAAATGGAAATGGCATTATATAGATATAAAACAATTTGCTTAAAAAATAATGGAATCACTTCTCTTCAGCAAAGATACTATTTAATCAAGTTTAAAATGATCATGTAAATGCATTTTAGTGTTGTTTTTTTATAATAAAATGATTCTAGTAATTTAAAAGATAGTGGTCAATATACTCAATAGCAAAATAATCAGAGACTATAAAAGTTATTCACCATACTCATCAAAGATCTAATATTACTATCTGTATTAGTACCATTTTTTTGTTCAAATTATCAGAGAATGGATTTTCATATCAAAAGCTATATCTTTGAAATAGTCAACAAATCAAAATTAATCAATTCACAGAAATGAATCATAAAGTATCATTTTGAAAATATTTTGGCAATTCATGATTTCATCAGACTTTTGAGAACTGACTCACAAAAACGTAAGACACCAAGAGGAAAAAAATTATATAAATAAAAAGATTCATTAAGTAATTAGTAGCCATAAATTTTCAGTTATTTGACAATTAATAATATTACTGAATACGATTTTTTTAAAAATCTTACACATAAGAAGAAAATAAATAACCTCAATAATTCAGTTAATAAATGTAATTTATAAAATTGACTTTCAGCTATTTGGCATTCATTCAGAAAGAATAAAACAATAAACAATCAAACTATAATTCAGTAGCCTTTACATATTACTATACAATGCAAAGTATATTGTTATAAATTAAATTTATATATATATATGTAATGGTAACTGACTTTTTAATAATTAGCCATTGATCAAAATAGCATATAATTTTAAAAAATGTTCTCAAATTAATTTTAGTCTAGGGGAATTTAGATCTCTTATGAGTGTCCATGTGCATGGTGGAGTGATTATTTTTACAATTTTATTTTTAATTAACACATTTATAATAGTCACAGATAATGATCAAATTGAACACATAAAAAAAATTACACGTTTTTATGGTGATTCAATCATATTTCCTGATCATTATCCATCCCCCCTTCACATTAATATTATTATTAAACGCCAAAATAAATAATCGGCTTGAATTTCGGATGAGAAATAAACAAGCAACAAATTATTAACAATAACTTTAATTAACAATTAGAATGATAATAATAATAAAAAAATGTATTTACATTTAAGATTGTATGAAGAGCATGCTTGAGAGGAAAAATCTTTGTGGATTTATAATAATTCATTGAGAAACAGTTTATAGTAAATTCATTCAATTAATTACTTTAATATCTCCATGAATGCAGGCATATATTTTTGTCTCTATGAATGTAGACATTTGACCATTAAAATCATTAATTTTAAACTTCTGCTATCAATATTCACATTTTAACTTCTTGTGATTTATTGAATGTAGTTTTCCTATGAGTTTTTTTTTTTAGATATTTAGAGCATCAAAATTAAGTAGATTTACAAATTGATTAATAGAAGAACATTTCCCTTTTATAGTTTAAAAAATGCAAATTTTTTATATTGGAAGTGTTGCATATGTTTTCAGCTGTAGACAGTACTTAACAGACAAGAGCACAGTTAATTTTAAGGCATTTCTTTGTTTACAATTCTATATTTAGCTACACTACTGGAAAGGTCAGGGAAGGCATTCTGAAGTTTAACCCTAGAAACTGCATAATATTTACTTAAATAATCATTGCAATTTTTATTGACTTTTTTTCAATTAATGTTATGATGAAGAAATAGCAGACCCTCTCTTTTGTTGAAAAAGCAAGTGAATTGGGTTGCCCCCCCCCCCCAGTTATTTGTGACTGTTTTCTATAGCAATATTGTTTTTAAAACAGTAATTTTATTTTAAAATAAAAAATATAATACATTTTACTTTTTACAATTATTATCATTTTAAATTACTTTAAAACTTATATTATACACATGACTTTCAATATATTTTAGAGTACATAATAAAGAAAAAATGCATATAAAAGCCATATTTGTAAACTCAGCAATGAGGGTTATACTTTCTGCTCCTCTATTTAAGAATGAAATAGAGTCGATTTAGCATAAACACCACTCACTTTTATTTCTAATCTAAAAAAAATAATTTAATCTTAATAATGGCATGTCTAGCTATACTTCTTTGAAAATGGACTTACATAGTCTGAATATAAAGAATGTCATTCTTAGTGTAGATAACATTTACAAATCCATTACATTGGTAGATATATAACTTTTTTTTATTCTATTAAAATTATTTTTTGGATTTCATTATTTGTCTGCAATGCTGAGATGAACAAAGAAATCTCCCACTAATAATGAGTATGTAATGTAACATGAACATCAAGAGAGCTATCTTGAGCACAAATATAATATCAACCAACCCAATATAAATGAACAATATATTTTAATCGAAGCCTTGCTCTATTATGAAAATTAAAGGCTAATACATTGTAAGAATTATGCCTAACTCATTTTTGAGACTAGGCTAACAAATATAAATATAAAATGGTTGGGAACAGTGCTGAGATAAAGATTGTGAAATATCAATAAAACACGACAATCTCAAAGCAATGAAAACCTCTTCATTTATCATCAATAAAGAATGTCACAACCAACCATTGATAAACTTGTAAAATTAATTTTATTTTCGAATTATATAGTGTTTTCTTTTACACGCTTTAGCAACTAACATTATTATATTTAATTCATTGGGTATGACTTCTTTGATATTATTGTTTTTAGTATTTGAAAAGTATAATTCATTTTTAAAACTAATCATTTTTTTGATGCTCAGTAATATTTATCTCCTATTGAAAAAAAGTTTTTAAGAATTTGAGTTGTATGATCCCATCTTTATTTCTCCATCAGCTATCACAAGTGCATTGTGGTATTGATGAATTACCACATAAGGATCCTTAAATATATTTTGAAATTTTTTATAAATGTTTTTTCTAGATGGATTACAGGATTGATTCATCATTTTATCCCCAATATGAAAGACACTTTCTTTTGTTGATGTTTTCTAATTTCATGTATTTTTATTAATTTGTCCAAAGCATCTCATCTGGCATAACAAGTAGTTGAGTCTTGAATAAACAAGACATAGATTTGCCATAATGTAGATGAATCAAACCCACTAGATTCATTAACAGTCAAATTGATGAAATTAACCACTTGTCTTATTTGTTCAATCCAATCACAGTGATTAGTATTAACATAAACTGTAAATAATCACCCCATGTCTCACATCATCTATGCATATGGAATTGATTGAGGGTTTTGAATTGAAGTCAGAATATGTTGGATTCCATTCCCTTTTACCCATTTCTGCCATTTGGCTGATATAAATGGAGTGCCATGATTTGTCGGAATAAGTTTAGATATTCTTACAGCATTCAAGGACTAGGCTTTTAATATATTTGGTGATTTCTTGAGCCACTGGATATGCTTCTACAAATTTGGAAAATATATTTTACAACTAAATATTTTATTTTACAAAATGGAAGTAATGGATCACAGAAATTGATGGCCAAGGTCTGATTAGGTTTCTGTGGAATTATACAGTTTAAAGGTCATATATGTGAATTATTTAATGACTTAGTTCTCTAGTATATGCCACTTTTTCCCAGTACAGCCATGATACAATTTTGGCCAGTAAAAACAATTTATAATAGTTTCTCCATCTTATTAGCATCAAAATAATCATAGAAGCAGTATGTATACCTAATTAATATATTCTGCACAGCAACTGGCACTACAATCCTCTGCTGGTTAGTGTTAATATTTTTGTACTAAAGAATACTCCCTATCAGTTCATATTTTTCCCTATCATTTCATCACAAGTTATCTGATTATACCTCATTACCAATTTACCATTAATATATTTCATCATTTATGCCCAATCTGCATCTTTTTTTTATTTACTACATTTTGCAAGACATCTCTCAGTTGGTCAGTGGTTGTCTCTAAGGATACTATATATACATTAGCAGTACATAAGTGTTGTTGATTAGGAGAAACTGGACTGGCTCAAGATATCTGTTACTATATTTTCAGAATTCTTATAATAATGAACTTAGTAGTTAATCTTCTGCAGAAGTAAATTCCATCAGATTAATCAACTATTAGTTAAACTATGGTTTAAGAACTATCCAGGCTTCTATGATCAATAATCATTATTTCAATCTTAATAAAAACTGGAAATTTCAAAGTCCATACTATAGCAAGAGCTTCCTTTTTTGTTACAGTATAATTGATTTCAGACTCTTTTAACAAATGGCTATAATTATTTTCAGGACCTTTTAGCTCTTGGATTGGAAACAACATAGCTCCTAGTCCACAGTCACTACTATCAGTCTGTAAGTAAAACAGTTTTTCAAAGTCAGGGTATGACTAGACTATAATTTTGTCAAGAAATTTATCTTTTACTACCTGAAAGCTCTCACCATGATGAACAGACTATTTTCATGGAGTATCCTTTTTTAACAGTTGTAACATGGGCTCCATTTCAAATGTAAAATTCTTGTAGAATCGATTATAAAAGTTACATGGCCATAGTAATGCTCTAACATTTTTTTTATTTATAAGTAGGAAGTTCTTGAACTGCCTGCACCATTTCTTAATGATGCCTATGCCCACTTTTCTGATTATATAGCCTAAAAATTTAAATGCCTTGATAGCTATAGTACTTTTACTAATGTTTATCTTAATATTCTTTTTCTCACCTTCACAGAAAAATAATTTAAAGTGGTTAAATATGCTCCACCATATTCTCTGAAATGGTGACAAATGTCATCAACATAAATCATCATCAGCTGCTTAAATTCTTCAGACTACTCAAGCATTGTAACAATCTTGCACCACTATTTTTTTAAGTCCAAATGGCATTCTATTAAAATGATAGAAATACCCAATATATATAAAAGCAGTATACTGGAGGTCATCAGGATGTAGCCATAATGTCGATAAAATACTTTTTTATTTTCTAAATTTGTTTAATACCTCAAAAATAGGCAGTGGCATATTACAATCTGGTACTGTAATCTTATTTAGTTGACAGGTATCTAAGCACAGACAGATAGATTCTTTTTTTAATTACAACAATAGTGTTCTTAAATGGGGAAAGAATATATATATTATACCCATTTTAGCATTACTAACTCTAATTGCTCACACTCTTTTATGGTTCCAGACATATTGGAGAGGAATGATCTATATTCTCAATAATTTCCCAAACTGCTGCATTTCTGATCATTGATTATCACTTTGAATACAACAAATTTCAGCAGACAAATATAGTTTTTCAAGCATAAATGGACTTATTTCCTTATCAATGATAATTCTACATTTCTGATAATTAAGGATGCATCCTGTCTGATGCATAAGGTCAGACCCAAGGTTTACTTTATGAATTAAACCATTTGGAATTAATAAAACATGATCAATATTTTATCTATATCTGCACCTAAACATAGTTTTGAAGCTACCTTAGTTTTTATTATTAACCATGGTTATCTGAACTGCTGAGGGTTAATTTGTGAATATACTTCCTTAGATATTACTGATATTTGGCTGCCTAAATCTAGAAAAGTTTCTACTATAACTCCTTCCAATATAATTTTATCTTTGAACAGTTTTGTGATGCAAATTTTGACTACCTCCAAATCACATGTCAAATTTTTTATGCTATATACATTTTTATTGCTGGTCACAGTATCCCCCTTTTCTATCTCTAGACCATATGACAAAGAACTACTTATCCAGGTCCTATTTTATTTCCCTTTTTTATTTTGATAGCTTTCTGATTCTCTTTCTATAGGTTTACTAGTATCTCTACATCTCAGAATTTCCACCTGTATTAAGATTATGTACTTCCAGTTTGACAAATTACTCTTGTTCTATTGGGACTAGTTGGACTACCTGCTGACCTTTTTCATATAGTTCATCCATGGTTCTTGACCTTATAGATTTTCATACCATGGTATTTTGTACCAATGGCATTTATCTAGGATTCATGGTGCCTTTTGAATGGCTCTATTGGATTTAAATCCCTGTTCTCTATTGCTGTCATTTGTAGGTTTGCTGCTATCAAAAGCCTTAAGTAACTCAGCTACTTGTTCTAGTTTTGCAATCAGAGTCTATAAGCATCTACTCAATATGATTGGGAAAACTATGCCTAACTATGTGTAAACAAAGGATCAGTGGTCAAGGTTCTTAATTTAGATATTTGCCATCAAAAAATGGAGTGAATGCCTCCTGGTCTATACTTTTCTTGCACAGAACAGTGTTTGATCCATTCTTGACAATAGCACACCCTAGTAGGAATTTAACAGAGCCTGTTTAAACTGGTCAAAATTTACAGGTTTCAAACAATGAATCTTAACATGCTTGAGATGCACTTTGGAAATGGCTACCAGCAATCACAATTTTAGCCTCTGCTGTCAATTTATTTAAACTAGAGTATCTTTCTACATGGCTAAGATATTCAGTTGGAGCCTCCCTTGCATGTCCTGAAAAAACCCGAATTTTTAAAGAATTGATTGGCAATACTGGGATTAGAATTATATATGTGTCTATCAAATCTGTGTACATATCCTTACTGACATCTGGTTGGCTATTTTCATATGTGGTACTTAGGTTTTCTATAGCCAGGTTTACCTTAGATGAGATTTTCTTTTTTTTTATATCTAACTCTATTTTCACTAACCTCTATTATACCGTTTTGCATTTCATTTTGACTTTCACCTTTTATTTGAATATTTTCAATTGCTTGAGTCAGATAGTTGATTTCTTTCTTTGCTTGAATAAACCCTTGCCTATTCTCTATTTTTACCTCTTTGATTAGCCCTTGCACTTGCTCAAATTTTTTATCTTGCACATCTTTATTCAATTGAACTTTGATACTTACTTCATCTATTTCCAACCTATGAAGTAACTTTCTAATCTACTTATTATTTCCTCATTTAGTTGCTCAATGTTTTTTGCTTTCTTTTGTCTGATTCTCAATTTGCTTTTAAATCCTATCTTCGATTTGGCTTTTGATTCTGTGAACCTTCTTTTCATATTCTCTTTAATTTTTTTTATTTTGTGTTTTAAAATCTTTCAATTCTGTGAATATGCTTTCCATGTACTCTTTATTTTCTTTTTAAATTCTGAAAACATGTTCATAAACTCACTATTATGAACCTCACTTTCATTTCCCTGAGTTTCTCCCATTTTCATTTTAGTTCAGGTAATCATACTAGCTGCTAGCTTTTCTATGACAATTTTATATAAAAAAAACAACTTCTAAATATTTTCTTCTTTTATTTATTTGACAACTAGAATACTTTCTTTTCACCATGTAGCCTTTCTAAAACTATACCATATTCTAAAAAAAAAACCCCTTATTTTATTTGCTTATCATTATCTCTAACAACCTATTTCTATTACTATCACTATTTAAGACACTAAGTTTATTGACTGGATTTTTTTTTTGTTTATAAGAAATTCTTATATTTTTCAGCTGACCAAGTATTTATATTCTACATTTCAATGACTAATTTAATTTTTTTTAAATATTTTTAAATTTTTTTTTTTTAAAAAACTAAACTGGGTTCAAACCCTGTTTGTTTTGATCAAGATAATTCTGGACTGGCCCCCAAATATAATAATTGCTCTTTTAACAATTAGCAATTCATCCAAACAACAAATATAATTTTTTAAAAATGTTCAAATCTAGGGGAATTTAGATATTTAACAGGCAATTGTGTACATGCTGGAATGACTATATAATTTTATTTTTAATTGAAAAATTTACAATAGTCATAGATAATGATCAGATTAAACATATTAAAAAAAAACAACAAGTTTTTATGCAGATTCAATCATATTTCCGGATCATTATTTACCACTCCACATTAACATTATTAAATGATAAAATAAATAATCAACTTGGATTTTGGATGAGAAATAAATAAGCAACAAATTATTAACAATAACAGTGACTTTAATTAACAAATAGAATGTTGATAATGTAACGAGACAGCGTTACATCAGTATTAGATCTAGGAAGCATCGATAAACACACACACACCAGCAAGCAACATAAAACACTCGTAATTTTATTTTCGTAACTCGTAATAGTTTTTTCTCTCTTAAATACATTTATAAAACACATCGATAAAATACAGACGGTAAAACATCTAATTAAATGATCAAAACCTTTAGATAATAAAAAAATAATAACAAAAAATAATGTGCTCTCCTAAATAATAAAATATAATATGCACTCCTAAATAATAAAATATAATTGTCAATCAAAATCACCACGGGGAATTAAAAAATGTTTATTTTAGAAATATAATTTTAACTAGAATAAAACTTATAGAAAAGATTTGAGGAAAAGATAAATGCTCCTTCTAAATTTAAAATAACTTGTATTGTTCTGGTAAAACACACGCCACACGCATGCATTCGAGGTGTGAAGGAATAAGGTTGGTTGAGTGAGATTGCAAAATGAGATTGTCTCAAAATAAATATTGCCTTTAGCACAAAGAGTGAGTGAACAGGTACCTCAAACGCGGACCTGAACGACAACTCCAAGAACAGGGAACTATGGGGGTAGATTGGATCCCAAGATATGGATCAACCCTATAAATACCAGTCAAAACCTATTCAATGGTTCGATTCGATTCATTTCGATTGATACGTTATCATTACTGTTGTTTATTCTCAAGTATCTCATTTTTCACCTTATGCTTTTATTCTAACAATAAAATGTTCTGAATTAGCTTGATTTATTCCTCAGTTTGAAGATGATCACTATGAAATTAATACCAAGAGCTCGACTGTCATGAGGGCTAATAAACCCTTCAGTGACTGATCGGCGCTCCGCTACTGAAATATCTCCGAAGCTATGAAATTCTGATAACATCGTCGTGTTAAGTGAATGCTCCTAATGAAAGAAATTTCCGTGAAATACCCAAACTTGTCCAACCAATCACATTCGTGTAACAAAGACAAATCCTAGGTAAATATGTTTTATATTATGTTCACTCACTCAATTTAGAAACTAAGTCCTAATTAACCACTAAATTTACCAATAAATCTTAAATTTCCGTCATAATAGTTTATCTTTGTTACTGAACTTTGTAAACATGAACTTTGAACTTAAGTGAATCTAAGGAAAGATTATATATTTATCAAATAGAAAGGAACTTTCTCGTCATTCAAATTATGTAATGACTAATTTCTCTTGGCTAAATGTTTCATATTTAATAAACTTGTTCAATATCTAATCAAGTCGAGCATATCTCAAATCTTTTCACACAATCAAACCGTAGTTTATGTATTCTTTGATAAATATCTTTGAAGTAGATTTAGTTAATTTTAATTTTCATTTAGTTACTTTATTAATTATGTCAACATCGTGCCGTAAGTCACGATGTTTCTTATTTCACCTTAGTTAAGATAGATTTAAGAGCGGGCGGGTCTATAATCAATCAAAGTAAACGTCAATTAATTATGTTCTATACGATAAAGCGGGGGGATGAACTTGTAAGCCTTGTGTTCGGGCGTAAGAACAACCTCATAGGTCAGTGAAAATGATCCTTATGCCGTGATCGACTTATTAAAAACCGTCTGATTTTCATTGCGGACAATGGTCTTCTCTATAAAATATGCAACAACCTGAGAACTTATTGGTCCATGCTGAGTGTTGAGCTAGTGGGTGTTAATTGAAATCGTTTTGACATGATGTAAGGTGATGCGAGTAGTTAAAATCAACTTAAATAATCGTATCTGGCGCCCCCTTATGTGGATCGTGAATAACTGTCGATGTAAGAAAATAAATAAACCTACGCTATGTCATGTTTGTTTAGCCGTGGGGATAGTGGGGTGACGAGGGTTTAATAAAAACATTGTATTTACAAGTATGAAGAGCACACGCGAGAGGAAAAATCTTTGTGGATTTTTAATAATTCATCGAGAAACAGTTTATAGTAAGTTCATTCAATTATCTTGATACCTTCATGAACGTAGACATACATCTATGCCTTTGAAATATAGATATATGGCCATTAAAATCATTAATTTTAAATATCTGCAAACAATATTCACATTTTAATTTCTTGTGATTTATTTCATTGTAGTTTTCCTGTGAGATATTTCCAGATATTTAGAGTGTCGAAATTAAGTAGATTTACAAACTGATTCATAATAGAACATTTCCCTATTATAGTTTATTAGAGGCAAATTTCTTATATTGGAAAGGTGACATATTTTTAGTTTCAGCTTTAGGCGGAAATTAACAGACGAGTAGAATCGCAGTTAATTTTAAGGCATTTCTTTAGTTTCAATTCTATATTCAGCTACACTACTGGAAAGGTCAGGGAAGACATTTTGAAGTTTTACTCCAGAAACTGCATAATATTTACTTAAATAATAATTACAATTTTTATTAACTTTTAACCAGTAAATGACATGATAAAGAAGTAATAGTTCCTTTTCTTATTGAAAAAGCAGACGAACTAAGTTACCCCTCCCCCCCAGTCATTTGCGACTCGTTTCTATAGCAATATTGTTTATAAAACTAATTTTATTTTAAAATAAAAATTATATTACATTTTATTTTTTACAATTATTATTATCATTTTAAATTGCTTTAAAATTTATTTTATACACATGACTTGCAATATATTTTAGAATACATAATAAAGAAAAAATGCATACAAAATCCATGCTTGTAATATCAGCCATGAGAGTTACAATATTTTGAAACAGATAAAAATGATCATCCATTATTGTGAGAATTGTAAAATAGTAAAAAATAAATAAATAAATACACAAAACGCATTTGTGTTTGCGATTCCTGGTTGAGGCATGAACAAGAAAGTGCGTCTATACTAATTTTCATTACTTTGACTTGCAATTACTATAGATTCTAATAAAATCATAAATATTTAATAAAATCATTTCTAAGGGTTTTAATAATAGCAATCTATATGCTTTTACTTTTGTGTTTTTTAATAACAGAATCTCTACAACTACTGTTTCTTAATTCAAAATTTTTACTAAGAATAATTTAATCTATGTGTTAAAATACGAATAGCAAAAAATTAAATAAAATAGGTTGAATAAGAATTTATCTCGGGTTAAACTAATAAATGCATTAATATAAAATATGTTTATTTATTCCTGGATACGATAATGTAAAAGATGTACACCATCTTATCAATAATACTTCACGTTTCAGACAGCATTACCATTACAATGATGTATTCAATCCAGCAGAATTTTATAAGAAGATTGTGTTTCAAATATGATCTTTAATACCGTGAATACGAAATGAAATTATAATGCTTTTTTAAGAATGACAAAGAGAAATATTAAAATTAACAGTTATTTTATTGCATAAGATAAAAAAAAATCAATAATAAGAATAAATAAGAACAATAATAAAAATTATATACCGCATTTTAATAAAATATTACTATTTTCCTAAACTAATTCAAATTCAGGATCTATCAAGTGTTATTTCATACTATGATGTGAGGACATCACATTTAAAAGAAAATGTATCAATCTTTCATAAAATTATTCTCAGTTTAATACTGGAGCAAACAGTGATTATTATAATAATAAAATTTAAATGTCTTATGAACGTTCTTGATTGGTTTATTTTCTTAACCAATCGTTTATAAACCTCATTTATAAATAAGGGATAAAATGTTCATACCTTTATCAAGTATAATTCATTTCTTAGCAGTCCTAAATGATAACTCACCAAAAGCAGGCTTACTTATTTTTGCATTAAGATCCTTATCTGGAATCAATTTCAGGCTTTAACTTCAAGAAGATGCTACTTCATCAACATAAAGTACAATAAAGTCATTAAGCTTGATATCAATAAGAATGAGTGATATATAAAATATTCCTTATAGATTTACACATCTAAATAAGGATAACCCCACTTAACCTTGAGGTCAAATATTATTTGGCAATGACCATTTAATATAAGTTTAAAAAACTACTAACATTTGTACAACCCATTCTCACATAAATTACATTTAATTCCATTCAATCTAAACACTAATTATAATATCAAATAAAATATTACATTTTTGCAAATACTGCGAACATCTTTATTTACATTTGCAAGACACTATAATATGACTTAACTAAGAAATTAAAAAATACATCAAGTAATCCACCTGATTCATGGAAATATTTATTTCACTTTTAAAATAACCATTCCGGAACAGCATAAAAATATGAAATTACATTTTAGTATGATTATTAACCCAAGATAATCCATTTTTAAAAATCACAGATAACTTGGTCATTCATAATATCCTATATTTGCTTGAAAGATCTTCATTTATAAGTAGTATTTATATATTTTTTTGATGCGCTATCCTTTTGAAAATTCATATATTTTTGCATGGATAATCCTTAAAGGCAATTATTTTACAATTGAATACATATTCCTAGTTTTGTATTTAATTCCTTAAATAGATTTTATCGTATCTAAAAATCTTGGTGTTCAGCACTTTATTAATTCAAAGTATAAGATTAATTCATTCATTTTTGACTTTTAATCCTTTAATTTAATAATTATGATTGTATCACTATCAAAGCAAATTTATTATCCTTTACCAAAAACGATCTTTCATTCTTAAATCAAAATTCGTTTCTGGAGTAGCAACTTTGAATGAAGCATTTTTGATTTAAAAATACAATTATTTAAAAGTATTTTTCTTTTATAATTGAAAATGAGATCAAATTCATTCCTTTGAGATCTATAAATATCCTTTTGTGTAGTCAAGCAACCAATTATTTTTATAATCTCTTATGGAAAATATGTCCAGCAATTTGTTTTAAATTTAGAAATACTTATTCCATTGATGAAAATCCAGTTGTTGTGCAAGCAGTTTTTTGTATATTTTATATATGCAGTTGACTATAACATTAAGGTTAAGACTTTTAAACAAAACTGGTAAAGATTTCATCTCTGGATTTGAAGACAAAACAATTTTACAAATATTTTATTTAAATAAATAAATTACAAATCTTAAGTTTCTCAGATATTTATTACACATATAAATTGACCTTTTAATAAATAATTTGTCACTTAAATATATTTTGAATAAACCAAAAGCAATCTTTGCTAAATAAAAATTTAAATTGATTAATTTTTATTACACTTAAATACATAAGCATTTACACACATGCACACAACATATAAAATGTAATGGCTGTTAATTTTACTTATAATTAAAATATAATATTGCATTCATAATTCTATTATATATTTTTGAATTATTATTTTGTATGTGTGTAGTACTTCTTTTGCTCTATATAACTGACAACTTTGTTTTTTAATAAAAATAGCAATGAAAAATGTACATATTTTCTTCATACAAAATTAATAGAAACCTTTTGTATCAGCTTGTAAAGCTATTCAGAAATAATTTATGATTATTATATTTCTTATAAACATTGATATGAGAGACTATTTGAGTATAACAATGATTATATTTTATACTTTTTAACTAAATGGAAATGATATATACATTTGCTTAATTATAAAAACTAAATTTAATTAATCAAAGCCAATAAAATTCTTAGTCTTTAAATCCAAAATAGCCAATTTACAGTGTAATAATACACACACACACATATATATATATGTACACTCAGATAAGAGGTAATTTGGTTTCCAAATCTTAAGGTATTTAATTTTTTCAGTCAATAGTTAGATAGCACTGATATTTAGCAATTTAATTTATTTAGTACCTTAATTTAGTGTTAAGAAAAATAGATGCTAAAATTGCATTCAATAATAAATCAATTCTTCTTTCAATTTGGACCTTTGCATGTAAAGCAAAACAATACAGCTTAGGAATACATTAGAATGTTTTTTTACTACTAAATAATATAGACAAATCCATTTACTTCTGTAAATAATATAGCTAATCTACTTTAGGATTATAATTAGAAACTGACATTGGCATTTCTATTTAATCATCACATCATAGTTTTGTAACTATATATAAGATTTCTAATTAAATGTGTTAGGTGATCACATCTCTATTTTTAAATGCTTTTTATTTAACTTAAAACTACTGTTTATTTGGATCAAATGTTACAATCAGTTTTTAACCTATTCCTATCAAATTTTTTTTTTTCAAATTTCATACATGTTTGATTTTGATGGTAATGCAATATTTCAGGGTTATTAAGTTTAATAGTGTCAATGGGTAACATTTCTATCTACAGTACATTCAAATTGATTCAGTAATTTTAGAGTCATGCACAATAGTTGGTTTGATATTTTTTAAATAAATGCTTTCATTTAATTTGAGGAATAAATTTTAAGAGTGTTTTTAGTTAATTAAAATAGGAACAAAAAAAAGAAGAAATAAATGATGAGATCTTAATTTCCCTTTGGATTGTTTATATATCACTTCCTTTTTTAAATCAAGGCTTAATAAAAACAAAAATCTTGTAACTGATTTTTAAATTACTTTTATTGATTCTTTCTCTCCATTTTTTTAAACATTTGAATAGGAATAACTTCCCAAAAACCAAAATCTTGTAACTAATTTTTAAATTATCCTTTCTTATCAGCCCCCCTCCCCAGACACCCTTCTTAAAAAAAACATTTGAATAGGAATAACTTGTCTGTTTACATGAAAAAATGAAAAAAAATTTTTTTTTTAATGATGCAATATAAGAATACAATATTTCAGGGTTATCCAGCTTAATAGTATCAGCAGGCCACATTTCAAACAATTAAAATCAGTTCAGTAAGTTTTAAGTGATGTACAATAGATGGCACTAATTTTTTTAAAAATATGCTTTCATTTAATTTGATGACTACTATACCAAAAAATGTTTACAGTTAATTATAACTGAAAGAAAAAAAAAGAAGGATGAAAGCTTAATTTTTCTTGATAGTTTACCTGAAACTTGCTTTATCAAACTGCTACCTTCATAAATGAAAAATCTTGGAATTAAGTTTTAATATATTCAACTTAAAAACTGGAATTATGGGGCATTGCTTATGAATATGAATAGCTTTCTTGTTATTATAAATGATTCTGAAAAATTAAGTGATACAGGAATAGACTCAAATACTAAAAAATAATATGCTTTAAAATAATTTAAAAAAAAAAAAAACATTTTTATTTAATTTGATTAACTAAAATAAAAATAAAGATGTTTTTTTTAATTACAATTTTGATTGCCACTTTATCTTTCTTATTACATTACCAAATTCATATAATATTAATATCATCTATGTTCTTTATTACTTTTTACAATACTTTTTTACAACCCAAAAATTGACAGTTTCAATTGCTCCAGCAATCTTCTTCAGAACTTCTACTTAACATTTGAAAATATAAGTAGAAGTTCTGAAGAAGATTGCTGGTGTAATTGAAACTGTCAATTTTTGGGTTGTAAAAAAGTATTGTAAAAAGTAATAAGGAACATAGATGATATTATTAGTAATTTTGATTATCATGTGTAATTTTAAATAAAAATATGTTGCATCCATTGATTAATTAATTTTATCACTATTAAATAAAAATAGGGATTGAATTAATTAATTTATGGACATTCCACACTTTTATTTAAAATTACATATAATAAACAAAATTACAATTCAAGAAAAAAATATATATATTTTAATGCATTACTCATCAAATTAAATATAAGCACTTTTTTAGAAAATATTATATATATTACTTAAAACAAAATTTGTACAATTTTTGACTTAAAGTAGTTTAAAGCACTTATAAAGATTTAACTGATAACGTTTTGTAAAATTGATAGATAAATTGTGTCAAGTATATTAGATACTATCAATACAATGAATAAATAATACTTTTAAGGTTTTTTTTTTGGAGTTTTAAATTTAATAACATTAGATGGTAAGTCAAACTCCAATAATGTTCTATTACTTTAAATATTATAAATCTCTGTGCACTCACACATCAGTAAGAGTTTAAAAAACTTAAGTAAATCACTTAAGTTTTAAGTGTATTTCTATAAATACACCAACTTTCACTGACCATGCTAAAGCAGTGCTTGAGTCTATTGTGTGCCTGATGTTATAATCAAATTTTGAATTGTATAAATCTATTTAACCTATAGCAGAAAGACAGTGTATTTATAGAAATGCACTCTAAACTTAAGTGATTCACTTAAGTTTTTTTAACTCTTATTGACGTGTGAGTATGCGGAGGTTTATAATATTTAAAGTAATAGTGCATTAACAGAGTGACTTCTGATCTAATGATTTCAAAATTTTCAGTGCTTTATAATAATAAATTTAGATTTAATAACAATACATTCATTTTGTTACTAAAAAGACAGTTTATATTTAAAATGATAAGAAAAAATAGAAAATAAATTTGACTGACTAGATTCTCAAGACTGTGGGAGGAGGAGGAAGCTATACAGTCCAGAAAAAAAATAGAAGCAAGCAAATAAACATTGTTTGTTGCTGAGAAAAAGGGGAGGGGGATGTCTTTTGATTAAACTGATTTTTTTTTTACTTTTCCTAGATGAAAATTGAAGCCATTACCTCTTGAGTATAACACTCCACTACTAAAGCTAAAACACATAGTTCAAGCTAAAATATTGTAACTCTATAAATAATTAAAATAGAAAAGAAATGAAGATCAGTAAATTTTATGTGTTATTTTAATGTATCATTTTCTATTTCTCCTCCTTTTTTTGACATTAGATTTTTCTGAAAATCTACACGTGCATCATATGCAGTTTAGCATAATGACACAACACTCTCTATGCATATTGCCACTAAAATCTAGATGCAGTGCTCTCAGATCCAAGACTCTTCACTGACGAAGGCCACAAGTCAGAAACTAGATTGGGGATATTGGATGAGTAGGCACTAGATGGGTATTTTATGCACAAGCTTTCTGGCATCGGTTTGCACTAAGTGGCAATACGCGTAGAGAGTTTTGCCTGTCATAATGACACAACAAATGAGCTCAAGATTGAATAAATTACTAAATTGATTTTTGGGAGAGAAAAGTAAAAAAAAACATAAACAATATGGGCAATTATGATGACTTCTTTAGTGGCAGCCTTTGCTTTGTTTACACATCTCGTTGTTTCAATACATGTTTCTTTCAAAAATCTTTACTGTATTTTAAATAGCAATCTTTTAAAAAAGAGAAAACTTTGTATGAATAAAAGGTGTGGAGTGATGATTGAGTTTAATACTAGCAATATTATTTCCTGATTGACATTAGCTTAAAATAAAAGTAGTTTGATTAGTTGTATGACATTTAAAAGCAAGTTAGTCTACTTTTTAATAGGAAATTGTAAACTTTTTATTTTTTTAACATCATATTAAATTACATTTTTAGGAAATAAAAATTATATTCTTCATCCTTAATCAAAAAAAAAATTTCCAATTATGCCAAAAAATTAATTCACAGTTACAAGTATGGATTCAATTTTATAGATATAAGTAGATTATATGCAAATAATAAATGCTTTTTAAAAAATTTAATTAGACATTTACCCAGCTAAAAATTAATGTGAATTTTTAAATGTAAAAAAAAAAAAAACACTCAGATTCTTTAATAAAATTTTCAGACACAATGTACATTTATAAACCTCTTCCTATTCAGCTAGAATAAATTGTTAGCTTAAAAATTTAAGCCTTCATCTAAAAGAAAAAATCGAAGGGTTTCATGGTATAGTGATAATACATCCATCCATCATGTCCATAACTTGACAGAATAAAACCATCTGATCCTTGTGGGTATCTAGATATTCATAACTAGAAGACAAAAATGGATGAAGAAATACTCAAACTCTTACGATCTAGCAGATGGTAAACCAGATGAGAAATACCTTCGTGTTTTTCTATGAGAATATGTTTGAACAATTTTGCCCTGCATTGATATTTAGAAACTGTTTTGTCTATCTTCCTATAAAACCAATATGATTAAAACCGCAATTTATTTTGTTTATTAATTAGAAAGAGAGAAGGAGCATTGAGGTTAAGAGTCATGGTAAATAAAATCAAAAATAAGAAATAACATATTCAGTCAATTGAGACAGTGAACAAACTAATTACTAAAAATAGCTAACAAACATATAAAATCTATAAAAATAGCATGGTAAAAGTCTAACAAATATTATCACTCAAATTATTACTTTTTAATCAACAACAAAAATTTTCTTCTGTTTCTGCTAGTCTATATATATATCATTCAAACATCAACAACTTATTAAAATGAAATTAATTGCATTTCAAATTTTCACAATAATAATATAATCTTAGCTTTACTTTATTTTCCAAAGCTGAAAAGTTAAGTTTTTATTTTTAATAATCTTAAGAAAGACTGACTCTACTACTAATTAAATGTAAACAATGAATGACTTATAATCTAATATAACTCTTTTGAGTCCAATGGGTTATGTATGTCCCTCAAATTTTTCAAAAAATACTGAAACATTAAATTTATAAAAATAATCGGATAAATAAATGTTTTCATTGGTGGATTTACAGAAAATAAGAACAAGTAAGATTATAAAATATAATTAATAAAATCAATGTCATAATTTTATGCCCCCCTAAAAATTAGTTTTTGTGCACCCTTTTGCACCTACTGGATTATATACACCCTATAAATTAAGTTTGTAAAATAATCAGATAAGTAAGTGTTTTTATTGGTGGATTGATTAAAAATATAAATAGATAAGATTTTAAAATAAAATCAATGTAATCATACTGTTTTCCCCCACTAAAAATTGCTATTTTTGTGCAGAATGCATTCCCCCAGTAACACAGGAAACGCCACAATTGTCACCAAGAAAATGGAGAAAAGAACTTTACATGTTCTTTTTGTAATATTGCTTTGTGTTTAGATTGTCTTCATACATAATTTGAATTTTCAATAAAATCTAGTAGGATACATTTATCCCATAGCATTTTCTTCAAAATCTGAAATCCAAAAAATTTTAAATTTTGTAGATAGAACTTTTAAATATGTATTAGCATAAAATTTTAATTAAAATATAAAACATATAAAAAAATGGTAAACACAAAAGCGATAATTAAAAATAGCTATCAGATCACATGATAAAATCTTCCACTAAAACAGCATAGTAAAGACTCACAAATCCAGTATTCATACTTCTAATCAACTCATATGCAATAAAGCCATTCATTTATTTTTTTAAATTAATGTTTAAAACAAAATTTTTATAATAAGAGATTATTGTTATTATGATCAGTTTGTTTTTACAATGCTAATATATATGTATGTTGAACTATAAATTAACAAAAATCTAGGTGTTTTCTAAATGTAAATCTAAACTTAAATAAGCTATATAATTGACAATCTGTTATCAAGGCAATCTCTGCAGGTCATTTTGACAACAGATTATAGATTATATGGTTGATTAAAGCTTAGGCTGTTATCAGGTAATATATATATATATAATAAATAAAATGTCCGTTAATTAAAAACAAAATTGTAATTATAATTGAAATAATAAATTTAACAGTTTACAAACTATTACAAACAATCCTTAAATCCACGAAGTACTTTTGGTTAATTTCTTAAACCTGCCTCAACTGTCATTAAATTCAAAAACAAAAGCAGAAACAAACATCATCAATTCAAATTCCATGAATCTCATATTTTAATGTTAGCAGCTTGTCAATTTATTAAATGCATTTTATTCCTGTTTATAAAAATTGCCTCTTTAATTTTTCTTTTACAATGGTTTCTCTCCTCACAAAAATTTTCACATTTTCAAAATCAAATTTAAATTTATATTTACATGTTTTTTTTGTGATCAAAGAAAACTGAAGGAGATATTAAATCACCATTATTTTTACTTTTTACATGCTTATATAACAATTCATGCTCTTTCAATCTTTTTTCAATACTGCACCTATCTTTTATAAACAGGAATAAAATGCATTTAATAAATCGACAAGCTGCTAACATTAAAATATGAGATTCGTGGAATTTGAATTGATGACATCTGCTTCCATTTTTGTTTTTGAATTTAATGGCAGTTGATTTAGGTTTAAGAAATTAACCGAAAGTACTTCTGCAGATTTAAGGATTGTTTGTAAGAGTTTGTAAACCGTTAAATTTATTATTTCAATTCTAATATATATATATAGTACAAACTTAACCAAAATTACAAGCTACCTTAAATCCAAATAGAAAGATAGACTAAACATTTAAAAAATATATTAACAACAAAATAGAAATAGTGAAAAGAGGTGATTCACTCAATTGGTGATTTAAACTTAATTAAAACTGAGTTTGTAAATTAAATTAAACAAAATGCAGGCAATAGTAGCAATATTTATTCATAAAATATTTACCAGAATTAAAACATTTGTAAAACTATACTATCTTAAAAGGTGTATGCATAGTTATAAAGAAGTCACTCATATTCTCTATTCCATAATTATTAGCATAGGAAGATATTAGAAATTAAACTATTTAACATGATTTTCCAAAAGCTGGAAATGAATTTTTGGGACTTAAATATAATGCAAATTTATTTATTATTTAATTAACCCACATGGGCTCATAATGTAAAGACTATAAGGGATATCTTGTATCACTCCTTAGAAAAGTTTGTTTTATATAATCATTCTATTTTTTTTTTTATTAGAAGCATTATTTTCAAAAGCATTAAAATAAACAAAGGCAAACCCCCACAGGGGGCCCCCTGTCAAAAAAGAATATGGGGGGGGAGGGGAAAATCTTCTCCTTCCTCCCATTCCCCACCTTTGGGTTGTGGTTTGGTGGGGGGGTGGTTGGCTTCTGTTTTTTTTGGGGGGGGGGGGGGGGGGGGGGTGGGGGGGGGGGGGGGGGTAAGCATTAAAATATTTGTATAAAATGGTTAAAAATATATAGCATTAAATTTACAAAAATGAAGAACTTCTAATAGGAATAGGTTAATTTTTTTTAATAATGTCAGTTACTTCCACTTAGATTACAAATGGTATAATATACCACTATATCCAAAAAGGGAGGATAAGCTTTAAAATTATATTGTATGAACTAAAATCAAACTAATGTGATTTTTGAAAAATGGAGATATTCATAGGAAGATACAGAAATGAATACCTGTTCAATAAAAAAATTGTATGAAATTAAAGCATTTGAAAATTTATTACAGTATCACATATCAATTATAACCACTGCAAGTTAATGTTAAATTTTATAAACAGAAATGATTAGTACAGGTATATATAAGCCTGTGTATTTCAGCTATTAGAAATGATTAGTAGTAATTACTAGATTTAATTAAAGTTAGAACACAGAAAAAATAAACTGATTAGTAGTAATTATTAGATAAAGGAAAGTAAGAACAAAGAAAGAAAAACAGCAAGGAAAAAAAGTTAGAGTTGATGTGAAAGTATATTCTCATGAGTTGAGAATCAAAGTGCACATCAAGAGTATAAAGTAACTGATAAAACTGATCTATCAAATCATGAAAGATTCTTAGCAATTGTCTCTTCCATATGAAATCCGCAACTATTATTTGTTTTCAGAGAATATGGCTATTAATGTGCTTTTCAGTAATAATTTAAATACAGCTAAAATATTTATATATGATGGAAATGCTGAAAACCATGAGCTAAGTCAACAAAAGTATATCGCTAAAGCATAAATGATTTAACTCTTCCAATAGTGAAAAATAACTGTAGTGAATCCAGAAATGGTGCTAATATAAAATGCACCTTTTTCTTGCTTGTAGGACTGTTTCTTTTATTGCTCAGTCATATTGCTGGCACTAAGAAGCAAACCTGACTCAACCAACAGATATGAATTTAATCGTGAGTGAAACACAAGTACTTTTTTTTCTTATAATTTCCCATGAAGGTATAAAGATATTCCTATAATAGTAAGCTTACTGAATTATTATACAAGTCATGGTATATATATATGTACATAAGAGGCCTCAAAAATTTAATTTTTAAAAAAAAATTTTTATTAGAATAAAATATTTTGTAACATATATATATATTCTTACGTTTTATTTTATATATATGAATACTAATTTTTTTTCATTTTTTTTTTCATATGTCATAACATCGGCCGGAACGCGACCCTACAACCGTCTGCAACCGACTACTTGCTTGCAAGGCAGCTGCGATAACGTCTCGGCTAACAACGCATGACATCAATACTAATTTTACAAGGTAAATAAACATTTTACATAATTAGTGATTTAATCATTATTAACTCTTTCTTCATTATTATTTTTGTTATTCCATCAATTAAATTAATAATGTTAATATTGAATGTAATTATGTTCAAAAGGAAGGTTTTAAAGTCTGTCTGAATTTTAATAATTATAATTGAAAGTTCTTTCTAAAGTAGGAGCCCTAAAAAGAT
This sequence comes from Epiperipatus broadwayi, assembly GCA_028023455.1. NCBI lineage: Eukaryota > Metazoa > Onychophora > Udeonychophora > Euonychophora > Peripatidae > Epiperipatus > Epiperipatus broadwayi. The sequence continues at coordinate 888,894 of JAQFVV010012463.1, forward strand.
TGTAATTGTCTATAAATATGTAATTTTAATAAGACTGTCTTAAATAAATTAATTTTATTATTTAATTATCTGCAGTTATTAGTCTCATTCCAAATGTGTACCTATCAATTCACTGCAGATCATGAGAAATCATGTTTTGAATTAGAGGAAAAGTTGGGGTGTTATCATGGAAAACTGGGAAGGTGTAGTTAGAGATTTATACATTCATAGGTGTTTTTTCTGAGAAGGAGGTGGCATACAGAATTAAGGAATACAGTAATTCAAAACTACTCTATAAAGGATAAAAAACTATCTACCTATTGATGAAAGTTAAGAATAATTATTAGAGAGATGATTTGATGTATGATGATCTGATTATCTTATATAAAGTAGTAATCTAAGTGATTTGATTTGATCATTATCACAATTTCATCCCTAATCCTACTTAATTAGACAAATTTAAGATTTGATTAATGTTTCTTAAACAGATAGTTCATCATATTGTTTCAAAAGTGATACAATTACATGTAAAATGTATTCATCTGTATGTGTCTATATAAGTCTTCAGAAATGACATTATGCAGTTTCTGTTATAATATATATATATATTGTATAGTTTATTAATAAACAATAGTTTTAAATAAAAATACAGTTTTATATTTTTATCATTTGCAAATACTCATAAATGAGTATGGGGTCAGTGCTGTCACACAGGTAAGAAGCATCTTTGTGCAAGGTATATTTTAGCACTCCCTCCCATTCTATAAAATAAAAATTGTAAATTAAAAGATATTTTTCATCTATGCTTTTGCAAGAAAAAATTGAAAATATGGTTTTAATCATTTAACATGTTTTGGTAAACACTTTATGCATTTTATTCATTTATTTCCATAAAATAAACCTGTGGATTAAAACACATGCTAAAATAAAATAAATTAATGTTTAAAAAAATAATTTTTGTCAAGCATTGGTGGTCGAGAGGTCAGCACAGCTGTCTTACAAGCAGTTGTCCTGGGTTAGCAGATTCGCTTCCCGGCCGATGCTATGACACATGAAAATAATAATAATAATTTTTGAAACAATAATTAAATAATGCTTTAAAAACAAAAATATTTATTTAATAAATTTGAAAATTTTAATTTTTTTTTTTTCTAAAGTTTTCATATTATTTTTTGGACAATCCTGGAAAATTGCTAGCAGAGATAGAAAATATTTGCAACTAAGATAATTTTTAAAATATCTATTTTATCATATTTAAAAGAATCCTCTCCCTACACCCAGCCATGAAAACGTTATACTGCTCCCCTTGCCTTCCTGGGCAATCTCTTATATTATTTAATTAATTCTACTTCTAGTTTACTTATTTTAAAAATATCTGCAGTCAGAATATGATTCTTTGAAGTGCTGCTTCTGTGATTTTTGTCTCACATAGTGAGAAGAAAAGAGAATCCGGCTTGTCTTTTTTTGAAAAACAATTGTAAAAGCTAATATAACTTTTAGATTTTTTTACCAATATTTCGATCAACTATAACTGGCACATCAATACATCATTAAAAACAATTAACAAAGTTATAGTTTTTTTTTCATATGTGAAATGCATTGACCGGGAAGCGAACCTGGGCCAGCTGCTTGGAAGGTAGCTATGCTAACCACTAGGCCACCAACGCTTGTCGACAAAGTTATAGTTCTTCAATAATAAAATATTTACACTATTATTTAGTTTTCTATATGTCTAGTATTCCACTACTAATAACTATAATTTATTATATGTAGTGTGATATATTTAAATTTTGATATTTTCATTGTTTATTGATGGAACTTTTATATTTTATTAAGACCACTAAACTAGATCAACTTTAATTCGATGAGCATGTACTTGTTAAAATAAATCTTTTATTTTAAAAATTCATTAACTATTTTAAATTCAGAACCTCTCACAATTTGTTTAAACAGTTGTCAGTTAAATAATAAAATATTTACAGTACTTTGTTATTTATTTATGTTTAATACTTATTAATAACAAAGTTGTATTATATATATTGAAACCATTATGGGTTTTATGGCATACAACAACATAGTAGTATATATGCACAAATATATATATATATGTTAATTCTAATATTTTCACGGATAAAAGATGTCATATTATTATTATTATTTGCGGGATATTCCGTGTAGTGAAAAAGCAAAATGCTGACGTTTCAGTACAATATCAAGTACGTTCTTCAGAGCGTCCTCTTTCTTAAATCATAAAAATGCATGTGAGATTTAAAATCGTTTTTATCGTTTTCTTTCCTCTCATATTTAAATTGTATTGGTTGAGCAGTTTTAAAATTTATTTTCTCTTCCAATAGCTTCTTCCAAATGTTGTTAATCTTCTTTAATTAACACCTTTCATTTATGCTCTTGGGCCTTTTAAAAATCTCTATAGCTTCTCTTAGCAATCTCTGGCCATATTGTTCAATTTTTGCTAAAATATTTGTTTTTTCAAAATTGATATCATGATTAGTTAATTTTATATGGGAATAAATATCTGATGAATTGGACTTTTCTTGGAATGCCAGAATGTGTTCTTCCTTTCTAATATTTATTCTACAATTAATCTGTCCAATATATGTATGTGAACAGACCCTACATGGAATTTCATATACCCCATGACACCCCAAAGCAATTTTATCTTTAGGAAGTGGAAATATTTCACTAATTTTTTTATAAGTAATGTAAACTGTGTGAATATTATTATTCTTTAAAATGTTACAATTTTATCAGTTACTCCTTTTTATTTATGGCAAAATTGTCTTAATTTCTGATGTATCAAAATCTTTTTTCTTTTTATATGTATAAGCCCTATTAATAATGTTATAATTAAAACCATTATCAAGAAGCATTTTATTAGTAGCAGAGAGGTCCCTGTGAAAATGGTTATCATCAGAAAGTCTCTTTGTTCTATCCAATAATGACTTTGCCACTGAAAATATTTTGATGATACCTTTGTTATTTGGCCTCATGGTAAGCATGCTCTTAATAACTTTTTTAATTTTTTAAACTCTTTTCACAACAATATTAAATTTACTATGGAAATAGAAAATAATAATCAATTACCTTTTTTAGATGTTTTGATTGAAAGAAGAGAAGATGGTTATTTATCCCATCCATGGTATATATAAAAAACTAAATCACTCTGGGAGGTATCTGCATTTTTCTTCTCATCACTATCCTGCACAACTATTTTCAGTGGCAAAGACATTATTGGATAGAACAAAAAGACTTCCTGATGATAACCATTTTCACCGGGACCTTTCTGCTACTAATAAAATGCTTCTTGATAATGGTTTTAATTACAACATTATTAATAGGGCTTATACATATAAAAAAAAGATTTTGATACATCAGAAATTAAGACAATATTCCATATATAAAAGGAGTAACTGATAAAATTGGTAACATTTTAAAGAATAATATTATTCACACAGTTTACACTACTTATAAAAAAATTAGTGAAATATTTCAACTTTCTAAAGATAAAATTGCTTTGGAGTGTCATGGTGTATATGAAATTCTATGTAGGGTCTGTTCACATACATATATTGGACAGAGTAATTGTAGAATAAGTATTAGAAAGGAAGAACACATTCTGGCAGTCAGAGAAAAATCCAATTCATCAGCTATTTATTCCCATATAAAATTAACTAATCATGATATCAATTTTGAAAAAACAAATATTTTAGCAAAAATTGAACAATATGACCAGAGATTGCTAAGAGAAGCTATAGAGATTTTTAAAAGGCCCAAGAGCATAAATGAAAGGTGTGAATTAAAGAAGATTAACAACATTTGGAAGAAGATATTGGAAGAGAAAATAAATTTTAAAACTTCTCACCCAATAAAATTTAAATATGATGAGAAAGAAAATGATAAAAACGATTTTAAATCTCACACACATTCTTATGATTTGAGAAAGAGGATGCTTTGAGGAAGGTACTTGATATTGTACTGAAACATCAGCATTTAGCTTTTTTACTATATGGAATATCCCACAAATAATATATATATATTGTACCAACATTGTGTTGGCACATAATAGTTTTATCTTAAAAATTATTAAAACAAAAAAAGTCTTTCGTTAAAAGAGAATAGTATTTAAAAGTTTAAGAGTTTTTCATAGCTGTTAGTTGTCAAAAACGTAAATTTAAAAGTCAAAGGTTTTTGAAATAAAAGTTGCAATTAATTAATTAATTAAAAGAGGGGAGGGGTTTGCTTTAGAAGCATCAAGTTAAAAGTTTATAAAAGAAGTTGATTTTCAAATAAGTTATAAATGATTAATTAGAAAAAATAAAAGGGAATAAAGAAAAGGGTTGAAACTAAAAGTTTTAAGTTTAAAGAGTTTTGCTAGAAACAATTAATTCATAGATACATAAAATTAAAAGAAGTTAAAGAGTTTATTATTATTAGTTGAAATATAACTTAAAGTGTATAAATATAAATATCTTTTTATTTAAGTAAAGAAAAAAAAAGTAATCTTAAAACAAGTGTTGAATTTAGATTAAGATATACATGTGCATAAATGACAAATGTTTGTTAATAAAATATATATATGCAATTATAAATATTACATAAATATGTGCGTATTAAAATGAAATAAAGGAAAATTATATTTAAAACACAGTGATGGCTACTAATCAAAACTGTAAAAACAACACATTTGGATGGCTGCTAATTGATATCTCCAACAACAGGATTAAAAGCTTATCTCAAATGAATGCAATTAAAACAAGGAAAGAACTTCAACAACAGATATAGCTGGAGGATATCAAAATGGACAACAGTTTATTTTGTTTATTCATAGGTAATGTCAGATAACTATTTTAAAAAATTTAAACATTTGGTTTGTTCCACTAAATACATTTTTTAGACTTTGTCAATAGTGCAATCATGTAGGAATTTACATTAAATAATATTGTTACAATGAAATTTGTTAAGAATTAAATATTTTGGCATGCAATAATATCTTTTTAAAAATTATGTTTTTACTTATTCTGTTTTTCTTAAATTTGAATCATATAGTGAATTATGGATCAATTATGAGTTTTTAGCTAGGTAACAAACCTGAGTCCACATCCAAAAAAAACTTGTTTACTAAAACATCTAAAAAGATAATATGGCATAGTAAAAAAAAAGATGACATTTTTATTCAAAAAGTTTTGCACAAGACTGCATTGGAATTGAACCTAAGACCTCACATCTCAGAGTAGGCCACTCTACTAATACTCTAAACTGAATAAGGCATTTAAATTCTGTAACATATCATTGATGAACATAATTTCATCACATGTAGAATTACTGTAATTATGAGGCAATGTTTTTAAAATAAGTTTTATTTTTAAGTGAATTATTAATAATAATAACTTATTTTTTATATTGTAACAATACAAAAAATAGAGGTTAACTTGGGCTGATGGCACTCATCCTCATCAATGCCAAGTAAACAAAATTTACAATATTAAATATAAAAATTTATATAAAAGTAATGAATATAAATCAATATAAAAAGCATGAGATTACTCTGAGAGATCAGCAAAGTTAACTATATTAAGTATAAGTATGTCAACTATAACTTCACCAGCATTATAAATAAGTATAAGTAATACTCATCATTATGAATGAATAACAATAAAAGTAAATCAACAGTTCAACAGTCAATCTGGTGACTGGATTTGAAATGAATCTAGTACAGACCAGGCTAATTATTTAGCCCTTGCCAGCTTGGGGCAGATTATTTAAACATTAATTTGGATGCACAAAGTTAAGTGCTAATCCATCAGAATATATAACAATAAAAACAATAATGCTAGATTATTAAAACATGCTGATCATCATCACTGCTCTGGCCACTTAATACCATTAATGTACTGGCCAACTATAAACTTAATTTTTAAATGAATACTAAACTAAAAAAATGTAGTGCACCAATCCAGGATCATCATCATTAACTGGATGCCCATAAATACTAATATAATCCCCTTTTATGTAACAAACTATTATGCATGAATCTAATTCAGAAAACACAAATTCTATAACTGTTTTTATGAACAAAAGATGATGCAATATATTGTAATGGTATATAATATGCCGTTACATTAATTTAAAATTAAAATAAAAAGTTTGTAAATAAAAATAAATTTATTAAAAACTAAAATTAAAAAAAGCTTGCATATATATATAAATCACACAGATGGAAAACTTTAAAAGTTTTTTTTTTTTAAATGAAAAAAAAAAGGCATTTGAAAGTACTTTTTTATTAAAAAAAGTAAAGATAAAATATTTTTATTAAAAAGTAACATAAATGAAAATAGAAATAAATGTTAATTTCTATGTAATCTCAGTAAATGGAAATGATTGTTTAATTAATTAAACAAAAAAGCAAACTAGCCGTTTGGGCTCTTATATAATTAAAAAGTCAGATAGTAGATATAGATAAAAATTAAAGATTGTTTTCCACTCTGAAGCAGGATGTCCAATAGAAGCAGTGACCAATGCTCAAACCTTAATGAAAATCATTGGAACAGTAAAGCATTGTTCAATGAATCCTGATGATTAAAATAAAAGGAAAAAAATTTCCAATCAAAGATAGTTCCATCTTGATTTTTGAGGAGGGTGAAAAGACACACTTTCACCCTCTTACTTATTTCAAATGAAGTGATTGTTGAATTATGAATGGTACTGTTGCAGATCCTGAATCATATGGGTACTGCAATAAAATAGTTCCAGAATTGAACCAGCTAAGGTGATCTTCAAAACAACAGACCAGTCTTCCATGAAAGTATGACTAATAAAGACTTTGCGAGAATTGGCATCAGGAACTGGGAGCTCTTCTACTGTAAGATATGAACTGTAAAATTTTAAAAAAGTAATTAAGAACTTTCATCAAGATTTGATAAGCTTTTAATAATCAACTAAACTTAATTTTTTAAAATGAACTTTTATCTGACATTTAAGATTTCAAAATCAATTATTAATGTTTAATTTTATATATTTGAGTTTGCTAATTTAATCATTTCCATTTTTTTATTAATATTTATTGAATAAATTATTTAAATGTATTAAATTTAAGTTTGGTGTGGATAGCGGCACAGATTCATTAATGTTGTTTTTTTTTTTTGTTTTTTTTTATGATTAAAATATATAGATAACAGTAAATATGACACCTCATGTTGAGTGCCCAAACATTTATTCGTATATCTTTTAAGTTATTGGGGTCAATGCGGCACCTTATGATGAGTGCCATTGGGTTTATTGTAAATTTCCCTCTGCAATTCCATCAATAACTTTATATTTTAATCATTTATGTTTATTTTGAAGGGGTTTAATTTCAAGCTATTTGTTTCATAGTTAGGTCGATGCTGGTGGAGGGATATATGGGTGTTTATATCAATGTAATGTGAAGAGTGTTTAGCATACAGGGCAAAACCCAATTGAATGCATGACCCAAAGATGTAGTCATTGCATTGCAATGGATGCAGACATATTTCCTGCACCATTGACCCCTTTTTAGTTCTATGGATAGGGACTATAAGTCAGCAGATAGACCACTCTCCCCCATACATAGGATTTCTCTTTAATTATTGTATATACATGATTCGTTCACCAGATATACCCACATTCCTGTACTAGACAAGGATCATGTTCTTCAAATAATATCTTGCTGTCAGATGCATATTCTGTCAGCATGGTTTTATGCTAGCATCTTCATATTGCATTGGTTGTGACTATATATCTGTAAGCAGCCATTGGTTTGGCTATGAACTTTTAGTCTGAGATTGAATGATTGTTTTGAAAAGTTTGAGCAATCTATGTAGCAATCTATACCCAACATTTTAAAACAAGTTTTTATAAAATGTCCATCTGTACGGACTTTCTTAAATAACAAGTTAACTTTTAAAAAAATAATAACCAATTTAAAATGAAGAGTAAAGATAAATTTTATTCCTAAATTTAAATATTTATATATGTGCGTTAATAAATGTTTTTTTGTGTGTTATTACTGGAAGTGGCTTATTTTATTTATTTTTTTAAAAAAATATTTTTTTTTTGTATTAAAAATATATCTCTGCATCTCCATGAGCTAGTGGCATGGGCTGATGGTTGTAATAAAACATATATGTAAAAATTCGATCTTAATAGTATGTATATGCCTACTATATAAATTTTCCAGGTTCGAATGACCTGGTGGCACCCTGTATGGCAGATACATAAGACTCCACTTCTCCCTGACCATTATAATATACTATTCTAAAAACCATTTAGGATTAAGTTCACTGGAATAATTTTAACAATAAAATATCAATTTATTAATAATAAAAAAAATGAAATTAAAATCTGTGGAATATGGTTATACAGGTATAAAAATCTTATAATTTTGATTAATATACAAAAAATATGTTATTAATCATGATTTACATATATGTTCCAATAGATTTATATAAAATACTTATATATCAGTTCACATACCTGCTGTATAATATAAAATGAACATTTGAATTGTCATATAATAATAATAATAATAATGATTAATTTATATATATATATATATATATATGTGTGTGTGTGTGTCTACCTGACATAAATTGATACATGCACACAGACATATAATATAATTTAGGAACATATTTGAAAAATAATAAAAAAATGAGCTATCACATTTTGATTTATAAATACTTTGCAATAGGTGTTGTGTTTGGTCTTGATTTATAAATACTTTGCAATAGGTGTTGTGTTTGGTCTGGATTACAGACTCAACCTAAAGCAAATAATACTAACACCAGTATTACAATTAATATAATATTTATTCATAATAATACAGTTATAATGTGAATGCTTGGATCTGGGTTTTTGTGGTTCTACCACTTCCAGCTACACCTGATAACTTGCCTCACTGGTAGGGAGAATGACTTTTCCAATTGTACAAGACAACTTGCCTTGAGTCAACACTAGTTTTAGCAATGTCTTGTCCCTCTATGAACTTGCCTATATGCATGGACAAATAGCATATTGCTATTGTAGGAATGCTTATTATTGTTCAGGTTAGCAGGGCTTTCCTTGGAGAATGCGTACTGTCTTTGTAGATCAGACAGATGTTCTCTTCTTTTCTCCAAAAAGGCTGACTATTTATAGCCATATCCCTGATATTACTGGAAATATTCAAGATTCAGTAATCATCCTTTTTTATTGGCCTGTACTAATCATTGGGTATGTGTTATTCAAGATTCAGTGATCATCCTTTTTCATTGGCCTGTACTAATCATTGGGTATGTGTTTATCTATACCTTAGCCTATTGGCCAGCAGCAAACAATGCTTAATCCGATCAGATAAAGAAGGAATCTGGAATATTCCAATCCTGAGGGAAGGGAGAACTATAACAATACCTCTTATTAATTATATGAAAAACATATATTTTGTTTTTAAAGCAAATATTACCAAGTGATTTCATGAATAATATATATGCAAGTTTTTGGTATCTGCCACTTTAGTTCAATCTATCACAACCATCCATCAGTTCAGAAATCAGATCAACCTTTCACACTATAGATATATTAGAAACATATGCTTTTTATATATGTTTCTATAAATATTATGTATAAGTTATATTAATAAAATTATATAGTTTTTTTTTAATTCTTATTAATTCTATCTGTGAAATTCCTTTCCCATTAAACAAATTACCTAAGTACAATACTCCTCCATTTATTCCAAGACAAATATATCCCATTTTTCATCTTTTAATCTGATACTTTCTATTAATTTCTATTATTTTAGATTTTTAATTATTGACCTTAACTTTTATATGTAACTTATGCACATTCATCTAGTCTACATCTCCAAACTTTTATATTTTTTTAGTATCATGCTGCCATCTATAGTTTATATAAAAAACAATTACATAGATATGTTGCATAAAATATTTCTATGTTAATAAAGTTTTTTTTTCAAAAACAAATTTATTAATTTCAGAAAATTTTTAAGCAAACATTTGATTAAGCAGTGAGAAAATATTTGATCACTGTAAGCAAATAATTTTCAATAAAACTTAATTATTAATTAAAATTTTATCAATATTATGTTGAGATTTACTTTTTGTTTTAAATTAAAGAGGTATTATTTGGATTTATCACTACACTGTAACATAAAAAAAATAATAAAGTTCTTAATTTAAAATAAATAAAATTTTCACTAAGAGGTGTATACATGTATATATATATTTGAAGTTGTTTATATTCTAATTTTTATTAGTTATGCATTAGACTAGAGTTCTACTATCCACTTAATGAATATTTTTATAGTTTAGGTAGGAACTGGTTACATGTTTATGATTATACCCCTCCACAAGATGATAAAAGTGGATAAAAACCAGTCCTTACCTTGCATGAGAATGGTGTAGCAAAAATTACACTACAAAAATGTTATTCATTGATTATATTTTGGTTTGAAGAAAAAGTCCTGGATCAAAAATCAATTCTATTCTTTCTGGTGAACTTGTGAGAATTGAATAATTTGATGGTTTATTTTTAAGAAATCCCTATTGTTTTAACATTTTGTTGTTGTATTATATGTATACAGTGTATATGCATAGTGTGCTTTTTAACTGGGGAATTAACAAAGATATAAAACACTCAAATTGTTGTCACATACCACTGACAAATCAAGTGATTAATGATTTCATAATCACTCCTATGTAAGAAGTCATTGGAGATATCTTTCCCAGTAATGATCCACTTTAAGGTTGTTTTATCTATATATGAGATGAGTTTATTAAACCCAAATGAATAAATATATAATATTAATTTCCAATGGTTTTGATGAGTATTTTAATAATTTTAGGGCTTATTCTTTGGGGCTCTAGTTTGTGAACTAGCTTTGTAATATATTTAGACTTCCATTAATAGGTTTAAAGATTAATTTCTAGAATTACATGAAAAGACAATAATTTAAGAGGTAATTTATATAAATTCCCAATCAATGAATTTTATAATGAACTTACCCTAAAAAAATTATGGAAGCTGATTCACAAAATTTTGCAACATCCTAATAATCATTATGTAATAATAGAATTTAACAACCTTACTCAGAAAAATCTCTTCCAGTAAATTTTCAAATACCTTGATGGAAAAATCATCTGCAACATTAACATGAATCATCCCACAATTCTATCAGGCATAATCAAGAACAGCTACCCTAAATTTAAAGAAAAATGATTTGCAGAAATTACTTAGGCCCTATGGCAAAGTCTCAAATTTTAGGTACCAAATGATTAATGGGCAGATTTTCCATCCAGTATACACTAACACTGCCTCCTTTAAACTCACCCTGAATAAGGAATTAAACCCCACTGACATTCTTACTCTCTATTACACAGAGTCTTCCCCTCTTATCATCACCTTTCATGGCATTCCTCCACAATGTTTTTTCTGTCATCAGAGGAGCCACTTGGTGAGGGACTGCCCAGCCAGAAATTGTCACAATTGTAAAAAGATCAAAAACAGAATGCATGACTGTAACACTGTTTTGGTGGTGCCAGCCACAGATACATACATTACTAAGTCTGACCTCATGGTGTCTGAAGTGGTAAGGAATACTGCCTACCCTCAATTGGCTCCTGTTAATGAAGTTATGCCTAACCCTTGCTATCTCCTACTCATGGAGTGCACTTAATGAATCATTCAGTTCAGTGTCTGTTTTATGGAAGAGGCACCTCAACTGCCTCTATCTATGAAAAAGAAGGTGAAAAAACTGAATAAAGGCCCCAAATCAACAAGAGTAAAATTTGTCCCAAGAAAATAAACAGCGACAGTATTAGCTCTTGCACTGAATTCTCTGTTTCTTGAAAACCAGGGGAAAAACATAGGCTCATTCCCAAGATTAATAGCCAAGAAAACAATCATGACTTGTCCTGTAAGGATCATGATAAGTTGTTTCAATCCCTAAGAAACAGCTACTGATGGACCCTAAAGTAACAAATGACACACTAATCTGTTGATGGGCATCAAAAGACAAGACCTCTCACCAGCCTATGGATTTTCATATAGCATGTGCTGGAGTATCTTCCATGGATGGCCTGAAATCCAGGGCATCAAGAAGGAAGATCAGTAGCTGTTCTCCTAGCAGGACCAGTGATTGCTGAGTCTGTAAGTACATATCAATTACAGGCTCATTTCTTCATCAGTAAAATTTCCATCACCTGTTCAATTAAAATAATTTTTAACTCTCCAATTAAATTAATGCCACAGGAAGCTCAAAGTATTGGGAAATGAATATTTGGGGTCTCAATTCCCTTAATAGAGTAGATGCATTGACTAAATGTTTCAAGCAATAGTCCCCCCATATAGTGTGTCTCTCTGAGACCAAGTTGCACCAATTTTCTAGCTCCAATATCCTGAACTTCCTTGGAAATTTTGGCTACTTCTTTCATTCAGTGTCTTCTTCATACGCAGCTGGTGTAGCGATCTTAATTGCCAATAGCAACTCATTTGAATCCTTCAAATTCCAACTATATAAATCTACATATAATTATCATAACTCTATTCCATGAGGCCTTCATTCTGAACATAATATATATATATATATATACCTCTACCATAATGATATATATATATATATACCTCTACCATAATGAGTTGCTCATTCTTCTGATAATTCAACAGATTAATATCACACTTGTCTCTAACCCTTACCATACTATTTTCCTGAGAGACTTTAATACCTGCTACCAGGAATTTACTGTGAAATATATTCATTGCCTTAACATGAGATTCATGAGTGGGTAAGGTTTTTTCCAACTGAATGCCATTTCCTTTTATACAAAGAGGCATGCCTCTCTGATAGATCTCATCTACTATACCCCTATTCTACTTTTCCTAATTGATACCTCACTCCAACCTATTGTCTTCTCAGATCACTTGGCCTTATCCCTTAAACTATCTCTAAACCTCAACTCATGCACTATTCCTAGGCTGAACACAACCACCAGAATGCTTCTCAAGTCCTCATTGCCAGAAGCTATCCTCTCTGAGGTACATATATATTTCCACAAGATTCAAATCCTTTCACTACCACTGGTGGATGCCTGATTTTTCTTCATTCAAATTTTAATGTCTCTCATATCAAACTACATCTGGGTATCATTTTATTCAGTAGATAGGTTCCTCAGAAAACTCTCACAAAAAGAAATTACACAAAAATAAACATAACTTACCTTGAAAAATGGGGGATAGGTTCCCATAATTTTCAGAAATTGGCATAAAAGCAAAGCAACAAGGCAAAATTACTTTAAAATTCACAAAACTTGTCTTCTTTTTTTTAAATTTTTTTATTTAAAAACAAAGGTAAATATATTTAAAACATATAGAATAATTTTTTTAAATATAATATCATCATCAACCATTATCAATTCACTGCAGGATGAAGGTCTCTCTAAGTTCAATCCATCTTTTCCTAACTTTAGCTTCTCTTCTCCACATCACCCCTGAACACTTTCTTATTTCATCCATCCATCTCACATGTGGTCTCTTTCTGGGTCTTTTACAATCTCTTGGAATCCAGTTTAAAATTTCAATTGTCCATCTGTTATCATCTCTTCTAACAATATGTCCAGCCCAACTCCACTTCAGTCTTTTAATTTTTTCAAAGAGGTCAGTAACACCTGTTTGTTCTCTTACCCATACATTGCATTTTCGATCCCTTCTTGTTACTCCCAACATGCATCTCTCCATACTTTTTTGAGTGGTCTGAAGTCTCTGTATTGCTCTTCTATTAAGTGTCCAAGTCTCAGATCCATAAGTAAAAAGTGGTAAAACACATTTATTAAAAACCTTCCTTTTCAAACACATTTTCAAACACATAGGCATATTTCCTTTTAGTATCAAGTTATTTCTACCAAAAACATTCCAACCAAGTTTAATTCAATGATTAATTTCATCCATTATATTTCCATCTGTATTAATAATATGACCAAGGTATTTGTAACTGTTAACTTCTTCTAACTTATCATAATCAATCTTTATTTTCATATTTTGAGAAAATCTATTAAACATTACTTTAGTCTTTTTAACATTTATCTTTAGTCCTACTTTCTTACTTTCATCTGATAACTCCTGCAACATTTCCTGTAGCTTTAAAGTATTATTTGCAAAAAACAACTACATCATCTGCAAAATCTAAATGACTTAAATAATCTCCATTTACTTCACTCCTTTAGCTTCTCATTTTAATCCACAAAATACTTTTTGCAGCACTGCTGTAGAAAGTTTTGGAGATATGGAGCCACCCTGTCTTACACCCTTTTTAATGTTGATTTTCCTACTATCATTATGTAATCTAATTGTTGCTGTTGCATTTTTATAAATATTCTTTAAAATATGACAATATCCTGCATCTACACCTTGATGATCCAATGCTTTAATCACTGAAGAAATGTTTATAGAATCAAATGCCTTTTCATAGTCTACAAATCCTAAGCATAATGGCAACTCATATTCATTTGTCCTTTCTATAATTTCTCTCAATACCTGGATATGATCTACTGTACTAAAATCACTTTTAAATCCAGCTTGTTCTTTTGGTTGGTGGAAATCTAGTGTTTTCTGAAGACGAGTTGTAATTATCTTAGTAAAATTTTTGTATAAAACTGATAAAAGACTGATAGGTCTGTAATTTCTAATATCTTCTTTATCACCTTTTTAAAATATTAATATTAATACTGCATTCTTCCAATCATCTGGTATATCTTTATCATTTAGACATTTGTTTATCATTTACACATTTGGTATATAACTTTGCTAAAAAAATTCAATTTTTTTACTTGCTTCTTTTAATACATCAATTACGATTCCATCATTACCTGGAGCCTTTCCTTTCTTCATACTTTTAATTGCATGTCTTACTTCTTCATTTAAAATTTTGGGCAATTCGGAAGATATAATATGTATAGGAGACATTTGTTCTTTATTACTATATAATTCTTGATAGAAGTCTTTATTTTATGATGTCATCTCTCTTTTTAGTAATAATGCCATCTTTTTTTCTTATTGCAGATATAAATTTCCTACCAATACCAAAATGTTGTTTTACACTCTTTAGACTTTTACTCTCTTCTATAGCTTTCCTTGCTAGTTCACAATTATACTTTCTTTTATCATTTTCAACTCTTTTCTGTACCATTTTACAAAATTTGAGATATTCAATCTTTTTTAGTACATCATTGTTGTATATCCTCATATTCCTTCTTTTCTTCATAAATTCTCTAGTCTCAGTAGAAATTTTACTGGTCAATTGCTGCTTTTTTCTACCAGCTATCTTTGTTGCAGTTTTTAAAAGTGTATTGCTTATTTTCCTATTAATGTCATTCAAATCTGAATCATGTTCAAAATCTACTAATACTTGAAACCGATTTGTAAGTTCTAATTTAAATTTATTAGAATGTTTCTGAAGATTAGGAATATCAACTGCAAATATTGTTCTTTTTAATAATTTTTGTCTCTCTAGTTTTGCATTAACATGTATCTTACATCTTACTAATCGGTGATCACTAATCGGTGATCACTTCCTGTGTTAAATTTATTGAGAACATTACAATCTTGAAATATATATTTTCAGTTAGTCAAAATATAATCCAATTTTGCTGTACCTTCATTTGGATGCTTCCATGTCCATTTCCTTTCTAACACTTTTCCCAAAAAAAGGATTCATAATATAAAGTTTTTTATTCTGCAAACTCCACAAGTCTATGTCCTCTCTCATTTCTATTACCATAACCAAAACTACCTACAGCACTTTCATCTTTCATTTGTTTCTAGCATTAAAGTCTCCCATAACAATTTTAAAATGTTGTTTACTCTGATCGAAAGCCTTTTGTACATCCATATAAAAATTTTCTATAACTTCATCACTATGAGAACTTGTTGGAGCATAAACCTGAATTATCTGCATTTGGTATTTGCTATTAAGTTGTAAAACTACTCTTGCCACTCTGTCTGATACACCATCAATCTCCACAATGTTATTCTTCCATTTTTGATTTATAATAAATCCTACTCCACTTGTATTTCCAAT
Source organism: Epiperipatus broadwayi (assembly GCA_028023455.1). Taxonomy (NCBI): domain Eukaryota; kingdom Metazoa; phylum Onychophora; class Udeonychophora; order Euonychophora; family Peripatidae; genus Epiperipatus; species Epiperipatus broadwayi. Next base: position 904,975 of record JAQFVV010012463.1, read on the forward strand.
ATTTGTGCCTTTATAACAGAGTATATGTCCACTTTTAAATCAATTGTTTCTTCACCTTTTCTTCTAACTTCACAAAGTCCAATAATGTCCCATTTAATATATGACAGTTCTTCTTCTAACTCTTGCAATCTTCCTTCATTTGAAAATGATCTGCAGTTGTAAGTACCTAAATAAAAAGTTGTCATCAGATGGCAGCCTGAATCTGCAATCAGGGGATTCTTAGCACCCTCTGCCTTCGGTCACCAACTGCTGTCTTGGTTGGTGACTTTACAGCCTCCTGGGGATAAGGGCCATGATTTATTTTTGTCTGTCATGATTGTATATATTGAAAAAATATTCTTAAACTCAGAAGTAAAAAGCCAATAAACTCACCACTCTGGCTAATGCATGTTGGTGAGCAGCCCACCCATGTTTGTATACTATATGAATAATCACATAGTAATAACAGCTGCAATGACAAGAACATATGGAATGGATATTAGGAATTTGCCCTTCTCGTTTCCTTTAAGGCCTCCAAGAGGAATCAAAGGGTCTTCTTTCAGTTAATAGCAAACTCCTTTCTGCAGCCAATATAATATATACATGATTTTATTCAGGAACATAATTATTTTGATGATCAGCTGTTGCATTCAAATTATAATGCAAAAAAAAAAAAACAGCTGTGTGTGGTCCTCTTCTACCTAGTTTGTTTTTATGTAGTTAAATCTTGTCCTGTTATTTTCCTTCGATGGGAATAATAAACAATGATTAGACTAATTGATTGAATTTATTTATTCACTTATTTAAAAACAAATTTTCATTAAAAAATAAGGAAATAAAGTGTGACTAATAAAAAATTTCAAATATGTGAAAAAAATTAATATAAGATTAATTTTTACTTTTTTTTTTTATTAATTACAGTATTTAATTTTACATTTTTTCATACATATTTTAATCATTACTGCTATTTTACAATATGCGTTCATTTGTGAACTAATAAGAAATCAGATTCGTGAATAAAAAATTTCAAATATGTGAAAAAAATTAATATAAGATTAATTTTTACTTCTTTTTTATTAATTACAGTATTTAATTTACATTTTTTCATACATATTTTAATCATTATTGCTATTTTACAATATGCGTTCATTTGTGAACTAATAAGAAATCAGATTCGTGAAGTGATGTATAACTAGCGCCACTTCCAGTTTTGTGTTGTTTCTAAATTAAAAAAATGAGATCGCAATCAAAACAAAATGATTATACAGTACATTATCATTAGAAAGATTATTTTCAGTTTATAAAATCAATAAAATTTTTGCTATAATTTATTTTTAAAAATATTTATTTCTGTTAATATCTAACAAAATACATTTTAAAAGTTTAAAATTTTTGAATATTTATTGCAATATATTTATACATATGTATAAATTTATTATTATTTACTCATTAGTATAAGTAGGTTATTTACATAGAAACTAAGATATATTTTTGAAAAAAAAAAGTATTTCAAAATAAAATAAGTTATTAATAATTTAAAATTCTTGATATCTAATAAATATAGTGAAATATGAAGGATATTAAGAAGAAACATGAATCGCATAACTTCAAATCACATTAAAATAATCCACATAAAATGAAACCCAGGTGTATACCTCACAAAATAAAGGCCCATCATCACTTCTAATGGAACTTGAATCACTAAATAACATTATAAAAATCTTTACAGTCCCTATACAATCCATCATTAATCTGAAATCCCAATATAAGAGCAAACAGTTGATTTTGGCAGAGTATACTTGAGTCATTCCCACAATTGATTCCAGGGGCTACATTAGGTGGGCCCTGCCATAGTAACAAGAAATTGAATGTTATCTATTACTGTGGGAGATAAGCTTTATTCAGGATCAAACATGCTTTTCAAGATCTTTGCATACTTCAGGGAAAAGTCTTCACTCCCATACCTAAATCTTATCAGACTCAACCATGGATTCACCAACTACAGACCTTGGCATTACAGAGGGAGATATTCTGGCTAAGTTAACTTTTATGCCTGAAAGCACCCATCTGGGGCTTCATGCAATTCCTAGATTTCTCCTGTTACATTTGTCCAAATTCTCTATACCAATCATATTTCTTCCAATGTCTGAGAAATCAGTGGGCTTTATCTCATAGTGATGGTGCCATTTCTAAAGCACAATGTAATTCCATCCCTGCTGGAGAATTTGCAGACCTGTCTCTATGATCCCTTTGATGGTCAAGGTCATTGAGTTGATGATCAAGAACAAAATTCAAATCAAAATACTCCATGGAGATTTCACAATACCAATTTGCAAAAAAGGGCAATTCAACTGCAGATGCCATCAGTCCCTTTAAAATAATTACTGATCATATCAGATTCTCCAGGCAATCAAAGCCAGTGGTAGTTCAGCTTGACATCTTCGCTGCCTCTGATTCTATTCAAATCAACACCTTTTTAACCCTGCTTGGTCAGCATGACATTTCCTCTGGAATCATTAATATCATTAAGGACCTCCTATATAATTGTGAAGTGTGCATCTCACTAAATGGGAAACTTTTTCTTCCCTTCCCATGTCCTCCATCCCACAGGACTCCCCTCTCAGTGCCTTATTCTTCATCATCTACTGCTCCTTAAAATTGAGAGATCTCTTCCTGCATCCATATTCCAACATTAAATACATCAATCCACCACATTACCCACATGGATGACTTGGCTTCTATAAGAGCTGAAGGAGTTAGCCTCCAATTTAATATGGCCAAATTATCTGCCTGGCAATTATCTTCTGATAAGAAAGTTCTTGGACCATTTACAGCAAAGCTGCAGAAGTTCTTAGGCTTCCCTATATTTGAATCCATTATGTCCATGAGGAGCTCTGTCCAGATTAAACTGATTCAATCTACACAGAAAATCACATCTTCTCTTTCCAAAGTATATATGTCCATGTTCACCAAGTCCTCCCTTATCAATATTCTAATGTTCCCTAAAATATCCTATTTCACCCTAGTGATCAACTTCACTAAAGCCTTCATCAGGAAAGTACATAAACTGTGCACGATCTGATTAGAGGGGGGGGAGTACAACTATTAGCTTAAGAGGCCTACAGAAACACACAAATCTCAATGGGCTGTCCCTACACTCCATAGATACCTTTATATTTCAATGCTCCTACAACACCATCTACAGATTGTTCCTGCAGTATGCCAACTCCTCACTCTTCTCCTGTTAGCACCAGCTGGCTGGCAAACCTCATATTCCATGTCTCTAAGTTCACTGCTATTTCTAATAAGCCACCCTTCATAAAAATTAATTTCTGGAAAGTGTATTATATCCTATACCCTGATGTTTCCACAGGATCAACCCTTCTTTGGCTCAGCAACTATCTGCTAATCAAGAAGTTTAAGTGATGGTTTTTTGAGCCTAAATCCTTTGACTTCCTGTTGAAAATTAACATTAATGTCTTGCCTACTAGCATTTCCTAATACACTCCCAAGGCTTCTCAAGCATTGATTTCACTTGCTCCCTATACCTCAGAGAGGAAGAAACTTTACTACATCTCCTCTGCCACTGTCCTTTCCTTCAACCCTACACAGACTTCATAGCCTTGATACTAAAAGACAAAATGCTTACATTATCAACACTTATTGACAACATACTACATGGATCCATTCCAAAAATACATTCATCTACATTCATATTATTTTTGCTATAGTTCACCCATTGCTGGCTCACAATCATGTCCTGCATGATCTGCTTGGTTTACATATAGAAAAAATTACTCCCCCTACATCTTTGAAGTGACATGGAAGTTGATTGTTATGCTTCCCTAAGGCTAGTTTATATATCCAGATAGAAACTGCTTATACTGGAAACAATTAAAAACTGGTTTAAGTGCTTCCACTCAGGATTGACTATTAATTGCTCCCATCCTCAAGCCTATATCTTCAACCCTGGATATAAGGACATTGACATCCATTATGAAGGTCTGATTTGCCTATGTATTGCATGTACAAAACTTTGATATCATCTTTGTACATTTTGGGTCATACAAGCTTAGTCACTTATCTCCAAGATACCAAACACCGGGTTCTTCTCATTGTTCCTATGGATCACTGGAGTCGTCTTAGGTTATGTCACCATTGAACTTTTTCTTCTTTGAATACCATTTAATGTATCCTATTTTTAATCTTATCATATGAGTTATAACCAAATTACAGAATAAAATTTCCTATATTTTATATAAAAAAAGTATTTATTTATTTCCTATATGTATGCACCTATGATTAGTATTAATGAAGACAAAAATAATTCTAGGTGTAAAAAATTTAACCAAACTGAATAGCAAAATCTAAACAATAAATTATATATATTTTTAATAAGCAATTACAATAATCATATCTACTTTAGAATTCCCCCCAAAAATCACTTTGATATAAAAGGTCAATTTTATTCTATTTGCTATCACTTTAATCAACATCTAAGGAATAAACAATATAATTCTTTTGACTATTATTGCAAAGCTAAAAAGAAATAATAGTTTTCAATGAATTATTATTTATTAGTCATATATGTTTTTTGCTTATTAGTGATATAAACTCAATGAAATTTATAATACCAGTTTTAAATTTGAGATGAAAAAAAAATGAATATAATGAATGGCATATAATGACAAATCAGAACTGACAATAATAGTTTCTCCTAACTTTTAGCAGAAAATATTCTAATAAGAAAAAAAAATAGAAATGCCACTAGAGGATGCATTATGTTAAAACTATACTTTTCAAGTAAATAAAAAAATATATTAAAATTTAAAATAGTTAAATACATATTGACTTATTTAATTCAATTAATAAAATTTACTTACTATTAAAATAACATGAAATCATTCAAATTTTATATTTTAAGACTTATAGAAACAAAAATACATAATTCTCAAATTGAACTATCATTCTACTTATACAACTGAAGATTGACTCTTTTTTCCAAAACAATCTTAGATCCAGCAGTAGGAATCGAAGTGATTATTTCTAAGTCTTGTCCATTCCAAACTTTTAAATTAATATATACAGACTAATATCTACTTATATTCACATTATACCATCAATCATATTAAATATATTTATACTGTAAAAGTATGGTCCCAACCTATTAGAAACAAAAAGGGTCTGAAACAAAACATACCTAATTAAAGGTATAATGAACTTATTAACACTATTTTTTAGGTTAAAAACAAATTATAACATTAATTATATTATAAGTAGAGTGCGACATTGTCTTTTGTTTTTATTTTATTTTTGTTGTGTTCAGTCTACTGACTACAAAATAAGAATAATTGATACTCAATTCACCAAATTTCCGAATTTAGTATAAAAGAGTAACAAAGACAAATGGGATCTAAACTTAAGTTATTATATTATTAATTAAAAAAATTATTAGAAAAAAAAACACTAAATAAAATTAATTTGCATAAGCAATGGAAATACAGCATGATATATAACATGCTTGGTACACAGACAATATACACATGAAAAAAGAAAAAAAAACTGAATGGATTAATAATGATTTTTTTAAAGCTGTCAACATGCATTAAAATAATGCTTAAAATGGAATTAATGTTTGACTTATGATTTGATAATTTTATAAAAGAACAAATTATCTCTAAAAGCTATTTGAAACAATTTGAGGAGGAAAAGTTTATAGAGGTCAAAGGAATAATATATTTCCATAGAAAAGATATAAGTTAATAGTTACAAGGGAATAATTTATGTAAAATTTTATTACTGAATAACACAAAGCACATAAGAAGAATTAATTATTAGCTTGCAGTAGAAACAAAAAAAAAAGAGAAAAACCACACACCTTCTAATCTGTAACAGATAATATTTTAATGAATAATAAGCAATATAAAAGAATGTGGGAATAGGAAACTTATTAAATATCGTAGGTGGGAGAGTGCCAGTCCTATGCACAAATAATTCAACTTCCATCACCAGAAGAAGATAGTATTCACTAAGATTATGGAGAAAGTAGCAATAAACCAAGGGACTTCACTTGTCCACTGGCATGTCATCAACCAATTATCTAGAGTATTACTAGGCATCATCAAATGGATTACCAATTCCCAAGATCCAGGAATTTTCCTAATCCAAAAGGTACCAGTCATCTTATCATCTGTGTATCCATATCTAAAGAATAGCTAACTACATGGACTAACAATTTCATATATTGTATAGAATCCATTTTTCTTTGTTGTATAACTTTTTTTTTTAATGAAAAAATTGATGTTTTAGTCCTAGAATCATCAATCATAATTATATAAGGGGGGGTCTAGGTTAATTACTATAATTTTTGATTGTAATAAAATCTAGATGCTGACCACTAGACCTACCAACTAAAGAACTGGATGACTGACTGGTATTGAGGTGAGATTTTATTTATAAAATATTAAATGCTAGCACTAGTACAGGACAATTTTATATGTTTATTGTTATTGTTAAATTAACTTGATTGTTATTATTTATTACCCTGTATGACTAGCTGAACCTCCTGTATGAATGGTTATTGCTATCATAAACACTGGTAATGTCAATAATCCACAATGCATCACCATGGATTAAAATAGAAAAGTTAAAGTCAGGGAATATGAGGATTGATCAGCAGTAGAATCATATCAAAATAAACATAAATACATTGTTAGACTAAGCAAATGGTTAGAGTGGGTAGTTGATCACCATTCTATATGAGGTCAAAGGTTAGGGAGATAATCATAATATTATATGACTCAAATGAAGGGTGATCTGACCTACTCACACATCAAATTGATTTGTTACAAAAGATTAGAAAAGATATAAATTAGTATTAAAGTTTATCGGCTAAACGTTTTCGAGGATCCATGCCTCATATTCATAGCCTTCATAAAATGTATAATAAAATATATGCAAATACAAATATTCAAATAAGCTAGTATTACATAGCCCATTTCTTCGAGATCTCGAAGCATGCTAAACAATCTGGACACAACTTCACACCAGCCAATCCCATAATATTGTGCTCAGAATCAAATGATCACAAAAGAAAAATAAAGGAGGCATTTTACATCAATGGAAACATCCATGCCATTAATAGAAAAGACACTTGCTTCAAGATCTCAAAGAAATGGGCTACGTAATACTAGCTTATTTGAATATTTGTATTTGCATATATTTTATTATACATTTTATGAAGGCTATGAATATGAGGCATGGATCCTCGAAAACGTTTAGCTGATAAACTTTAATACTAATTTATATCTTCTCTAATTAACAATTATAGATTTTACATATAGTGAAAAGTAAAGCTATATTTATTACAAAAGATTGTAAATCACCCATAATGGAATAAAACTGTTAATGATTTATTTTATTTTATTAGAATTTGTGTATGTTTCCTCACTTATCTAACTTTTCATTATCCATGCCATACCATACAAAAACTCAGATGTAAATAATTGTAGTTTTATATCAAACTTATGGAAATTATCATCCTATCATTAGAATTGTGCATATAACCTTGAAGTTTAAATATTGAGGAGTAATGGAAATATGAGGAGAGCCACAACATCTAGGACCTAAGGGCCAATCATATGGTAACAATATGTATCAGTGAAACTAAGAAAACTATTAAATATGGATATATTTACAACTTGCAAACTTTAGGGGCTTGAACTCATACCATCGCCTCAATATATAATAAAATAAGTGAAGCAAATAGCCATTTTACTCTGTTCTGTTACCATTAAAGACCAATTACTGGGGCTAAACACTATCCAGTTACATTGTTAGGAATATAATCACATAATATCTCCATTTTGTTACAATACATATACTCATAGATACAATAATAGTAAATAGAATAATACTAACTAGTAATTCAATATTAACTTCATCTCCAAATTCATGCCTGCTGCTAGATAACTTTATAACTTTATTATCCCTCATGATAACTTTTATTACAAAAAAGATACATAGAACATTTTTCCTAAATGGAGGGGGTTCTTACTAAAAAAATTATTTTTCTTTTAACAATGGCAAACCTCAATCACTTATAGTTTTGACCTTCTTCTTTCCAATGTTTCCCACATGATTAACCTACACTAAAAAACTCCATTTTAAGATCATCTTACCCTTTTGATTAAAATCAATTTTGATCTCATTCTCACAAACAAAACATCAGAATTTTTTTACTCTGAAATATATATTGCATTATTTAAAATACATAACTTAAACTTAGATCCACTCTAAGGATTATCTTTGCAAACATAGAATATGACATAAATTATGCCATTAGAAACAAATTCTTCTCCCTCATGACTTCTACATAATAATGATTTATATATAAAAATAATTATACAGCCCTAAATAATTACCATACAGGAACAGAAGTAAGAAAAACTTATAAATCTATATGTGATACTTTTAAAGATATCTAACTGTAAAAAAAAAAGAGAAATATGTATAAGCAAGTCAAATACATGGTTCAGACACTACATATGATGAAAACTAGGGAAGCCCTTGTACCAGCTGTTACAAAAAAAAAAGATGAAATCATCATATCATAGACTACAACATGATTCCCATTCTATATACACACTATAGAGAGAAAGTTCTAGGAAATCCAAAAAATGGCCCCTGAAGAAATCAATTAAAAATTGCTCCAATTACAGAATTATGCTATCCCAGAATACATGCCATTATCAAATTTATCTACTTAATCTTAGTCATTTTATAGCAAAATATCTAACAGAAATGCCAAACTATATTTTACAAGAAATCTATCAATATCCATGATTTATATTCAGGTTCAATGGTTCCCTTCACAAAGAAACAAAAAAAAAAACCCCACCCATTTAATAATCTGTGAGCTATCCTAATGATTCCTCTAGGAATAAAAATTTTCACAACAGCAGCACAAGACAAGATTGAACAATACATAATTTCTCTTCTGTCAAAAAGTCAACTTAAAAAAGGATCATCCACAACACAAGCTATTTTCCTATTTAAAACAATTATTGAACTCAGAAAGAAATATATGGCCTGTAATTGTATGGTTAAACATTAAAGTAGCAGATGACATAATTCCAATAGACTTCCTCATCAAAATACTAATATAAATAAATATTCCAATATCAATCTATGTATCCACAAACCTTCTAATAAATAGATTAATACATATTATATCAAATGCATATATTCTCCACATTTTATTTCATACTACTTGATCACATAAGGATGTCTTCTAAATGCCCTCTGATTCATTGCATATATTAATCCTCTACTTAACAAGCTAAATAAAAAATTACTAGTCATTTTTATACCAAATTTGAATACAAGCATATTAAATATTATCTATCTATATGAATGAAACTGTTATCTTCCTCAATTCCAAAAAGGAGATTCCAATACTATTTCAAATATTGAAAGAGAGTTCAATTACTTATAAAACAAAATTCAATATACACCAATCTTGCACTCAGTCAATAATTACAGAGAAAACTAATGGACAATACTTCAAAGGAGACCTCAGTACTTTTTTTTCAATTCCATTTTAGTAGCTTAGAAATGTGCACAACAAATACAAAAAAATTTAAAACTAAAGTAAAATATATTATTGATTCTCTCTCTCTCTCTCTCTGTCTCTCTCTCTCTCTTTATCTCTCTCTCTCTCTCTCTCTAAATTATACAGTTCCCTTTACTACAAAACATCTCCTAGCAGCATTCTAATCACTAATAACATATTACTATTATATCCTTAATCAGAAAACTTCTTTGGGAAAATAAAATGGTATCTATTTCTTTCAACCAACTACAATGTCCTTTGCAAAATGGACAAAGTCTACAATTCATGTATTTAGAATTTAAAAAAAAAACATTAAACATTATCTCGATCTGTTCTACCACGTTCCTCCAAATCAAAAAAATAGCTTTTAAAATGGAACTAACTGATAAACCTCCCTCTTTGAAAGGATTCTGGAAATACCTCATTGAACCCACTAATAGATATTCATAATCTATTCTATAAACTAATCCTAGACTAATACAAATATTGAGATATTTACTTTTTCCTACACCTTCCAGGGTGTTAAAAGAGAATAAAAACCAATTCCTACTTTCCATGCAAGTGATGAAGTGAAAATTACACAACATAAATATTATTCATTAAATAGATAATCTCTAGTCTAATGAATGACTAATAAAAATTATTAATAGTAACCATATAAACATTTAAAGTAATTTTACAGCAATGGTGGGATATAACTTTATACAAAATGTTAAACATGATTATCCTTTGTTTATATTTATAATTTAAATCATTGTACTCAGATCCTATGTAACTGTTGTTTATATTCTAATACCCTTTGAAAATAATAATAGTGATGATGAAAAATGATAAACAATATATACTTGGTACATTACAGCTGATATACCAACAGTATAATTAAGTTATGATGTGATCTTTTCAATTGTGTTAGAATTTTTTTTATACCAATATCATTTTAGCAAGAATTTACTCTTGATATAACTCAAAATTATATAATTTCTGCCTTCACCTAAAAATCACATTTTATCTATCAATGTACATTTGTGATGTATATTTTGAATGAATTAAATTAAAGTAGTTATGTATTCTATCATTTAATTATAATATTTCTTTGAAGTATCATGTCAGAAAATATAAATATAGAGAAATTGAGAGTTAGAAAATATTTTTATTGTTCATTTACAACTTTTACATTCTTAAGAAGTAAAACTATACAATCCTGAATTAGGCAAAATCTGCCACCTATGTATAATAAAGGTGTACTAATCCAATTGTCCAGAAGTTTAATGTAAATAATGCATTTCACCCATTTTTGTAAAGAGCACACATTCAAATGCAACTTGGATATAAAAGATATAAAAGTTGTAAACAGACACTATGCTCTTGTTAATAATCAGATTTTGGTAATTGACTTTTCTCATAATACTTCTTCTACATTGATTTATTATTTTTTTAAAAATGTTTTAATATCAAACATTTTGTGAAGGATTATTATTGCTTGAAATCCTAATCTCAACCAAGCTATTTTTATTTTTATTAAATGCTTTTATTGAGTTTGGAAAAATCAGTTTGTTTATTTGTTAACTTGTGATCTTTTTCAAGTTAAAATGACATTTTAAAATCAAGGTTTAATATATTTCCATTCAATAGACCTGCTTGAAAATTGATATATAACTAAATTATATTACGCTAAAACCATTTGAAACACTTATCTTTTTAGTATGCCAACTAGTTTGATAGATATGGAACATAGGGTGGGCAAAATATAAAAAGTATTCAATAATTTCATGTATCACTGTTAACATTTATTTTAGAATTTTCATTTATTTTAAATAATGATTGTGAGAAGACAATAAAAAAAATTTCTTTCAATTTAATAACATTTTTGTAATCATTTTAAACTCAATGTTATTTCCATTTTTATATATATTTATATATTTTTATATATTTTTTTATATATATATATATATATATATATATATATATATATATATATATTAACTTACTGCAGAAATATCTAATGACTTATATATACTATATGTGGGATGTTGATTTAAAGTAAAATTATATGTATTTAGTGAAGTTCATTTACAATATATACACATGTATTATTATGTACACATACTAAATGTGATATATACATATGGGGTCTAGCAGAGCTATCTAGTGATCCAACTATAAGTGTCCAGTCAATTTAAAATACAATATAGTTTTATATTTTTATTTACTGTGCCAATAGAAATAAAAATATACATTTTAAATGCTTTTATTGACTGCACTAAAAAATAAAATAATTAATTCTTCAACCACAATAGGAGTTTTTAGATTTAACTTGAAATAAAAGCAAAGGGATTCAGAAATTAATTAAGTCACTCCTTTGTCATAAAAATTAAAGATGCCTTAATTAATTTCTGGACCTCCCTCCAAGCTTTTGTTAAATCTAAAAATTCCAATTGTTGTTGAAAAAACAATTATTATATTTTTTTTTAGTGCACTGTCAATAAAAGCATTAATATATAAAAAGTTTTATCTCTACATTTTTAATATTTTATTTATTTACTTTTAAAAAATTTTACATTTTGGACAACATTTGCATTAGTCATTTATTGTATTTTTTTTATTATTGTTAAATTAATTTAAATTACATTAAAAAAACAACTTTTAGTCTAAAATATTATTTCTCTGACAAAAAAGAAAAATTTAATAGTAGATGGGAAAGTAGAAAATGTCATTCAAAAAAGAAAAATTTAAGACAAAAAAGTCAAAAACAAGAAGGAAAAAACATGACAAACAAAAAAAAATATAGGAGAATGAAAATGGTAGGAAAAAAATAATAATGAGAAAAAACATGATGTAAAAAGAAATAAAAGAAGATAATGAAACTTGTAAAAATAAAGAAAATAAAAAAGAGAAAACAAAATAGGCAGTATAGAACAAAGCAGAACAAAAAAAGCAAGTAATGAAGAAAATAAAATTAATAAAAACTGTGAATTTTTTAAATTTACTGCCTTAGATAACATCAGCTATCTGAATGTAAACATAGTGATTGATCATATTTATAAAAGAAACATTCCTGTAACTCATTTATATTGTTTAAAATAAAAACACAGAATATTAAGAATGTTTTATTATTCAAAAACTTCTAAATACATTTACGTATTAGCTTTTGTCAAATAATAAAACAAAATATTTAATAGATTTCAATGATTGGAAAAAAGATTAAAAACATAAATCATCAAAAAAAAAAATTTCTTTTGTAATTTTTTTTTTTAAAAAAGATTATTAATAACTGGATAAATTGATACAAATGTGCTCTTGTTGCGACAGTAAAGTGATTAGCAAGTTTAGGGTTACAATTTCAAAGTCACAGATAAATTGTGGATTCTGAAAAGCAAAAAAATATTGGGTATGTAATGTCTTTCAGAATTTGACAATTTTTAAAAAATCATTCAGAGAGAAACATTCAAATAATGGGAAAGTTCATATTTTGAAATTTTGATTGAATCAAATAAAAGACAAATTAATTTTTGAATGAAGCTTTTTACTGCTACTGCTACTGCTACTGCTACTGCTGCTGCTGCTGCTGCTGCTGCTGCTGCTGCTACTACTACTACTACTACTACTACTACTACTACTACTACTACTACTACTATTAGCAGCTTGTGGTTAAAACACCTGTAGAGGTCCCTACTATCGCATTTTATACGCATATTATCGAGGTTATAGCCTCAGTAAATATTACTTACATAATCAATGTGCATTTAATAAATTTATAATTACAACTTTATATTATTATTATTATTTTTTTTTTAAAGGTAACTTTATTCAAAAACAAGTGGTTACATTGGTTGTTGATTATACATAGTGTTATACATAGGTTTACACAGTTATTACATTACAGTCTGTATATTTCATTAGAGTCTCTTTGCACTTGAAAATTGACTTTTTAGAACTTAGATAGTCGCTTTTACAATGTTTTTGATTTTTTCACACTTTATGAAATATTTATTGTCCAAGTTTATGTACAATATAAATCAATGATCATGGTTTCAGTAATTTTTTCATGTTTTTGCAACACTGAATTTCATGTTTGCCTTTGTCCTTTTCTATTATATCCTTTATTATAAAATGGCCTGAATTTTAAAAAGAGACCACATTGCTGCAAAGATATCAGGTGGTGCAATAATGCTGTCTCTTTCTTTTATTTTTTGCAATTTGTTCCTATAGGTGTTAGGGTGCCTTCTCGTGTTGTTACCCAGTGTAAAAGTGCATCTAGTACACCAGAATGCATATAGGCTGAAAGTGGCTGCTCTTATGGTGGGTATTCCATTATTTTTGAATGTTTGTAGAATCTCATTTATTGTGGTTTCATTTTTCCTATATCCACCAACCATCATCTGTCTTACTTTTTCAAGTCCTGAACAATTATGTATAAAATGGTCCTGTGTTTCCTCATCCCTGTGACACAGCATACACAAGGGATCTATATTTACATAGAATCTTCTGTATCTAATAAAATGACTTGTAGGTAGTGCTTTCAAATTGACTTTAATTATGAAATCGTAAAATTTTGGTTCCAGGTACCATTTCCTAACTTTTTTAAGTAATTGGCTGTTATCAATTCCCAATACAGATATTTGGTTATTCTCAGATTGTTTTTGTGTTAGGAAATCATGTATTTGCCAATATGTATATTTTATTGGACTTTTCAGTGTTACTTTGTTTTTGATGCTCTCAATGCTTTCAAGCAATGTAAAGATATAATTGTTTGTAGGTGGTGAATAATCTGTGGGTGTGATCTCCAATATTGGCTCAATATTTGGAAATCTTTTGACTATGGCTAGTAGCAGATTTATTGTTTTTTGTGTCTGAAACACTGATATTGAGTGAAGTCCTAGACCATTCCATTTTGTTGGTTGGTTAAGTTGCTTTATTGAAATGGCAACTACTTTCCTGTTCCATAGTAGTTTGCTACAAAATGAATTAATTGAGGCTATAAATGGTTTTGTGAAACTGATTATTGGTAAATAGTAGCTTATTTTTGACATTATGAGTTGATTGAATAATGATATTTTTTGGTATATTGATAGATATGATCTGATAATGATTCTGTGATTCTTTCTGCATCCACTTTGAGTTTGTTTTGTATTGTTGTTCTCATTTGATTCATTCCCAGATAAAATGGAAAACCTAGAAAACTGCTGGGCTTTCCTTGATAAATTTGTTTGTTTACTTTCCCTGTAAAAATTGTCCAAGCAGCAGACTTATTGATATTGATTTTAAGTTTGAATTTTTTTGTATATTCTTCTATAATGTCTTGTAGTGCTTGCAGTTGCTTTTTTGATGTTAAGAATATTGTAATATCATCCATATAAGCTATACAAGGAATGTATCTTTTTGTATTTGGTATTAACACTCCCTGTATTTTTTTTTCAATTTCTTCCAATAAGAGGTTTATGTAAAAGGTGAACAGTAGTATACTTAGTGGTGACCCTTGTGGTATTGATTGAGTGGGATAGAATGATGATGACATTCTTCCATTAAGTGTGATATGTACTTCTCTGTTTAAAAGTAGGTTGGCTATTGCATATAATATTGATCGTAGTATTTGTGTTTCCTTTAGTTGGTTTAGTAAGATTTTTATTGGTACAGAGTCGAAAGCACTTTCAAAATCTAGTTGTACTGCAATTGGAGCATATTTCTTCTTCTTAATTACTGAGTTAATTATAGTTTTAAAGATTAGTGCTGCCTGACCTGTGGATGAGCCTTACTTTGCATACTGATGTTGTGATATTTTTGTCAGTATAAATGGTTCAATTTTAACCTTTATTACTTTTTCTAGCAGTTTAATTCCTAAAGGCTCCATTGAGATGGGTCTTAAGTTGGTGATCTTGGTAATAGGTTCTTGTTTTTTCATAAATGGTACCATTGATATGTTGTATAATCCCTGTATGCTATAAATTTTTTGTGATATTTGATTTGCCAATTGATACAGGTATGTATTTGTAATTTGGCTAAGATGTGCAAGAACAAACTGTGGAATGCCTGGAGGTCCTGGATGACATGTGGGTGGGATGATTCTAACACTACCTTAAAATCCTCGATTTTAAATGGCATCTCATCTTCAGTTGTTCCAAAATAATCTTCTTTGGGTGTGAATTGTGCATGCTTAGTTAGCTTTGTTTTGAAATAGTTATATATAGGTGCAATCATGTTAAATCCTGCTGTAATCTTATTTTCCGATTTCAGTGCCATGGGAACTTTATTTATGGATGGGTACCCCAAAGCCCACCTAATATATCCACGTGTCCATGTGTGCAGCTGTGCTAGGCAATTTTTTTTCTTTTTTATGCTTAGATATTGTTTTAATTTATTGCAAGTCTGTTTATAGAGCTGGGTGAGTTTAATTATGTTTGTTTCATTATGTTAAACCAGTTTAGACAGACTGATTTTTTTGTATATTTCATCTGCTAATTAATTAGCCTGGAGGGAGGAATTGATTTTTGTGTGATATGGTTTATATTAAATGAAAGCGTGTTAGTGTAAGCTATGTATCTGGATATCGGGTTTAATTCAAGCTGATTTATTTTATTTATCATTATATAAATTTCTGAAAAAAGTGACTCCATAGTATTGTCTGGTAGTAGGATCCTGATCATTTTTTGCGAATTAATTATTGTGCTGTGGTGTGTGTTAATGTTTAGCGTTATTATCTGCGCTGCATGGTCTGAAAAAGGGGTTGGGGAAAGTGATATTTCTATTGAATGATGCAGCATTGGAGAATAAAACATTAGATCTATTAAAGTTCCGTGTCTATTGTTATAAAAGGATATAGAGTTAGATGGTAGAAAATCTTCTCCACTCATGAGTGGAAATGTTAATTGGTGTATCCATTTCGTAATAAATTTCTTATAACTTATGTTGAAATCTCATGTAAAAATAGTTGGGTAGGGATTGTTTGAGAGGATTGAGTTAATTGTTGTTATTATTCTGTTAATTGCAATTGGCCCTAGTGGTATATATACAAAAATAATATTTATTGAGAAGTTTTTATTATTGAATGTGGTTATTAATAGATTCGCGTCTATGTATATTATTTTAAACGTTCTAAAGGGACTTCTTTGGCTAATAAATAATCCTGTTCCACCTGAGGGTGTTAGTGTGTCTCTAGAGCATGCGCAGAAACCCATTTTACTCATAAGTTGTGCTGGATTTATCTGCGATCTGTTATAGATTTTCATTTCTACGAGTCCTAATATGGTAGGTTGGAGTTGCTTTATCCAGTGATTGATTTCTTGTATTTTTTTCTTCGTTTAATTTCTTCGAGTTTAATCCCCGAAAATTTATTGCACCTATCTTAATTTTCATTGAGTTTAACTTATATTGCGAGGGAGATTTAAATTGGACCATGGTTTATTCTGCCATTTTATTATTATTATTATTATCATTATTATCATCATCATCATCATCATGATCATCACTATCGTCATCGTTGTTGTTGTTGTTGTAGTTGTTATTGTTATTGATTCTACTCATATATAATCCATAATGGCCAGTTGATACTAATTTTATGGTATACTAATACAAAAAGAGATATCAAAGATTTTTTTTTTTTGCAAATACAAAATCATGATTCTGATTATCTTGAAAAATTTGTATTAAAACACAAAATTATACAGGGTTAAACATAAAAAATTGTCTGGCGATTTATGAAAATGCAATAAATACATCCAACAAATTCAATAGTCTGCAGGCCAGGTAAAATGTCTTACTGATATATTAATTTATATTCTGTATGCTAATTGCACATTATGTTTTGACTAGGATTAACCTACTTGCGATGGAGAAAAGACCGTTAAAGCTTTATTAATCAAAACTATGGAGTTAATGAATTAATGACAGAAAATAGTGAATCAAATTAAATGGTGCTACATGTTTGTGGTGTAAGACACACAAAATATCTATAAGAACTTCAATAAAACTCAATTCTTATTATTACTTAATACTTATCCAGCTTCTGCAGATGATGCTATTAAAATAACAACAACAACAACAACAACAATAATAATAATAATAATAATAATAATAATGATGATGATGATGATGATGATGATGATAATAATAATAATAATAATAATAATAATAATAATAATAATAATAAGAAGAAGAAGAAGAAGAAGAAGAAGAAGAAGAAGAAGAAGAAGAAGAAGAAGAAGAAGAAGAAGAAGAAGAAGAAGAAGAAGAAGAAGAAGAAGAAGAAGAAGAAGAAGAAGAAGAAGAAGAAGAAGAAGAAGAAGAAGAAGAAGAAGAAGAAGAAGAAGAAGAAGAAGAAGAAGAAGAAGAAGAAGAAGAAGAAGAAGAAGAAGAAGAAGAAGAAGAAGAAGAAGAAGAAGAAGAAGAAGAAGAAGAAGAAGAAGAAGAAGAAGAAGAAGAAGAAGAAGAAGAAGAAGAAGAAGAAGAAGAAGAAGAAGAAGAAGAAGAAGAAGAAGAAGAAGAAGAAGAAGAAGAAGAAGAAGAAGAAGAAGAAGAAGAAGAAGAAGAAGAAGAAGAAGAAGAAGAAGAAGAAGAAGAAGTAGTAGTAGTAGTTTATAAATAATTAATAAGTATGTGAGACTATATTTGTTAAGCAAATCAATTAGACCAATTCAATGCTATATTTAGTGGAAGCTATTGGGATCAGAAAAGTAAGCACAAGATTAATAAAGGTTTAAAAATATAATAAAATAAATCTTGAAAAAAAAAATGTATGGCTGAGGTTTAGTAAGACTATAGTGTTTATTTCTTTAGACTTCTCTGTTTCTTGAGATCCCAAAATAAAAACTTTGGAATCATTTGTTGTTGGCATTTCCAGTGTAGAAGCATTTATTGGAAGAACATCATCTGATTCATTCATCTTGCTAACAATCTTAACTATAAATATAATAACTAACTTGAATTGACCCCATATCCCACAAGTTAACAACACCACTTTCTATCAACCCACAATTCTAACACAGATTCACTCAAAAAAAACATTCTATTTGACAAAATGCTAGATTATAACATTCACCCTAACCTATTTGACCTTGTTTACTAATCAATAAGTATCTCAAAATTCATGTCATCACCTTATGCCTAATAACAGTACCATAGAATATATTGCTATCACAGATATTTTGTTACATTATAATATTATACTTTTGATTAATGAAGAGCATATCTTATACTTTATTGATGATCACTGATGATAATTATTTAAGTCAGGATCATTTACATAAATTTAGAATCAAATATGATCTGTTAAGTTGAGAACCATTATCAATAACAGTCACACCTATCAAATACTATTAACACCTTCTGAATAATTAGAACATATGGTCAAACTAATAATTAACCCTTTAATTATTCAAGCCTGCCACATTGCAAACTGCCAAAAACCTATGACCATTTCAGCATATAATATCAAATCATCTCAAACATTAAGCAATTCTTAGCTATGCCCTCTGTGAATAAATGTATTAGAGGTCACATCTCAAAATGGTTAGTTAAAAAAAAAAAGAGTACTTAGCTGTTTTGAGGTGCAGACTCTAATACATTTATTCCTAAAGGATATAACTGAAATTTTTTTTAATATTTGAGGTGATTTAATATTTATTTCAGGTAGCAGAATGCACTGGAATTATTTTTCATAATATGTAGGTATGTATGTTACACCTTTTCGTCCCTTTTAGTTTCAATTTAACAAACTATTCAGAATTAAAATGCTCTAATTTGTTATTAATAAAATTTAAATCTTTTTATGAATTAGCATGGAAACTTACTAGGTCTAATTTTTTTTATTTGTATTTATAATAGTTTTTTTTAATGTTATTTACAAAGATTAAAAAGTTGTAAAATTGTTTTTATATTATCATTTTATCTACAAAACATTTGAATTATAAATAATCAAGAGCTTTATTCAGTGATAAACAATGATAAATAATTAATCAATGATTAAAAAATTTAAATTATCTAAACTTTTTATCTTTAGTTTTCATTTTACCTTTGAACGCTTTAAATAACATTAAAATTTTATTGTAGTATATATTGCTTTTATGTTTTTATCAAATATAATGGAATCATGAATGGCATATATAGAGATTAGACAAAATAGCAAAAAAAAAAACGTATATACTCTGTATGATACTAATTTTACCACAGATTATAGAGTTTATTGGCTTCCTAGGCTAGTTTCTCATTATTGGCCATCTTTAGTGACAAGCATAATTTTTAGATGGCTAATGGTCAGAAACATGTCTTGGGTGTGTGGATAAAACATTATCATCTGATATTAATTGACTTAATCCTACAATATCTAGATCTGAAGTAAGTTAAATAAATTATTGTTCCTATTGTTAATATTGAAAGCAAGCAAAGAAAGTCATGTGATATTTTTTTTTAAGAATAGCTATGATGTAATAAAAAAATAAAGATTGAATCAAAGACCTCTCAAATTATAACACTTTTACCAACAGTGTTTTTCAACGGTTAGACAATAGTCAATTTATTCAGTATATATTAGACATTAACTGATTAATTCTTACACTCATTACAGTATTTCTTCTACACAATCTCATATAATAGATAGTGGCTTTGAAATGGTGGGCTTGGCCATAAATATTCTGACTGCGAAAATCATGATGAATGTTTTCAGATGAAAGATTTCAGATGTGTTCTGACTTTGGTTCTATTTTTTTTTTTTTAGATTATGCTTTATCAGCTATTTTTAGTTTCTCCAAGAAATCATTGATTATTAATCATAGTTTGTCTGAAAGATTTACCCTTATGTCTTCATTAGAACTGCCCTTATTTTTGATTCTGTTGAAGTTGAAATATTAATCATTCTAAAGTTTTGGGTAGAAAACTTCCAGCTAATCAGATGCCAACAAATTGATTTTTACAAATTTAACTGATATACTTTTTCTCGTTGAATTGTGAAACTGATTTAACCATTTTGTCAAATTTTATCTCTTCCTACATATAATAGGGGGAAATGTTACAGTAATATTTTGGTGATTTATACTATCAAAATTATAATGTTATGAGGATAAGAACTTTTTTTAAAAAAAAATAAAGCAGTTATATTAATTATCCCAAAAGTCTTCTAACACACTGATTACCAATTATGAGAAGTTTTAGAATACAATTTCTTCACGATTTCTACATTAATGTTTTCCTCAAGGTTTGTGGTAATGGTGTTCTAGTTGTATTTTTATATTGGACTATTACCATAATCTAATATGTATGTTGAATGTCTTTAGAAAAATTCAATTTTATTTAAATATATTGGAATATTTAAATAAAATTGAATTTTTCTAAAGACATTCAACACCCATATTAGATGATGAAAATAGTCTAATATAAAAATACTTCTACATTAATGGTTGATGGTTTATTTTCTCCCCACACAAACTAATTTCAGTAATTATTTATTTTAAAATCATTTATAAAATTATTATATACATTGCATAATAAATTCCTATTTTTTTATTAAATTAAAATTTGTTTTAATATTTGAGAGTAATAGTAATGTGGCTGCAGAAAGGAGTTTTCTATTAGCTGAAAAAAGACCCTTTGATTCATCTTGGAGGTCTTAAAGGAACTGAGCAGGGCAAATTCCTAATGTCCTCTCCATACATTCTTGTCGTTGCAGCTGTTATTACTATGTGATTATTCATATAGTATACGAACATGGATGGGCTGCTCACCAACACACATTAGCCAGTGTGGTGAGTTTATTGTATCTCCGAGTTTAAGAATATTTTTTCAATATATACAATCATGACAGACAAAAATAAATCATGGCCCTTATTCCCAGGAGGCTATAAAGTCATCAACCAAGGCAGTGGTTGGTGGTCGAAGGCAGAAGATGCTAAGAATCCTCTGATTGCGGACTCAGGCTGCCATTTGATGATGACTTTTTATTTAGGTACTTACAACTGCAGATCACTTTCAAGTGGAGGAAGATTGCAAGAGTTAGAAGAAGAACTGTCTTATATTAAATGGGACATTATTGGACTTTGTGAAGTTAGAAGAAAAGGTGAAGAAACAATTGATTTAAAAAGTGGACATATACTCTACTATAAAGGCACAAATATTGGAAATACAAGTGGAGTAGGATTCATTATAAATAAAAAATGGAAGAATAACATTGTGGAGATTGATGGTGCATCAGACAGAGTGGCAAGATTAGTTTTACAACTTAATAGCAGATACCAAATGCAGATAATTCAGGTTTATGCCCCAACAAGTTCTCATAGTGATGAAGTTATAGAAGATTTTTATATGGATGTATAAAAGGCTTTTGATCAGAATAAACAACATTTTAAAATTTTTATGGGAGACTTTAATGCTAGAATTGGTAAACAAATGAAAGATGAAAATGCTGTAGGTAATTTTGGTTATGGTAATAGAAATGAGAGAGGACATAGACTTGTGGAGTTTGCAGAAAAAGAAAAACTTTACATTATGAATTCTTTTTTTGAAAAAAATGTTAAAAGGAAATGGACATGGAAGCATCCAAATGAAGGTACGGCAGAATTGGATTATATTTTGACTAACTGAAAATACATATTTCAAGATTGTAATATTCTTAATAAATTTAACACAGGAAGTGATCATTAATTAGTAAGATGTAAGATACATGTTAATGCAAAACTAGAGAGACAAAAATTATTAAGAAAAACAATATTTACAGTTGATATTCCTAATCTTCAGAAACATTCTAATGAATTTAAATTAGAACTTACAAATCGGTTTCAAGTATTAGTAGATTTTGAACATGATTCAGATTTGAATGACATTAATAGGAAAATAAGCGATACACTTTTAAAAATTGCAACAAAGATAGCTGGCAGAAAAAAGCAGCAATTGACCAATAAAATTTCTACTGAGACTAGAGAATTTATGAAGAAAAGAAAGAATATGAGGATATACAACAATGATGTATTAAAAAAGATTGAATATCTTGAATTTTGTAAAATGGTGCAGAAAAGAGTTGAAAATGATATAAAAAAGTATAATTGTGAACTAGCAAGGAAAGCTGTAGAAGAGAATAAAAGTCTAAAGAGTGTAAAACAACATTTTGGTATTGGTAGGAAATTTATATCTGCAATAAGAAAAAAAGATGGCATTATTACTAAAAAGAGAGATGACATCATAAAATGTGTAGAAGACTTCTATCAAGAATTATATAGTAATAAAGAACAAGTGCCTCCTATACATATTATATCTTCCGAATTGCCCAGAATTTTGAATGAGGAAGTGAGACATGCAATTGAATTTATGAAGAAAGAGAAGGCTCCAGGTAATGATGGAATTGTAATTGATATATTAAAAGAAGCAGGTGAAGAAATAGAAATTTTTTTAGCAAAGTTATATACGAAATGTTTAAATGATAAAGATGTACCAGATGATTGGAAAAATGCAGTATTAATATTAATATTTAAAAAAGGTGATAAAGAAGCCATTAGAAATTACAGACCTATCAGTCTTTTGTCAGTTTTATACAAAATTTTTACTAAGATAATTACAACTCGTCTTCAGAAAACACTGGATTTCCACCAACCAAGAGAACAAGCTGGATTTAAAAGTGGTTTTAGTACAGTAGATCATGTACAGGTATTGAGAGAAATTATAGAAATGACAAATGAATATGAGTTGCCATTATGCTTAGGATTTGTAGACTATGAAAAGGCATTTGATTCTATAAACATTTCTTCAGTGATTAAAGCATTGGATCATCAAGGTGTAAATCCAGGATATTGTCATATTTTGAAGAATATATGCTTAGGATTTGTAGACTATGAAAAGGCATTTGATTCTATAAACATTTCTTCAGTGATTAAAGGATTGGATCATCAAGGTGTAAATCCAAGATATTGTCATATTTTGAAGAATATTTATAAAAATGCAACAGCAACAATTAGATTACATAATGATAGTAGGAAAATCAACATTGAAAAGAGTGTAAGACAGGGTGACTGCATATCTCCAAAACTTTTTACAGCAGTGCTGCAAGAAGTATTTTGTGGATTAAAATGGGAAGCTAAAGAAATGAAAGTAAATGGAGATTATTTAAATCATTTAGATTTTGCAGATGATGTAGTTGTTTTTGCAAATAATGCTTTAGAGCTACAGGAAATGTTGCAGGAGTTATCAGATGAAAGTAGGAAAGTAGGACTAAAGATAAATGTTAAAAAGACTAAAGTAATGTTTAATAGATTTTCTCAAAATATGAAAATAAAGATTGATTATGATGAGTTAGAAGAAGTTAACAGTTACAAATACATTGGTCAGTTTATTAATACAGATGGAAATATAATGGATGAAATTAATCATTGAATTAAACTTGGTTGGAGTGCTTTTGGTAAAAATCACTTGATACTAAAAGAAAATATGCCTATGTATTTGAAAATAAAGGTTTTTAATAAATATGTTTTGCCAGTTCTTACTTATGTATCTGAGACTTGGACACTTAATAGAAGAGCAATACAGAGACTTCAGACCACTCAAAGAAATATGGAGAGATGCATGTTGGGAATAACAAGAAGGGATCGAAAACGCAATGTATGGGCAAGAGAACAAACAGGTGTTACTGACCTCATTGAAAAAATTAAAAGACTGAAGTGGAGTTGGGCTGGACATATTGTTAGAAGAGATGATAACAGATGGACAATTGAAATTTTAAACTGGATTCCAAGAGATGGTAAAAGACCCAGAAAGAGATCACATGGGAGATGGGTGGATGAAATAAGAAAGTGTGCAGGGGTGATGTGGCAAAGAGAAGCTAAAGATAGGAAAAGATGAATTGAACTTGGAGAGACCTTCATCCTGCAGTGGATTGATAATGGTTGATGATGATGATGATGAATAGTAATGTAAAAAAAATTTTATGATTCATTGTAATTTCTCCAATGAAATCATGAATGGTATTTCAATCAAAAAAGCTGGTAGAAAATTATTTAAATTACAATTATTGATGAAAAATATTCAAATTGGGCACTTCGTCATTCACCCAGTTACAACATTTATAAATGAATATGTATGCATTGTAAGGGAAAATATATTTTAATAATGAATAAGATAAAATGAAAAGTAAAAATAAAAGAAAAATAAAAGTAACTTTTCTAAATAGCTTCAGATTTGAGTACTATCTCATAAATAAAATGTATCCTTTTTGAACAATCAAAATTTATAATGGATAATGTAGACTGCGCATCAAATTAGACAATTAATATCATAAATGGAACTGACTATCAGTAAATGTCCTCATATTAGGTAACCACAAACATAATAAAATGCAAATGAGTATGGATAGCTGACTTACAAGTGTCTCATAGATTTGGACAAATATATATAATAAAATTATAAACAAAGTGTTTTTTTTCCATTTCTGTATTATATATTTGGATAATATAAATATACTGAATAAATGTTGTATTCAGGCACTTTAAAATACAACTAATAAATAAGTTGAGTTGATCACAACTGACTTTCTAATAATTTGTATCTACAAGTTTTACAATGGACTCATAAATTTGTAAAGAGTGCCAATGAGTCCATAGTGCATACTCTTTTTTGGCAAGGGATATAAAATTTATCAAATAATGTTTTACTTGATAGTGAGATATAACATGGAATGTACTATAGGATAAGATAAAATAATTTATAATGATTCATGCAGTAGTAAATCAAAACACCTAGGTTAATAGCAGGAATATAAATTTATAAGATAGACATTAATTTATTTGTGGTGATTAAAATCAAGAATAATTTATAACAACAATTAACATCATATAACGTACATTTATAATTCACTTTTGTTAGACTATGATTAAATATTGAATTTTTTTAAATACTGGTGTGAGACACAATTTTCACAATAACTTCAGTTTTAATTATGTTAGAGCAAAAACAATTACATTGATAGAAACTAGAAAAATTATGAAAAATAATAAGCATAAAATAAATAGCAATAACTATATAAAAAATAAGGAAAAAAGAAATTTTCACATCCAAAATAATTATTATTTTATTGTTTGTTCATAATTTGGAAACTAAAGTTAACTAAAATTCAAATTACATCTTCAGTGAAAATTTCTTTGTATTCCTCACAAAATTATCTTTCTAAACATGTATAACATGTCTTACTGAGATAATCCAACATGTCTTACTGAGATAATCCACAGCTTCACAACCTCCAAATGAAGTTGATATATGAATTCTTCATTTTTATCTTATACCCCAAATGTTCTAAATGTCAAAGGCATCTATAAAAAAAAGATTCATCCTAATAAATTATACAAAAAAAATCATCATAGCAATTGGCTTCTTGTCTATCTAAAACTAGAAATTGTAAGCTACTGTCTATATCATTGATAAAATGAGTTTCATCTCTTCATTTTATATTTTTTTGTGTACATCAATGATGTTTATATTCTTTATGCACAGAAGTGATGCTATCTTGTTATATTTATTGTATCACATAGCTATAATTTATTTGCATATAGTCTATTTGTTAGCTATAGATTTGAAAATAATGTTATGAAACATATAGCAAAACCCAGAGTGACTCCAAAGCATGAGCAAAAATAAACAAAAACATAAACAAGAATCAGAATTTGATTATATGCTTGCATATGCAATCTTTCTATACATTTGGTTATTAGTTTTATAACTCATTACTTATAAACACAAACATATTATATAAACATAATTATATATAATAAATTACTATACTTTTTGAAAATCATTATTTTTATAAAATAAGAATTGGAATTTGATTATATGCCTACATATGCGATCTTTGTATACATTTGATTATTAGTTTTATAACTTATTATTTGTAAACACAAACATATTATATAAACATAATTATCAATAGTAAATTATTATACTTTTTGAAAATCATTATTTTTATAAAAATAAGTGGATTACTGTAGGTAGAACTTTACAAAATTATGATGGATATGAATTCTATATGAGCATAAATAAATATATAACTACAAACTAACACACACTAATTACAAACTAAAATTAATAAAAAAGATAATTTTTTCAAAAAATTAAAAAAAAATTTAAATATTAAAAAAATTAAAATTTTATACTTATGAGTAATTATGTTGAAGCTCTATGTATGCCTTGTTTGTGAATAACATGCGGCAAATGTTAACTTGCATTCGGTAAACCATTTTTTTTTCTTTTATCACTTCATGATAATTACAAAAGTTATCAAAAAAGCAAAAAAATTAAATACTGTGGTTGATTAACACTGTTGACAAAATTGCAAATTTCAATCGATTTTTTGGAGGTAAACATTTTCTGAAAGTTACATCATTGAGCTATCAAATGTTCATATTTTGTTTGATATCATGCTTATACTCTTTACATCAGTAAAGAAAGAAAACAACACATCATCCAACAAGTGCTCACATAGGGCAAGCAGTTAAAATTAAAATTGTAAATGCATATAGTCAAAAAAGAATTAACTATAGATTTTCTTTCACACTAATAAAAAAATAAAATCAAGTAATATTTTTTTATAAAAGTTATTTATAATTCAAACTATGTTATGCAAATACTATTTATGTTTTAATTCATCTTTTACTTTACTTGATTGTTATTATTTTAGTTATCGAATAACAAACCTAGACCACATCATAATCAATATTATTAATTTAGAAGAAAGATTTTATAAATATTTATAAATCTTTCCATTTTACTTTAAACTGTTGTTGATAAGTGATTTTTTTTATCTAAACATATGTTACCATCAACATATATAAAGCATCAATTCAATTTTTTGATCTTGCAGTAACTCCTCTTGAATCTTCCTTCATGCTAGCACACACATATGTAAGGTTCCATAGACATTTTAATTCCTAAATGTTATCCAATTATTTTTCCTTAGCTAATATTACAATCCAAGTAGATTTAGTAATCTTGGATTCATGGTAGTCAGCATAGTGTTTTGTTGTTAACTATTCTGTTTAAATCATAGATGTTAAATGGGAGGAACTCTCCTTCCCCTCCCAGATATCCTACTCACAATACATTTTCTTTACTGCAAGTCCAGAATCTATTCATAGAGTAAGTTAAGAACTTTTTAAAGGAAAGAAAGTATGTATTCATCTTTCTGAAATTGTTTCTGTCTCTATAGTAACACAAACAATGCAGTCTATATCTTTAAATACTAGTTTTGAACATGTGATTTCTTTCTTCTAATTTTAATAAAGTATTGTTGTCATCCAATATAATTTAACAAAATATTTATTTGATTTTAATAAATAAATGATTCATTTATTCTATATTTATTTAAAACAAAAATAAACATATTTTATTATGTATATAACCTTGAATTGTTTTCTTTATTTAGCCACTTTAAACTATAAAAAATTAACAAATGAAGATATGTGCATTTCACTGTATACAGCAGATTTCTAAGTCAAATCAGTCAAAACAATAAGATGAATTTAAAAGAAGTTTTAGTATAGTAGATCACATCCAAATATTGAGAAAATGTATAGAAAAGAACAATAAATGAATTACCATTATTCTTTTTATTTTATAAGAGATTAAAGTTTTAAATTATCAAGATATAG
Organism: Epiperipatus broadwayi; assembly: GCA_028023455.1. Lineage (NCBI taxonomy): Eukaryota > Metazoa > Onychophora > Udeonychophora > Euonychophora > Peripatidae > Epiperipatus > Epiperipatus broadwayi. The sequence continues at coordinate 933,169 of JAQFVV010012463.1, forward strand.
ATCCAAATTATTATACTTGAAAGGATATTTATCAAAATATAATAGTGGTAATTATATAACATGGCAACACTAAAAGGATGAACAGTGAGTAGTGTTAATAGTGTGTGATGGGGAAATTCCATATCTCAAGACTTTTTACAGCAATTTTATAAGAAGTATTTTGTAGATTAAAATTATAAGCCAAAGGATAAAAAATACATGGATCTTATGTAAATCATCTTCATTTTATAAAAGATGTAATTGTTTTGTAAACAATGCTTCCAGAGCTTCTGAAAATGTTGCAAGAGTTACCTGATGAAAATAAAAAAAGTGGGATTAAAAATAAATGCTAAAAGAATTAAAATCATGTTCAATAGTTTTCATTAGAACTACAGATCAATTAGAATTTAGAAACTATAAGTAACTTGTTTAAATTATTAATACATAAAACATAATGAGAAAAATAATCATAGATTTAAATCTTAGCCTCAGGGTGGCCTTTGAGTATTCCATAATCAGATTTTCAATTGGATGGACAATTGAAGAGTTGGAGTGTGGAGTGGATTAAAGCCTGTTCATTAAAATATGAAGATTGGCTATCTTAATATATATCTGAGCACTTATTGCATATATGTGTGGAGATGATAATCTGGACCAACTGATGATTGCTGATTTAGTATGAAATACATATATTGGTGATTATTTATTTTTCAACATATATGTGTTCAAATGTATCAGTGATATGAGATAGTGTTGAGTGGTGGGACATGTGAAAGTCTGCACTCATATACTGTATATATTACATATATTGATACAGTATATAATAAGCCTGTATTTCAGTTATTAATGTTAAAAAGAAATTACCTATTTATTTGAAAATGAAGATGTTCAATACATGTGTTTTATCAAGTTTTAAATGTAAAAAGATGTAAGTTGGGAATAGCAAGAAAGACTTGGAAGCAAAACACATGGATGATAGAACAAATAGATAATTATTTACATCATTGAAATAATTAAAATATTGAAATGGAGTTGGTCTGGACATATTGCTAGAAGATATGATAATAGATGGACTTAAACTAAATCTCAAGAGATCGTAAAAGACTTAGAAAAAGACTATATTTGAGATAGAGGAAGCTTGCTGATAAGATATGGAGAAGAAAGATTATGAAATTAAACATGAAAACATTTTCAACCACAGTGAATTAATAATGTTTGAAAATGATGATGTATATTAAATTGTTTGCTCTAAGATAATTGAGGTTAACAATTAACAAAGTACTAGAAACATATGATAATGATTAATTGCCATCGATGGAAGTTTATTATAGCTTGTCATTCTCTTAATTCAATGTATTCTAATAACTCAATTTTAGGACTATATATTGATATTTAAAGAGTCCTTTATAAACATAGAGCATAATAAAAAAAAAAATATTCATGAAGTAATACATAAGATATAAATGTTAAACTCATTCTCTCTATTAACAAAGTTGCATTATCATCAGAAAATCTAACACATATATTAAAGAAGCAGACATTAATCTGTATTAGCTACAATGCTGTTTTGTCACATAAATACTACAAGCAGTATCTCATACTATTTCTAAGAAACAATTAATGACATTTATCGGAATTCCAGTTAAAAGATATAATCATTCTAACTTTTGAGCATCTTATATATATATATATATATCCATGGCATGACAAATAAATGAATTGCAAGATGGGTAAACAGTTAAGAATATTGGACAAAGTATTTGTCCTGAAGTTAAATAATTTATTGATTTTTGTGTGTTAAATGATTAAATGTTTGCTAACACTTTCTGTAATTTTATATAAAATAATAATACAACTTAATTTTAAACTTTGCATGTTTGGTTAATATTAATAATATTAGCTTTGTGTTTATACGTTTATAGCGCTAGTATTGAATTATAAAATAATAATGTGATTTAAATAATTCAAATATTTAGTTTATCTGTTATTTATGGAGACATTGAATTTGAAATATGCATGAATTTAATATATATATATATCATTAATATCAATGACAGATGTGAATATCTTAATTTATTTAAAGTTTGAAATAAAGATTGTCTACAATTGTATTTTATATTGTTTTGTCTTGAATATATAGATGTGTGATATTTTGCTCTTATGCTAAATAAATATAGATTTAATTTTATATTCTTACTCCTACACTAAATAGTGAGAAGCATGCTCACTGTTTGTCATAGATTAAATCTGGCTTTAATTATTTCAAATTTGATTTTTTTTTATTATAAGCTTTATTTACAATAGACATTGAAATATTTGCATAAAAAAATAAAGTGGCAAAAGCAAACTAAATATATTGCTGCATATATTCATGTGCATTCCCATTTGACATATAACAAGAGAAGTTTTATCATTTTTTATATAAAAAATGAAATAGCTATATAATGAGAGGAATTCACATCTCTCAGATAAAACGAGTTTATCTTAAGATGAATTCATCAATCTCTTATACAAATAAAAAAATATATATTATTGCTTATGACAACACCAAGTATACAATAGCCACTGTTCAAATCATTCACATAAAAAACCAAGTTTAAAAAAGTCTTACTTCTAGTGCTTGTATTCTTAACGACTCATTAAATATCAACACAATTCCTTGGATGTATTTATAAGATTTATAATGATAATAAATTTTAATAAACATTATATAACTCTTAATAAGCATAACCATTCACACCAAAATCATTATATGGGATATTTGCAAACAGATATTACACATAAAGCAAAAAAATATTTTTAAATATTACTTTTGTTGTTTTAAAAGAACATTTCTTTGGGAGACCTAAGAGAAAAAAATGCATAGCAACAATTCATAATAAAATTGTTATTAATTTAAATAATGTCTTTATTTCTTTTTTTTTTTAAATCTAAAGTCCTAAATTCAAAGTTCATTTTCAATCTGATTTTCAGCAGGTTTCCTGAGTAATAATTGTGGACAAACTAGAAAAGTGAAGATTACCAAAAGAAAGTTCATCTTGATTAAAAACTTTATAAATTCTAAGTAAAAAGTCTATTGTTCTGAAACTTGTTTAGACTATTACAGGTGGATGTAAAAATTTAAGAATTCTCAGAAATGTTGATAAATTATTAATGGGCCCTTGCAGTAACATTCTCTCTCCATATATCTTTAATATGTAACTTTTTAGAAAAGATAGTTTTCCCATTTGTTAGATAACTTTCTTATTTTATTTTAGGTTTTTGTTTTATTTTAATATTATGCCAGGGAGACTCAGCAATAATGTAGGCAACTGAAACAGAGATTTCACAAGCCCCGTTGGACTATCTTTATCTAGATAACTATCATGGCTAATAAATTTAATACTACTGCCATTTTTAAAAGTGGTATTAAAAGAAAATGAACTAGTTGGATTGAAAGTTCTTATCAAGTAAAAAGCTTTTTTTTGTTAAGGCTAAACAACCCCCTCTTACTGCAAAATTAATGATGTCTGAATTACTGTAGTTATTTTGAGAGATTATCTTCCAGAAAACATGTGATGCTAAAAATTTTCCATGGTTCACTTTGTATGCCTGCACACCTTGAGTATTTCTTTTCTAATGCCTTGCATTCAACTACTTCTAAAAATAACTTTAATATTAACAAAAAATAATAAAAATATAACTTAAATAATTAACTTTTATATAATTTTATTAAATTTAAAATCTTATATCTCCCTTGTTCTTTTAAATACATATCAAACACATATATATTCTTTGATAAATACTAAAACTAAAATAATTGTCTATAATATTTCAACCATTTTTTAAAATTTTAAATAACTTATTCACTTAAATGTGAATAAACTTAATCACAACAACTTAAAAAACACAATTTAAAACAAAAAAAAAAAACTTTACACACAAAATAAATAGACAGAACAGATTTCTATTTTTAAAGTTAGATTTTTGACTGCAACTATATACGATTAAAATTTAAAAAAAATATTTTTTTAAAGATCGCATATATCCTTTATTTAAATTCACAGGAAGAGGTAACTACTACATTCCTCCCTTTTTACGAAAATTTTAAAAAATTTACTAAGTCAATGAAATGAATGATAACAGGGAATGATCTATAGCAAAGGATATGAATTATAATAAGTAAGTTAATTTTAAATATTAAACTTAATTATACTATTTTCTCTTTTTCTTTATGATTTATAAGGGGAAAATATACAAATTATATCATTTTATGGCACAATGATTTAATAAACATTAACTTTATATTAAAACACTACCTATTAAAAACATATATATATATTTCTCAGAACAAGAAAGCAATAAATTAGATTATAATAACATTGAGTGCATTAATAAATACAGCCATTCTATTTTAACTAAGCTTATATATAATCAAATTTTATTTTAACCAGCTTGTATAAAACAATAAATCAAACAAATTATATCCCTTTAATTCAGAATGATGATCATCCCTATTAGCTACAATCTTAAATAAAAGTATGTAATTTTTGAAAAGGATAAAGGCCATCAATATAAAGATTGTCACTACACATTTCAATCTTCTGGATATTTATAAAACAAATCACTAAGGTCGGATAAATGGCATAAACTGATACCAACACATTTATTCCCTAATTAATCTAAAAACACAAATTCTTTACACCAAACAAAATCCCTATCACCTCTTCAACCATGAGCCAAATATTCTTGACTATAGCCATATCTATCTATACATTTTAATGTATCTTGACAAATTATACTTTTGAAATCTATAGCATTATAAATTAAAGACTTCACATTCATCCTGTGATCATTAGCTACATAATGCAAAGAGCTAAATTTCCTTATAATATCCTGCTTTTTAAATAATTCCTTATAAGTTGTATATGATATAGCAGTTCCTTATGCTTAAATCCTTACAATATGTATTACTCACAAATTCTTTATGAAGATTTAATTCATGTAATAGCCCTAAATTTCCACCAATCTTAAAATGTCTCAATCAAAACTACAATCACCATATTCATGACTAGAACTCTCAACTTCAAATTATCATCCATGCTAAGTTTTTGCTTTATTAAACCCTCAGTAACTAAAGAACCTTCAATTTCCAAATTATCATTCTCAAATTTTTCTACATTGAAAGTAATTTTCTCACTAACTTTCACACACTCCATTTGTATTTTATCATTACTACTTTTATTAGTATGTTGTTCTAATTTCTTGACTATATCTAAATGTAGAACTCAGAAAAAACATTATTTTTTTAATCTGGTTATAGTTTTAGTTTGCAATTTTCTATATTCTATAAATTTACTCTTGCATTTATTCTGAAATTCAGAAAACTCATGCTGAAAGTGGTCAAACCTAATTTCTGATTTATTCTGAAATTTTTGATTACCTTTCTCTATCTTATCTAGCCTGTTATTAATTTCAGCTGTAGGTACTTATAAGTTAGCTGTTAATTCTACCTTTAATGCTTGAATTCCAATTTTAGCCTCCTCACATTTGATATAAATTTTATCACTTAATTCAGTTATCAAGTCAGCTTTTAAATATTTTGAATTAACATCTATTTTTGAATTTATGTTCTTTAAATTTGTATCAGTTTTTGCATTCATCTCCTTTAAATGTGCATCCATTTAGTTTCAAGAGTCTCAAATCTGTTCATTATTACATGAAACATCTTCACAATCTTCAAGCTACCAGGTCTAGACTTCTCTGACATATCATCATTAATACTAGTCATAATTAGTTGAACAAATCACAATAAAAAACATTTTTAATTAAACATTTCTACAATATAAATATATTTACCAATATACAGTAATAATCTGGCACTTCTACATCTTTCATTACTGCGTAAAAAGCATTCACAAAAGCAAAAAAAAATCTATATTCCAAGGAATGAAATTTTCCCAAATAAATTTTCCCTCATTAAATGTGATATTTTTTTATATTAAAGTTAACTAGACTATTATACATAATGATGAAGACTGCTGGACAGTCAAAACTGTAAGAAAATAAAGAAGTTTTTAAAAAAATTAATTGCATTAAAGTGTATATGAGTGAAGTATTATAAGTATTATGCATAAATTAAAAAGGCATTGCCATCACAAAATAGTATTATAGCAAAATATCATTATTAACATAAGATCATTTGAATCAATCAGGTTATACAAAAAATAAGAAAAATAAAATTATAACTATACAAAATATTTTTTGAATTCCACATTGGGTGCCCTACTGTAAAGATGAATAATGTGGAAAGCTAGCTCCTTAAATGTTCCATATATATGGGTGGTGAAATATACCATATGTATAAAGATAATGGAGAAGTGAGATTGGTTTTTCTTATTTAAAATTTCCTATGAACTAATTAAACCAAAAACTGTAACTATAAATAATAGATCAATAATATCAAGTCTCTCGTTTCTGGCTAGCTAAACTTATAAAAGAAAACATATTTATATCTAAGACTTCTATTATGTATGTTCATGTTTCAAATAAATATAGATTGAAATCAAAGTGGCATTTTATTGATCTTGAAATATATTTAGAGTAAGTAAACAAATAATCCTAAAGTTTCTTTTAATGTAAACATCATCCTTTCCCTTTTTATATTACAATGTTATAATATCTAATAGAAATTTAATATGGCTCGGCATAAGAAAATATTAGTGTATATAAATTTAATGTCTCAGGGTAAATATCAAAATACCATAGTGAATCTAATACCTGTGACCACAAATTAATGGTGTCAACCATATAAAGAAAATTAATGACAACCAAATTTAATAAAAAATTATATACATTTTATTTACATTTAAGTGAGATGTATTAATTCAAAAATATAAAATATTGCTTGTATATTTATCTATAAAATATTTATATTTCATGAATTAAAATGGTTATGAATTATTAATAATCTCTATCTCATAGTGTGTGTTAATTACATTTTATTATGGATTTCTGCCGACTGTTAATTTATTAATTATTATACTGACATTATCTGAGTCTTTATGCAAATTAATATAATATAAAAGGGGAACAGGTAGAGGGTTGATAGACACAGTGATTCTTTTGAATTAATCAAGTGGCTATTTTTCTGATAATCCAAGTAATGGTTAGTGCCCTTTCATCATTGTTTGATTATTAATGCTACACACATCTTGTGTAAAATGAGATTATAATAATGACAACTTGTTATTTATATATATATAATTTACATTTATTTACAGGAATCTAGTATATAGCTAACACATTCACTGCTTTACTCTTATTATGATTATTTGTATTTATATTTTGTATTATCATCATCAACATTTTTGGAATTTTTACCAAGTCAGCATCCAATCATAATTAATATTTTTTGTTGTATATAAATGATACACCAATGGGTGGATATATATATAATATTTAAATACATGTACATTGTCTATGCTAAACTTATTGTAATTATAAGGCCTTTCACCAAAGCATGAAACCATAGTCAGGGGTTTGGGGAAGGGGGTTCCTGACAGAGATATTTTAAATGCTGGCTCTGGCTAAGCATTTATCACAAAGCTTGGTGAGGAATTGGCAATCCTCATTGTTTATAACTTACAAGCTTAAGAGAATAGGGTCATGTGATCTATGACTCTTATTTTGACTATTCTAATACTATCTTCTTCAAAGGACAATATTCTAAATTCTCAAAATTTTATTTAATTAATCATTTATATAAAATATTTTATATTTTTAATACTTAAATGTCAACATATTTTTTTTAGATTGATAAAAAATATATATAATTAAAAATATTATTTTAAGATAACTCTTATCAAAGCTACACGTCAAAGATCTCTTTTAAAAAACCAAGCGCTCATAACTGAATGAAACTATGCAAATATTCGGTTCTAACTAATTATTTGTATATTTGCTTAAGATAACTATAAATTTAATAGTCAGCAATTTGATTATAAATGTATATTTTTAAAAATCGACTAAATTCTCGAAATAATATTAAAATTAACTGAAGTACCAAAAATAATAATTTGTGATATAAAGTAGGATCCTAGTCCTTTTAATACAACTTTAATGAAATTGTATAAATTATAAAATGGATTTAAGTTGATAATATATAGAAAATAAAAAATAATAATGAACATTTTTTCTAAACATAATTTCAATTAATAAATTAATAAAATAGTTAATATAAAACAAAATTATTATTAACATATATAAAATGAATTTAAAAAGAAAACAATTTTTTTACATATAAATGCAATAAAATATTCAATCCAATAATTCTGTTAAAAGATCTTCTCATAAGTAAAATGAAATGCCCATTTAAAATTTCTTTTGTCTTTCTATATACTTCAAATCAATATAAATAATATACTTTAAACCATTTTATATTAGATTAAGATTGAAAAGATATTTAGGTTATTTCAAACCCCCCCCCCCCCATTTTTAAAAGGATTAGATTTCAAACTATTTCCAAACTTTGATCCAAATTAAATTATAAATATGTGACAATTGTATCTTACTTTAAAATGTTATGACAACAAAATTGAAATTTTTCTATTAAAAAATATTAGATCTATTTCCCAATTTTTCCAATAAAATCTTCTGCAGTCCCAAGCTTTCGTATACTTTAAAATATCTGATGATGTAGTTTAATATACACTTTACTCTAGTTAACAAGAATAATTGGTCTCCCAAAATACCTCATATAGTAAAATCTCATATATAAAAAATAAACAATAATATTGATGTGTGGAAAAAATATTAATTTGTTACATAAATTCAAAATATAAAAAAATTATTAAAAAAAAATAAAGCTAAATTAAAAAAGTTAAATAATGAATAAAGATTTTTTTATGTGTCAAAGCGTCGGCTGGGCAGCGAACCCTGGAACAACTGCTTGTAAGGTGACTGTGCTAAACACTCACTACAACGCTTGACATGAATAAAGATTTTGCTATGCTTCTTATTAAAAAAAATACTGACATGTGGGTAATTATACTATATAAATAGCTTTAAAATATATATATATAATTTTTCCATTGAAGATTGCCATTTTGTTTCTTCTGTAGCCACAGAATATTTCCGGATTCATGATTCATTGAATTCAAATAAAGAATGAAGAAGAAGAAGAAATCTAACCATAATGCACTTTTTAAAATTAAAACATAATACAATGCATACTTAAAAATTTATTTTTGATGCACTTTCTGTTCAATTATTAAAGTTTTTTAGTTTTGTAATTTTTAACTAATAAATATTTTTGTAGCCCTTTTTTTTTAATATCATATTTTTTTAATTTTACATCAATGCGATGGAATTTAATAAAATATAGATGAAGAAATGGAATTTGCAGTTGATTGCTGTGGTTTAAAACTATATTCATTTATTTTGTCGATCTATGTTTGCAATAAAATTGGCTATTATCTTGAATAAGTCACAACCAAATTATGAGATTATTGATTTAAAAAAGTAAATGATATTTTAAACCTATGTTTAATTATCCTTGATCATATAAAGTTGATTATTAGTAGCATAATGTATGAATTTTTTTTCCAAAATAACTTATAATTATGACAGTTTTATTTTTGAATTTATGATCATCTCATATCTGTGTTGCAGGCAAAATAACATTTATAGAAGTTTTAATTCATAAAATTGATTGAATGAATTTAGTTTAGGCAATATGTACTATTTTACAAGTAAATATTAATACAGTTGTCATACATAATCAAAATATGTTGTTGATTACTAACTGTTTTGAATGAAAATTGGAGTTTTAGATAATTCTATGAAAATCTTGGATATATCATAAATGAAAGCACTGATTGTTTTGCAAAGACATTAGATGAAAATTAAATAAAATACACTAATCATATTTTAATTCTATTGTTATATCATATAACGAATAAATTTTACTGTATATTTTTTGTGTGAATATTGCTATTCTATTTTCAAAAAATATAACTTTAATGAAGTCACTACTCTATGATGTCATCAATCTTACAAAATGGCTGCAATTTTTTTGACAATCATTTTGAAAAAAAAGAAAGAAAACATATTTTTTTAAAACATCATAATAACTGATAATCAATTTTAAATCAAAATTGTGGGTATAAATTGATGATGATTGCTAAGATATATCATTAATCTGAGTAAAGATTTGTAGACAAAGACTCTATTCATCTACTGCTCAGTACATAATAAAATTTAACCTGTTTCCATCTCCCCTCAAATAGTTATTTTGAACAAAATTATACCTTTAAAAAAGACTATATATAGGAAGTATTTATGTCAGAAGTGTCAAATTTAATATGGTCATGAATAATTTTTTATAAAAGTATATCTTGTGTTTTTTAATTTAAAAAAATGATAGTAATATTAATAAAGAAAATTTATTTATTTTAATAAAAATTATAATATAATTAGACTAAATGAGTAATATAATTGCAATATTTTCTCCTCGTCCCTTGCCAAATTTGGAAGTAGAGATTGAAAGCTTACAATCTTCATAATAGTAGAAAAATCTATGACAATTAGATTTTGATCTGAGAAATGTTTTTTAACCTTTCATACAAAAGAATAATTGTTAGAGTAAGTAAATATATACAAAGAGTTTATAATATTTGCAGCAAACTGTAAACTATTTGTAAATATTTTCGATGTGAATAAGTAATATTCATTAAGGCTGTAGTCTCAAGCACATGTGTATAAAATGCGATAGTAGGGACCTCTACAGGTCTTAAACCACAAGCTTACTTTTTGGAAGAAAAGAGGGGAACCCTTCTTTACTTCAACCTACTTTCTATTTAAATAGGTGAAGCTGAAGCGGTTCAATCTGAGAGCATGAAGCTATTCAATACTTCACTAATTAAGTCCACATTTCTTATTACACAGTAATACTCATGAAATCTTTCGATTTACAATGAGTCAATGGAAAGATTTTATAGTGAGAAATCTATTACGATAATTTAAAGTTGTAATTATAAATTTATCTAAATGCACAGATTACATAAGTAATATTCATTAAGGCTGTAGCCTCAAGCACATGCGTATAAAATGCGATAGTAGAGACCTCTACAGGTCTTAAACCACAAGCTTACTCTTTGGAAGAAAAGAGGGAACCCTTCTTTATATATTTTCAGAAATTTTTATTTTAAAATGGAATCTTTCATTTGAATAGATTTTTAGATATAAAAGAAAAGAGGATTTGTAAAAAGCAGAATACTTCTTACAATTTTTAAATCATCTATCAATTCTTTTTTTATATATCTTTTCTAATTTGGAGCAATATTGAGAAAAAAAACTTTGATTTTTATTGTTTAAATATGCTTAAATAGAAAAATAACTTAGATTATTCTCTTTTAAATGATTTTAAAACAAAGTCAATTTGTTAATAACAGACATCATATAAGCATGTTATTAATTGATCTTTCTCCTGAAGTTTGATATTTAAATCATTGATATATACTTGTAGTATAAGTAAAAATACCAGATATTGTATTTATGTATGATCAATAATTTTTTAATTTCTAGAACAATTTTATTATCTCTAAAAACAAAATTTTAAAAAAGGCTTTTTAAAATCTTGTAAAATAAGCAATGAATCTTTGTATAATAAGTTAACTCTTATTTCTAAATCATTAAAGAATCTGTACAAAGTGGTACTGATTGAGATTTCTGAATTGGATAAATTTCACAATATTTGTCACAGACCTTTTCATTTCCAATATTTTGGAGAACAGGGCATGTGCTATTTTGGAATGTCTAGACTATATTTCCTTACTGAAAATTTTGGTACAAAACCTTTATTTTTACCTGACATTACTGCATTATCTGTTGACACAACTGTTAGCTTAATAAAATTTCATAGTCTTTTCCCCAAAACAATTCTCTCCATATCAAAAATGTTTTCATCTCCAGAGGTTTTATGTACAGGAATCACTTCCAAAACTTGTCAATGATATTGTATTGTTATATAAGCCAAAGAAACAGAGCAACTGAGCCAGATCATCAAAATAGGTATTTTTCTTCAGTGCAATTATAAAGCACTATATAATTGTGGATATTTTCTAAAATTGGTTATGGGACAGATGTTTTCTGCTGCTTTTAACAAATACTTTTTAATCAAGAATCTGTCATTAAAAAGTTTGAATGTTTTGCCAATAAATATTTACTTTCATAACTGGCTCTCGTTGTCATTCTTCATCTTAGGATGATTTTTGAAAATATTTGTTGACTTTAAAGTAAATTTTATCAAATTGTTTAATTTTTCATCTCTAAATTTGCCCTCAAAGTATGGTCATTTAATATTATATTGTTTGGTGATTGCAAAGACAGTATTTCAATCTATGCATTCAAGGGTTGGTTCAGGCATTTAGCATTGAACTGTGATTTTGAGGATTTTTTAAATGAAGCAGTAAGTTATCATTACATTGGTGGAATGCAAAGTGCAAGCTCATGATCAATTTGTTAATGGATGCAAGAAACTCTAGAAGAATCTTCAGTCATTCAGAATACATCATTAAATAAAATAGACCTAATATTAAAGCTGTGAATAGGGAAGCTAGGCTGTTTAAAGCCTTTTCTTATCAGAACAAACTTAAGTAATCTAATATTGATAATAATGCTGTGAGAGTTTATTACATTTAACAAACCAGAACACACACATCACACATCCATTTAGAGATATGAGTTGCAAATTTTGTAAACATATCAGGCATTTAAAAGCTTCTTTTTTATATAAAGAAAAGAGGCAAGATGAGAAAAGAATGGAAGAATTCATTCTAAAGATTATGCAAGACATAGATCTGTCAGAGTTGAATGGCAGTATGAACATTGTTGGAAAGCATAGAAGCAAGTTCAACAGAAGAGTGGGAAATTGTTGGATAAAATCATCATCATATCTGTAATGAGATGAACTCCCAATATACTGGAAATGTCAAGATCTGAATAGGGAAATTACTGCATTCCTCACAAACCTTAACTGTATGCTATAGCTAAACTAATATAATTCTCTTCTGCTCAATATATTCTATTTTAAAGTTATAGCCTGATAAAAAAATTAAACCACCTCAGTATTCATGATAAAGCTCTCCTTTATTGGATATGAAAATCACAACAATGGTGTATGATTGGTCAGACATTAAGAAATTTCATGTCTAAGATAGATCATTCATAATACAGGCTTATCATAGACTAGAAGGAATTTTTGCATATGAAGAAATCCCTCAGTTTGTTTCAACATGAATGCTGAGGTGGTTCTTGTTTTAATCAGGCTACGATTTTAACTAGAATATAGTGAGGGAAAATAAATACCACATAAAGATACTTTAACTCAATTGCCTTCTGAGGCTGCAAATAAAGCACAAAAAAGTCAATTATTTAATATGATAGACTTGTAATTAAATACAGCAGTCAAACAGAAATTGGTTGATCAATAGACCACTGCTGACCCTAAATTCCAAAGGTTAATTAAATGGATTCATGAGAGATGGCCAAACTAAAACCTGATGAGCTGCATATTGCCTATTGGACTCAAAGACTAGAGTTCTCGATTGAAAATAAAAGCATTGTTTAGAAATTCAGAGTTGTGATTCTGCTATCTAGCCAAACTCAAGTGCTTAAAATTTTACATAATGGTCACCCAGGGATTGGTGGATTGGACATATTGGTTAGATTCTATTTCTGGTGGCATACTTTGGTCTCTAGTATTGAGTCTAAGATCCAGCATTGCTGGCATTGTAATATGAATCTAAACATGCCAGAAAAGAATAAAATTAGTCAGTGACCTTAACCTAGAAGTATCAGAAACAAAATTCATATTGGCCATACTTACCCAAAGAGAAGAAAACTTTTACTCATAATTGTCAATGTATATTCGAAGTGTCTGGGAGTGGTGAAAGTATTATTACACCTGTCCTCATCAACTATTGAGGTATTTATAAAGTTATTCACTATCCATGACCTATTATAGTTATAGAGTCAGTTAATGGCAGAATTTTTATGTTCAGTCTATTCAGCAATTCTGTATCAACAATAGCAGTGAACTTTCAGCCCTCCATTTGACCCTGAGAGCAATAATCAGGTTGAAAGATTAGTTCAAGAGATTAAAAGAATGTGTAAGAAAGCTAGCACAGATAGCCAGAATACAGAATGCTATTAGTGCAGCATTATACACTAAAAACAGTAATGGGCAAAATTCCAACTGAACTACTATTAACAGGGTTCTAAAAATGAACTGGTCAGTTCTTAAGTCTAATCAACCTAACAAAAAAAATTAAAATAGAAGTCCCAAAGTGCAGATATTCATTCAAGTTTTTATGATTTATATATAGTATAATTATCAAATGGTTTTTAGCAATTGTGTTTAAGACTATAGGATTTCAGACTATGGTATATTCAAATCTTAAATGGACAATAAAACCATAGACAGGTCACAAGCCAGCAGTAAAGAGTTATCAAAAGTCAAAAACACTAGTTCTACTGATGAAGTTCTACATGTATAGTGTAAAACACCAGATCTACAAATGAAGGCATCAGATCTACTGATTAAAACACTGAATCTAATGATAATGGGATCAGACTTGAAGAAGTCAGGAAACCAAAGACATTAACCCATGTATCTCAATGACCACATTTTCCACAACTAATTTTAGCCATGGGAGGTGAATTTTGTAGCTTAACTTAATTTTATATAATGGATTTGTCCGGTTTGCAATCTTACAATTGGGTTTTGCATTCATCAGTATATACCAATGAATATATTTAGAGATAAAAAATAACCAATAACAGAACAGGCCAATAGGTGAATATTCTTAATGAATCCAATTGTTCTCATTAAAGAAGAAGGCCTATCTATAAATTGGCAGTTTATTTGAAGATAGAAGAAAGCAATAATAATTATCCCATATTTGTTTGCAAAATCAATGATGCACATTCATCATGAAATTGGAAGCTATTGGTAAAGCTGATGGATATGGAACAAGCTGCCACAGTATAGGTACTTTAAGTCCCTTGTTTCAATAGTTATATGGTAAACTAGATATCATACCTATTCAACAGTATTAGGCAAACCTTGTTTCAATAGTTATATGGTAAACTAGATATCATACCTATTCAACAGTATTAGGCAAACCTTGTTTCAATAGTTATATGGTAAACTAGATATCATACCTATTCAACAGTATTAGGCAAACAATATATCAGATGTTTGTAAATATATATTGTACATTATTGTGAGGATCTGTATTTATTTTGATCACATGTAAACACAATGGCAATATTGTTATCACAATTTTGTTTTATTTCAATTCCAAACTAATCCAATTTTTCTTATAATTTTCTCCTTTCATCAGCAGTTTTTTGTGCGTTATCTTAGAATACAAACAAGTTCAGATGAATAAATATATTAATAATAATTTTTTATTTTTCCCTTGATTGTATTTGTAAAGAAAATTTGCAAATATTTGTTTGTCTGTGTGATTTTAAAATTAAGAGAGTTATGATTATAAACTTCACTGAAAGTGCACTTAGCATTAGATTATAAAGAAGAAACCATTTTATTATGCAGATAAAAAATGTTCATAAATTTGAATTAATAATAATTTTTATAAAAATCAATTATTATAACTAATTACATTAACAAATCTTAATTTATTGGATTAAAAAAACTCACAAAACTAAAGAGCTGTGATGATACTATTGCTAATGAAAAGAATTTCTTTACAGTTAAAATGAGTTGCTTGTGTTGCTGGAATATCTTTAGAGATCACTGGTTGACTGAAACAGGCAATTATAAACTTGTGTTGCTATTTGTCTTGTTCAATAAGAGAATATGCTAGTTAACAAAATTCAACCATAACTTGCTGTAATGAAAGCATAAATATAATTTATAATTGATTAGGACTGGTGTAATATTAAAATTACTTATTAAGTACATATACATATTGTTATTAATAATTGTCAGATGAAAACCAACAAATCAAATATTTAAATCAATATTTCTGTTTTATTATAAAAAGCAACCATCCTTTACTATTTATATCTTTCTTTGAGGTGCCATGGGTGGTCAAATGCTGTTTGTCAATTTAACATCTTTAATCTATAAGCATGAGAATATAATTAATTTTAATAAATGATTCACATCGTCCTAATTGTATTTTTATATTGGATTATTACCATCATCTAATATGTGTATTGAATGTCTTTAGAAAAATTTAACTTTATTTAAATATTCCAAATACATTCAAATGTTAGTAATAGCACATCAAACAGGTTAGTATTTGCACAACGTTTTGAGAGGTATTATTCTCCATTCTTCTTCCGGTGTTGCTAGCCTGACTAGTGATAATACTAGCATGGAATTGGAACTTGGATACTCTCTAACCAACTGAGCTATCCTACCAAAGACAACAGTCTTAGTAATTTCATATACTTTTCTATAAGGTTCCTCCTGATTTCTCCACTTTTTCCTAAGAGCAAAGTTGATTAGTGGTTTCCATATATTATGTATAGTCACACTAGGTTAGCTTATTTCAGCACTATCATCACAAACCTTCACGAAAACACATCTTCCTAATATTTATTTTTAATTTTAAAACATCATTTTTTTTAAAATATTACAAACGGAATAATTATTTGTGGAATTTAACATTTAAGTAGAAACGAACAGAGAAACAAGTTATTATTCATTGCCAATCAATAACGATATTTACTGGATTTACTTTATTAATATTTTCGTTATCCTATACTCTTAAGAATGTTCTAAAAGTCAAATTAATTCATTTAAACTCTTTTATAAAACAATAAAATATGTCAAAAATAAACATTTATATTATTAATGGATGTCATAAAATCTTTGGGAAAACAAAATGAAAAAAAACAACAACTTTAAACTTTTATTATTATTACTACTACTACTACTATTACTACTACTATTATTATTATGTTTCGATAATATCCTTTATTGTCAACAAAGGTTACATTAAAACAGGCAAAAACTCACTATACGTATTGCCACACTATATGTATTGCTTATTTTAATAACAGTTATAAGCAAGCATAAGAAATGGTGGTCTTGTGATGTTTATTGGCTCGAAGGTTACATTATAGTAACATACTTATGCCTTAGCTACAGTGGCATGATGATTTTTATAAATTTAGTTTGAGATTTTTATCGCTAATTACATAGGAATGGATGTGTTGAATAGGAGTCTACCATCTGTTAATGTATTTAATTACAATACTTTAGAAACCCTAGGTTTCCATTGTAGATTTTTGTGATATTTTTTTATTGCTATCATTATTTAAGTTTACTATTCATTTCTGATCTTGTTGTTAGTTAGTGTCCCTTCTTCCATCTCTCATTAATATTCTGTTCTTGTCTTTGTTCATTGGTCAAAAGTTTTATTCATTTGTTCAACTGTGTGAGAATTCATATTTTATATTGTATCCTTTTAGTTTCTTGTGCATTGTTGGCTTTGTTTGAATAGGCCAGGCTTATATAATAACTAGTTTTGCATGCTCTTAAAAATTGTTATTTTATTAGTGACCAGGTAACTGCATAGATATCTGGATGTGCAATCTTTGTATCTCTATTCCCTATTTGTTGTAGCTTGTTGTAAAATGTTGCTGGATGCTGTCTGATATTATTTCCAGGCTGAATATACATTGTGTGCACCAAAATGCATAAAGTTCAAAGATTGCTGCTAGTGCTGTAGGGGTTATCTGCTTGTGTGTAAAATCTGTTAGTTGTTGCATAGTTTGTCTTGTTCTATATTGATTTAGTACATTGTTTCATGCAGTATTTAGCACTGTACAATTGTAAAATATGTGTTGTTGTGTTTCTTCAGCAGCATGGCATAGGTTGCAGAATGGGTCTATTGATCTATAAAGATGATGGTATCATAAAAAATAGGATGTTAGTAGTGCAAATAGATTTAGCTTGATCAAGAAGTTGAAGAACTTTGGTTCCATTGACCATTTTCTGAAGTTTTTAAGGAGCTTCTTGTTGTTTATTCCCAGCATTGGGCTAAAGGTCTGGTTGTTTGTGTTTGGGTTGATCAACTTGTATGTCTACCAGTATGTGTATTTGCTATCAAATGTGAGTGTTGTAGTTCTGACATTGATTTCTTCTGAGTGTACTTATAATACTAGATATCCATATATGGGGGTGGATGATCTGTAATGATTATTTTGAGGAGGCTTTGTAACTGCTGAAACTGTGCAGTGATCTTTGCCAGTAAGTTTATTATTTTTGTGTGTAAAACACATATATTGTGTGTAGCCCCAGACCATTCCATATAAGTTGGTTGACTGAGGTTTTTGATTGAAATGGTTACAGTTTTCCTACCCCATAGTAGTTTGCTACGGAGTGATGATATGTTCACTGTAAAGTTTTTTGTAAAGTTGACAATAGGAGAATAATACACAATTTTTGTTGTTATGAGTATGTTAAATAGGTGCACTTTTTAATATAGAGATAAGTATGCATTTGATAAAGATGTGGCTATGTTTGTTGCTTTCTGTTGAGCTTATTTTGAAGTGTTTGTCTCATTCCATGTGCTCCTAGGTAAAATGGGAATCCAAGAAATGGAGTAGGTTTTCCTTGATATAGCTATATGTAGAGTTTGTTAGTATAGATGAACCATGCTGATGTTTTTCTTAGGTTGAATAGTAATTTGTGTATGTCTGTGTAATTTTGTAGTATTCTTTCTAATACTGGAATTTCTTTACATGAGTTAAAAACACTGTTATGTCATCCATGTATGCAATACATGGAATACATTGGGCAGATCATGGTATTAATATTCCTGGTAATTCATTTTCAATCTGTTTTAAGAGTGGATTTTTATATAGAATAAACAGCAGTGCACTGAGTGGGGATTCTTGTGAAATTGATTATGTGGGAGTAAATGCTGTTGTACTTCTACCGCTAAGTGTTAGGTGTATCTCTCAGTTGAGTAAGAGATTTGTGATGATATATAGTAGGGTGGGTGGAATTGCTGTATTTGCAAGCATGTTCATTAAGACATCTATTGCAACAGAATCAAATGCTGCCTGTATATCCAGTTGAATTGCAATTGGGGCATACTTTTTATCTTGCTGCACTGCACTTTGTATCATTTTAAATACAAGTGCAGCCTGTGTGGTGGAGGATCCCTTCTTTGCATACTGCATGTTTGATATCAGGGGCAGTATGTATGTTTTTATTTTATCTTTGACTATCTTTCCAATAATTTAATTCCCAATGGATCCATAGAGATGAGTTGAAGGTTATTGAGATTTGAAATCACTGCTGTTTTTTGTTAAATGGCACTATTGCTAATGGATATAGTCCTCTAGTATTGTATATATTTTGTGATAGAAAGTTAGCATGGTTGCAAAGATACTCTGTGGTAAATTGACTTAAATGTGAAAAGACAAATACCAATCTTCCATTGGTTCCAGAGTGGCAACTGTTGGAATTTTTTTAAGCTTTTCAAAAAAATGTTAGATCTGAAAGAGAATATCTGTTTCAGGTATTCCAAACTCATCACTTGTTGGTATGTATTGTTTATATGTTTGAAGCCTTTGCTTGAAATGTTGGTATAAGGTCTCTAGCATGTTATGTCATGCATAGATGTTTCCACTTATCTCAGTTGCCATGAGCAGTTTTCTGATTTATGGATAGCCTAGTGCCCAGCAAATATATCAGCATGTCCATGTATGTTTTTGGGTAAGGCATGTTTTTCTTTTTTTGTGGCAAGGTATTCTTTTAATTGTTTACAGCATTGTAGTATAGCTTTGTTAGTTTTTATATGTATTGGTGGGTGTTATGTATGGGTTTAGCAATGGTGATTCTTTCGTGATCATCTGCTAGTGCCATTAATTGGGAGGGTGATGATGAGTATCTTATAATGTGATATATGTTGTACAATAGTATTTTAATGAAGGATTGGTATTTTTAAATTGAATCTTGTGGCATATCATTAATTTTATTTAGCGTGATGTAAATCTCTGAGAATAGGAATTCAGTAGTGGTTGTTGGGAGTAGGAGTCTGATTATTTTTTCTAGATGAATGAATGTTGTTTGGAGCTCTAAGAAATTTATTATAAAGATTTGTGCAACATAATCTGGAAATGGGCATGGATTGAATTTGAAGTTGATTACATGATGAACTAATGGTGTATAGTAGCATACATCAATAAGGGTGGTAAGCCATTGATTATAGAATGTCTCTAAATCTGTGGCAACAAATTTCTGAGCACTCATGAGGGGCAGGTTTAATTGACATAACCATTTTGTATTGAATTTTTCATAGATTAAGGTGAAACTACCCATTAATATTGTTGGGTTGTTGCTGATTGTGAGCTGAGAGTTTATTGTGAGAATTATATGTGCTATTATGCTAGGATGTGGGGATACATTAATAAAAATAATGTTGAATGTGGTAATTTGATGCTGAAATGTAGTGATTAGGAGATGTGTGTCAATGTAAATAATTTTGAAGGTTCAAAAATTGCAGTTTGAGGTTATATATATATATATGCCTGTGCCTTGATGTCCCTGGAAGATCTAAAAAATCTTGTTTGGCTAGGTATGTGCCTGGATTAATTTGTGATCCATTATAGTCTTATGTTTCTAAGAGTCCTAATATTTGTGGTTGTATGATGCTAATCTATTTGATGAGCTGGTATATTTTTGCTATTGAATTAATGCATCAGTCATTCAGCACTGCTATTTAAATTTTCATTAACTGTGTAGCTGGGATTGGTTTGTATTTTTTGTTGTGGTTGTTTTGGAGCTTTACATTGTGTATTTTCACTGATTTGTTTCATTTCAATTTGGTTTTGATCTATTTTGTTGGATTTTGAATCATTTTTCTGATTAGTTTTTATATTGAGTGTTTAGGTGTCTTCAGTTTGTGATTCTGTGTTTATTAAATGGTTTTTGAATAAATTTGTGATTATTTCCATTGGATTTGAGACTGCATTTATATAATCAATGATTGGCAAATCAGAGTAATCATAATCTGTCTTCACTTTTTTGGTAGCTTTTTTCTGGAAAATCTCCCAGGATTTCTCCTACTTAAGTGCAATTGTTACGTATTTGAGATTGGATTGTTTTTGTTAGTTGCATTGTTATGCTAGAGTTGCTTGGGAATAGAACTGTCTCCATAATTTCTATGCCTGTTTTATTGGAAATAGTATGCTGTGTGATTTTATCCATTGCACAGTCAAATTCTGGCATATGTACATTTGCTTTAGTCTTGGTTTCTGCTTTCTCTTTGCTCATGTTCCTTGTTTTGGAGTTTTGTTTCAAATCTATAAGGTCTAAGCTTGGTATCTCTGCTTTTTTGTTGTTATTATTTCTTTGTGTAGTTTGTTCACTGCTATCCTTGGAAATGGCTATCTTTTCTTCTGTTTGCATATAGTGTTGATATTTTGTTGTTTTTGTGAGTGTGCATTTTGATTTCTGATTAAGTTCTGGCAATTTGGACATTGTGCAGTAACATGTCCTCTTTCTTTACACGAGTAACACTATGACTTCAGGCCACTAATATATACCTTCCTGATCTAGAATTTCTGTTGATATATCATCTGGATCAGTATCTGGATGCAGTTTTATTCTGAACTCATAAGTATTATTCATGATTGGTATTAGTGTGTCTTTCTGGTATACTGTTTTGAACATAATGACCTTACCAAATGGCTTCATCATCCTTTAGAAGTTGCTCTTTGTATCCCGAGTATGTGTTCTTAATTATTCCTGAAATGGTATTGTGATAGTTTTGGTCTATAGTGATCATTGTGAAGTTACCTAATGATTTGACTTATCTTTGAAATCTCTCCCTTTTTTGTGATTTCATAAAACTCCAGTATGAGGTACTGGTCATTGGGATGTTCTGCAATCTGTTGTGTCCCAGAATCCATTTAATATTATTGCCTCTTGTGGCAACATTTTTGTGAATTTATATAATGAAATGTTGCTGTCTATTGCTGACAACACCGTGGACTGGGGGGGGGGGATCTCTTGAATGTTGCAAAGAGATGATTGGTATGGATTTATTGAATAATTCAGTTGTGGTGTTCAATTTTTCTTCATTCCAGACAACTTCTGATGGATTTTGACTTTCCTGTTTTTCAATTTCTAAATTATTTATGTCACTATTGGTTGGTTTTCTATATCTGGGATTGATCTTTTGAGAGGTGGTTGCATTGCTTTTTTTAATCCATTTTGCTGATATATGAATTAAATTGACTTTCAGTTTTTAGGAAAATGAATTTATTTTTTTATTTTTTTTTGACCTTGTCTGCAAATGTTGGCTTGTTTTTTTCTTTTTTCTGGCTTTCATTGGTATTTTTACCGGCTGTTAATTAGATCATGTGACCATTGATCCTCCATGCTCACACCGTCAACCTGGTGAAGTTTATCTTCAGTTCAAAAATCCTCAACCAAACTCTACTTATTTCCTCTGTCAGCTGACATCAGCCAATTTAACACTAGAATCCCTGATGTTACACACCTCCACCTGATGTGTGATTTGGTGTGATGCACTGTGACTTCTTCTTATATGGAGTTAGGAATCTCTCAACAACTATGTCCAGAGAAACTTATTAGCCACTTTACCTTCCCTTTCCATACCCCACCCTAAGTTTTCCTATAACTTGCTATCCCATTTCCACAACATAATCTTTGTCAACTCCATGGCTTTCATATCTAAATTTCCGTTATTTTTTCCCAAACCCAGTATAAAAATCAATAACCCACTTTCTATATAATCACTTTGTTTATATTTATTCATTATTTGTACCCTTTCTGCTTTGATGCATTTACATTGAATTAACAAGAGCCTAATATTTTCTATGCCTACTTGACACAACTTGTAGATTAAATCAGACATATTTTTTTATTTACAAGTATATTCCCTTATTGTTAAGGTTCTTGTTCGAGCTTTAAACAGTAAACTACTTTCCTTGCTATTATCATAAATTAACTCACACCCAATATATTTAAACTCTTTTTACTCTTCACACTAGTTCTCCATTTCTCCAACTCCCTATTCTTTATTAATGCATTTAATATTCTATCCTATTCCTTACCACTATAACACTCAACAATCTTCCTAACCCAATCATCCCACCTTTTGTACAAAGTATATTCTTTATCCAAATCTTCTGCATACCACATTACCTTTCTCACTCATCTTGTTGCCTGCCCTTTACTCATAACCCAATTAAATACTATTTTGACTATTCTTTTATTATCCATAAACTACAATCTACTGAACATTTTCATTTTGTTTTTTTGCATCTCTCATATAAAAACTTGACCATCCCATTTCTCCTTGAATTGTCTCCTTTGCTGTCCACACATCTGCATCTACTGCATGTCATTCTATTTCCCTTTGTATTTTTTTCTAAGTAATATAATACCCCTTTACTAACACATAACACACCAACACCATATGTTAAACCTGCTACTGCTGCTCCCTTCTATACAATTCTAGCTACATCATATTTATTATATAAAAACACTGTTAATTTCTTTATCAATCTTTTTTTTTCTTTGCTTCATTTATCAATTTTTCCTCCCATTCATCCAAACAATTTTTCTGATTACTTAAGATGATTTCCAAATAACTATATCTATTCAACACTTCACTTTATATCCCCTGTGATGTGATGTATTATGGCTTCTCCTTAAACGAAGTCAAGAATATCTCAGCAATTATGCCCAGATAAACCTGTTAGCCACTTTATTTTACATTCCCCACTCTAAATTTACCCATAATCTGCTCTATCCCATTTCCACAACATAATTTTTGTCAACTCTATAACCTTTATATCTAAATCCCCCTTATCTTTTCCCAACCCCAGCATAAAAACCAATAATTCACTTTCTGTATAATCACTCTTTTCATATTTATTTTTCCACAACTTCATTATATGTACTCTTTCTGTTTTCAAACATTTACATTCAATTAACAAATGCCTAATATTTTCAATTCCTTCCTTACATAATTTACAAAATAAATCACCCATATTTTTCCATTTACATGTATATTCTTTTGTAGCTAAAGATCCCATTCGAGCCTTAAACAATAAACTACTTTCCTTACTATTATCATATATTAACTCACACCTAATATTCTGTTTATTTCTGTATATATTTAAACTCTTTTTACTCTCAATACTATTTCTCCATCTCTCTAACTCCCTAGTCTTTATTAATAAATTTATTCTTTTATCCCATTTCTTACTACTATACCACTCAATAATCCTCTTAACACAATCATCCCTTCTTTTGTACAAATATACTGATATAAATTCTTTATCCAAATCTTTTGCATAACGTATTACCTTTCTCACCCATCTTGTTACCTGCCCTTTACTCATAACCCAATTAAATACTATTTTAGCTATTCTTTTATTATCCATAAACTGCAATCTACCAAACATTTTCATTTTACTTTTTGCATCTCTCATATGAAAACTTGACCATCCCATTTCTCCTTGAATTGCCTCCCTTGCTGTCCATACTTCTGCATCCAATGCATGTCTTCCTACTTCCCTTTGAGCTTTTTCTAAATAATCTAATATCTTTTTACTAACATATAATGCATCATTACCACATGTTAACCCTGCTACTGCAACTCCTTTCCATATAATTCTAGCTACATCATATTTATTATATGAAAATACTGTTAATTTCTTTACCACCCCCCCTCCCCTCTCCCCCCCTTCTCCAAAAAATTTTTTTTTTTTTAAAAAAAAAATCCCAAAAAAACTATTTCTTCCCCCCACTCACAATAAAACCCCCCAAAAAAAAATTCCCCCTCTTCCTTCTTATTAACATCCAAGATCCAAAAGCGCCCTCTATTATTATTATTGTTGTTGTTGTTATTGTTATTGTTGTTATTATTATCAACATCATCATTGTGTGCATGTGTTTTTTTCTTATTATTATATATGTTTTATTAAATTTGACAAGAATATTGTATGTTTTAAAATATTTTAAAGCTTTAAAATAGAATTGCAAAACATTTCCAATTAGAACAATTATTTTAAAAATAATAGGTATATATATATATTGTCTTACATTAATGACAATATTTAAATAAAAGTCCAGTTTTAATGGTTCAAAAATCTGAAAGCAAAAGCAAGTTATTTATTTTCTCTTTTTTTATTGTCAATAATTATTATTAATTTTCTCGTATTAAAAAAGTATGTTTTCTCTCTATTTCTTAAAAAAAATCTGCTTATATATATATTATTTGAGTTTCCATTATACTTGAAAGATTAACAGAGGTAAATTGCTTAAATCCAACCGTTGATGTTAAAATGCTTTGTTGCAAAGTCGCGACTTTTTTTTAAAAAAAGTAAATTTTGGCTGGTGATTACAAGGGTAATAATATATTAAACCTATTTATGGCACATTTCAATCAAGGGACTCCTATAATAAAGTGGGAGCACTTTCTATATTTGTGACGCGAGTTAAAATCCAGCCAGAATAAAATTTGAAAACCTTTTACAGTTTTAAATCATGCTTAAATTGTTTTTTTTTCCAGATATTCATACAATAATCAACTCAGCTAATCATCCACTATTGGTCAGATAATGGATATCGAGCTACCATTAGCTAGATGATAAACAAAAATTTTAAATCTGCTCAAACTAATCATTCAGCAAACAGAAAGTGAGAAATGTTTTCTTCTCTGATCCTAGACGAACTGTTGGGAGGCCTTTGCCTTGTAAAACATCACATACTTAAAAATAAAACTTTTTAATTCTTAAAATTTTTTGTTTGTGATTTCCAATTTTTATTTTTATGTAGAAAAAATAAACTCACATCTTATAATTTATAGTTGACAAATAATAGAAAGCATTGGAATGAAATAGCCATACACATATCTTTGAAGCCTTTATCACTTACCTGTAAAAGAATGAGAATAGTACACAATTATTTTTAATTATACACATGAATTGTTAAATAAATACTTCTACAGCAAGCGGTGTATCATTTGAATTTCTTTAAGTATATTCTAGTGAATTTTAAAACAAACTAATTTTTCATAGTGTATTAATTTTATTCTTACTAGCCACGAAAAATTTTGGAAACTCTTTTGCAATTCACTAGCATTTTCTGTAGAAAGTTATTTGCAGCCATTAAACCATTGTTTCGAATAATATAACAGCTTTTATTTCTGGTAGAATATGTAAAAAATGATATTAAAACTATTTCTTGACCCTGCTGTTCTATCTAAGACGCAATAAGCAGATTGATTTAATGAAGCAGAAAAACAAAGAAAGACTTGCAGACATGCTACTCATATAGCACACAATGCCTCGACTGTTTTTAGCAAATGACAAAGATGAAACACTAATTAATCAAATATTATATTGGATTAGAATTATGAAATAAATATTTTTTCTATTTGTATTATTTATTTTTATCAAGAAGGAAGTATACTTCAGATTTAGAAAACAGGAAGTAAAAGTTATTAATTTATTACGACAACCAATAATACAAGATACTAATTCAACAATCAATAACAAAAGATATTAATTAAACTTAAATTTCTCTGCTATGCATGATAATTAAATGAAAGATGAGTGAATATATAGCAATGAAATTTGCTCGTTGTTTGCAATATATTTGAGAAGAGTCATATACCACAAGAATGATGATGTTTAATTTGTATTCAGCATCATCATAAAGTCAGTGATTAAATAATTGGCAATAATTTTACATAATGTACTAGGATAAAGATAAATTTCTGCCCATAATAAATAACAAAAGTACCTGATGGGCACAGAACCTTGCCAAACACTTCACTATGGCCTTCAGGTTTATTTAGAATTAAAAAGTTTCTTTACTTCCTTTTAAAAACTTATTGACTAAAGTTGTTAAAAAATTGGGTTTCATTAATTATAAAATTTAACCAGAAACATCTTTTGTTTTGAAGTCTAATGGTACAAGATAGAATATCATCATAGTTGCATTCTACATTTGATTTTCCTTCCAGTTTTTGCTTTTACCCATTGCAAGGAGACTCTGAAGCCATATTGTGAAAACTAATCTATAAATTGAACATGTTTTTAAAAATTTGATTATCAAAAAAAAATCTAATACTAAAGTACAAATTAATTGTAAAATACATATTTTTAAAAAATCTTATTACCAATTGTAAATTACATATTTCTTTTTTTTTTTAATTTTTTATATGTCTATCAAATTTTTTAATATTCTTATTTGTCTTTCAAAACTAAAAAATAAGATATGTTGAATTTTATGAAATACATCAGTAAAGTATACAACAATAGTAAATTACATATTTTTTAAATTTTTCATAGTACAATAAATATGAATTGGGTTACAAACAAAAAAATAAAATGAAAAGAAAAATAAAAATGGGATTTTTTTTTTATATTTTGATTAACAGCAGATAAACAGAGTAAATTTTCAGAAGGCTAGAAAGATGTTCCAGTTCATTGCCGTTTTATTTCCTAGACAGCTCATGTGATTCAGATAAGACTTTAATAATTCTGAAGGTATACTTCTTATCTTTTTCAGAATTTGACTTCATTTTGTAAAATTTCAATCACCTGGGTGTGATTATTAATAGTGGAATCTCCAGTTGTCATTATGGGAAAATGTTTTATTTTAAAATAGTGAACTAACACGTAAATGTTCAATTTTTCAATAAAGAATATTTTATTATCATATATGTATAAATATATTTATTTTTAGACTACTTTATAAAATTAAAAAAAAAAAAAACTTATTTAACATTATGAAAAAATGTTTTATATCTCAATTATCACATGACCACCTTTTCCTATGCTTGCTCATAACTGTTATTAAAGCAGGAAAAACTCTCTATACATATTGCCACTAAGTGCAAGCAAGAGTAAGCAATGGATGCCAGAAGGCTTGTGCATAAAATCCCCATCTAGTGCGTACTCATCCAATATTCCCAAACTAGCTTCTGGCTTGTGGCCTTCATCAGTGATGAGCCTTGGATTTGAGAGCACTGCACCTAGATCTTAGGATCTAATACAACCCTCCAGCAACCATCTTTTATCTCTACTTAACTACAAAACGTTGAGTCTTAAATTGAAAATACTAGATGAGGATTTTATGCACAAGCCTTCTGGCATCCATTGATTACTCTTGCTTGCACTTAGTGGCAATATGTATAGAGAGTTTTGCCTGTTTTAATATCTCAATTATAAAATGTTCATTAAAAAACTACAACTAATTTTATTTAAATATAGATAAATATTGTAAAAGTACAAATCTACATTCCACTGTGTATTTATTTTAAAATTACTTAAAAAAAATCTGTGTTCTATTATTTGTATCTTTAAATATGCTTCAATGTAAAATATACTGAATCTTCAATTTATCATGTAGTTGATGTGATGTGATGCACTGTGACTTCTCCTTAAATGGAGTCAGGAATCTCTCAGCAACTATGCCCAGAGAAACCTTTAGCCACTTTACCTTCCACTCCCCACTCTCAGTTTCCCCATATTCTGTTCCATCCCATTTCCATAACATAATCTTTGTCAACTCTATGGTCTTTGAATCTAAATCCCCCTTATCTTTTTCCAAACCCAACATAAAAACCAATAACCCACTTTTTCTGTATAATCACTTTTTTTATATTTATTCTTCCATAACTTCATTATTTGTACCCTTTTTGTTTTCAAGCATTTACATTCAATTAACAGATGCCTAATATTTTCTATTCCTTCCTTACACAATTTACAGAATAAATCATCCATATTTTTCCATTTACATGTATATTCTTTTGTTGCTAAAGATCCCATTCGAACCTTACACAATAAACTACTTTCCTGACTATTATCATACATTAATTCGCACCTAATGTTTTTTTTTACTTCTATATATATTTAAACTCTTTTTACTCTCTATACTAGTTCTCCATCTCTAACTCCCTATTTTTTATTAATGAATCTATTCTTTTATCCCATTCCTTACCACTATAACACTCAACAATTCTCATAACACAATCATCTCACCTTTTGTACAAATATACTGATATAAATTTTTTATCCAAATCTTTTGCATACCACATTACCTTTCTCACCCATCTTGTTGCCTGCCCTTTACTCATAATCCAATCAAATACTATCTTGGCTATTCTGTTATTATCCATAAACTGCAATCTACCAAACATTTTCATTTTTGCATCTTTCATATAAAAACTTGACCATCCCATTTCTGCTTGAATTGCCTTCCTTGCTGGCCATACATATGCATCCAATGCATGTCTTCCTACTTCCCTTTGTACTTTCTCTAAGTAATTTAATACCCCTTTACTAACACATAATGCATCATTACCATATGTTAATCCTGCTACTGCAATTCCCTTCCATATAATTCTAGCTACATCATATTTATTATATGAAAACACTGTTAATTTATTTATCAATCCCTTTTTTTTTTTGCTTAATTTATCAATTTTTCTCCTATTCAACCAAACAATTTTTCTGATTACTTAAGATAATTCCCAAATAACTGTATCTATTCACCACACTTAACTTTATATCCCCCAATAAAAATTCTACGTCTTCTCTTTCCCCAGTATTAACCACCATTATATTTGATTTTTCTTCACTAAATTTAATTCTCAACTCTTTACTCACCCTTGCACAATATAATTTAGTGGCTTCAAACAATGGATAAAAGCAGAAATTGAAAGAAAAATCGATTGTAGTAGCATACTATACTCAAATAATACGATTGATAGTAACTATGAAAACTGCTTTTACTTATTTTATTTGAATAGAAACAAGTTTTTAATTTGGCTTCAAATATTGAAAATCCACATCATCTGCATTTTGAAGATGTTGCCCAATTTTTTAGTTTAGAATATGTAAATAAGCAAATATTTTATCTAGCGCCATGCTTGCAATTGTATTTCATTCCAATATCAGCCTTTCAAGCTAATTGAGCATGCGCCTTTTGAGTATTCATTTATTTAACACTCAAAAGGCGCATGCTCAATTAGCTTGAAAGGCTGATATTGGAATGAAATTTAGAATATGTAGTAAAATCTAAAATGATATTCTTTCCAACTATATATTGAAACAGTATATTCCTGCCCTCATATCTGTTTCACCTATTTGTCCCCACAGTCACATCTATGCCAGGTTTAAATACTCTCTCGTACATGTGTATATGCATCCACACAGCTATGTAAGTACGATCACACATACATGCATGGATAAATGATTGTAATATTAATGTTTATATATATATTGCAGCATTTATATTTCTTTTAATAAATAATATTTTGTATAAAATCTATTTTATTTAGAGTATGTACAGTTTAAATATTCACTATATATATATAATTAGCAAGTTTTATTTAGATGATTTGTGAATCACATGTGAAATTCACATAATTGTGTTAAGACAGTTTAGAGTAATTCTCAAGTTGGATCGAATGGTTTCTGAGCTATAACCATTTGTTCTCAAATTCATTACAATTGTAATGAATCACTTTTCCAGATCGAAACCAGTAAAAATCTGGGCAATAATAAAAAAATCAGAATCAAAGAAACCGACTATGAGCTATAAAATCTAGAGGGAAGGGAGTTGAATTCTGAATTAAAATAGATAGCTGTCTGGTTTTGATCTGAGAAATATAAATAAGGCAGATTTCTTATGTTTTTGGTTTTTAGCTTGTCTTTCCTGTCAATTGTTGTGAAGTCCAGACCACAAGATGGCCGAGTAGAATATGATATTTGCTGTCTCTCTGAGCAGAGATGGTGCTCTCCATTCCTTCAGCATACTTATGGGCAAATTTTCCAGCAGCCTGCATGAGAGGGAAATATGAAGAAATTAAAAGCCTACCTGAAAAGAAATGCCACTGAAATTATGCTACTGTTTGATATGCCTTGTTCCAGCCACTATCATTGATGTATGCCTCAAGTCCACCAAGAAGACAATGGTAATAATTTTGAAGACTGCAGCATATAAATTTAATCTATAAACTCTAATCTAAGCTAGCTTATACACTATAAAGAACGTTCTTTAATTTAACCCAATTGTAAAAGAAACTATGTAAACTTGTGTAAATTCATATATATTGTAAAAATCATTTCTGGTCAACTGCTTTCTTAAAATCTATCACTTACTTTAAAGTAACCAAAAAAAAAAAAAAAAGAAACACGTTTTAATTTAATCTTCTAACCTGTCTGAAATCTTTTATAAATTAAAAGATTTTACTTTTGTAATCATTAAATGTCTGAAATCTATTATCTTAAATTCTTACAAACTACGGTCTTGCCTTACTTTAATGTTTTTAATATTTTATTTAAATTCATTCTGTTTATGTTTAATATATGTGATAATATGCTCATCTTTTGAAACAGTGAAACTAATTAATTAATTTATAAAGGAGATAATTGTAATCTCCACTTTAAACATTTTAAAAGCAATATTTAGTATACCGAATCACTGTTTCAAAATTATATTGATAATAAACGACCGCTAAACCGCTCGTTGTTATCATGCTTATATATATATTGTAAAATTGTAATATTTTGCAAGATTTGCTTAGCCGGTTTTATATATTATAACTTTTAATATCTATTAGTTAGAAGGGATATACTGGCTAGAGATGATAAAGTATATTTGCTAGTGTTTATATTAAATCCAATCAAATATACCCCCCCCCCCTAATTATGAATATGTATATGCAGATTCAGGATCTTAACTAGATTATTTATTATATAGTTGAAGTCCCTTTTATTAGCATAATTATAATGCTAGTTTAAGAACTGGGTTGTTAGTTTGACAGATAGAAGCTATCTGTTTTAGGCGCACTTAATTAATTATATGCGTACTTATTGCTCTATATTGTGTGCATTGCGGGTGCATCTTTATATAGTACACTTATATGTGTTTACGTTTTGCTGCACCTTTTAAATGGGTACACAGTTACATGCCGCCCCATTATTTAGTTCGGGTTATGGCTATCTTTATTAGAACTGGAGCATGCGGACCCAGATTTTTTCTAAAGCCAATCCGAGTTCCTGAACTTATATGTTCATATATAAATAGCAGCAAACTGTCGGTCTCAGAGCAAACTGAGCATTTGATGCTGAAGCTCTTGAATAATCACTCACACTGCAAGCTTACTCTTTAATATTTTATATAGCGCCATAGCATATATATGTGAATCTAAAGGTAACCAGTTCTTTTCCTCATATTAATTAATTATTCAGCCTTAGACTGAAATTTGAATCTGGGTTATCAGGTTGAATCTGCATGATATTGAGTTATTTAGTTGCTCACTTTATTAATATATATAACAGCCACCTTAGAGCTGTCTGTACTCCATCATCTCTATTAAGACATCAGCTTATAACTTAAGCAAACCAAAATCATAGGATGGGCATGTTAAATGATTAGGCATGACTTATGCACCTCATACACATATGTATTTTAATATATTAAAATGGGACAGATGTACTGATAACAGTCCCATCCATTATAAAATGCCTGCCTGTATTGGATACCTTATTGAATGTTGTACAACTCCTTGCCATTGTGACATTTTATTTTATATCTTTGTTATTGTTTTAATAAATCTTTTAAAATATAAACTGTTATGTATCTTTCTTGCTCAGGTTCTAGTTCAAACCAATCCCCAATATCTCCTCCAATTCACAATATATTATTCCATCCACATTCCATTGTCCCAATTTCTTAATGATTTTATATGCTTTGTGTATCTCTGTAGTTAAGATTAATAGAGTGTTAAGTGCTATATACCACCCATCTAGTTAAGTCAATAATGACCATAAGTCTCATGTTTCTCCCTGCCCTATGCCAGCCTGTGGTTAAATGAAGACTGAGTGTAACCTCAGAGATGTCACTCATAAAGTGTTAAATTTGGATTACTGGCAAATTGAGTTGGAGTTTGGTCAGACTAGAGGTCTCAACCACCTCACTCCAGTCAGCTTTGGTGTATTTTGCTTGGGCTCTGGATTTTGTTGTGTGAGTGTACAAATCTGACCATTATAATATATATATATACAAACTGTATATAAACATTATATATTTAACTTCAAATAAAATCTGATATTTTTTTTACGTTCCCTATATCTTTATAATTTTATTTAGACTGTAAAGGGTAGCATGCAATGCACACATTCCTAAAAAGATCAAGCCTATTTATTGAAACCAATCCATTTGGAATTTATATTAATAATGGGAAGATTATTTGTTTATTATTTATTACATATATACATATAATGCACAATAGATTATTTTATTATAAAATAAAATACGATCAATATTTTACAATGTAATGTTGTATATATTGAAACAGTAAGATATGCCTTACCAATCTTAGTTTCACCTTGCCTTCCTGTTTCCTACCTTCATGCCTTATTTAAAACCCTAATTTCATTGTATTGTGTGTGTACTGGGTATATTTACCAAAATCCCGCCTAAATTTATATGTATAATGGGGTGCCCGGGGTTTAATGTAATTAAAATTGTTTTTAAACAGTTTTATTTTCAAACCGTCAAGTATATATTACGTATATATGCTTGTACAATAAAGTAGGTCACATATTCTCATCTACACACATACTGCGATAATATTTAAAATTTATCAAAATATTTTATTTAAAAGTTGTTTTTGAATCAATTTATTTGTGATGTTATTTCATTATAATTATTTGCCTTTAAAAAATAATATCACTGAGAAATATTTCTGGAAATTAAATTCAGAAATAATGTTTGATAAATGTAAGATGTTGTAAAATGTTATTCAAAAACATGTCATCATTTTTAAATCAGTGAGGGTAGAGAAAGAACAATAGTAGCTAATTTTAATCATATTGGCCCAGTACATTTGATAAGATAAAACAGTGTTTACGAACAGATTTTAATTAGAAAATGCAGTCCGTGTTTTTCAAATGTGTAATAATTAAAGAATGGATTTCATCACCGCAGGGTTAGATTGTAATCAAGGAGAGCGTATAAATATGGCTGATTGATTGTAATTAGGATTATTAGACAGAGTTATTAATTAACCTACTTGATCGTGACAGAAAATCCATTTTAAAATAGTTTAACCTCAGAATGTCAGGGTAACGGGGCAATAGCTGTTTTCCCTCAGGAGCCTTGTGCCTCAGCCGTCCGTCATTCAAAATCCGATGTCCTGTCATCATATCATGAAATCCAACTGAACCAGCCCAAAGAAATGCTGCTTCTATAATCTAATAACTGCTGCTGCAGAACCATGAATCAAAGAGACTCCTAACTTTACTTAAGAACTTTGCTACAAGTTTGGAAATGCCCACATATATAGTTAAAAGAACAAGGTAATTAAAATCAACCCAAGATCTCGGAAAACTTCAAGCTATAGCTAACAATTTTGTATATTCTATAAATGTATTTATTTAAACGTTTTTTCTAATGCATGCTGAAATTGTGCTTGTGTTGATTTTCCATTATATTTATAAATGTCTAATTTCAATGTGTTATGATGAAATGTATAATTAATTTCTTTAGACTATTGTGAGTTACGTAGGGAAGTTAAATGATGTGTGGTTGCCATCTTAGTTTATAAACCGTAAACACGCATTTTCCCCCCTCCCATCGTTTATATTTAAAAGTATCTCTTATATATGTTTTAAAATATTTTTGCATATAAGAATTTTGTTAAATGAATATTTATTTATCTTAAGTTTTGTTGAGAGTCTGCTGGCCATTAAACTATGAAAGTCAAGAGCGAGCTATTTCTGTTCCTTAATGAATTGCCCTTTGTTTTATTAAATCTTATGAAAATTAAGCTGTCTTGCTAGTAAATATGCAGGGGTGCTGGAATCCTCCTGTTGGCAAAGGTCATCATCGTTCAAATCTGTTCCCCCCTTATTTTACTCCGTGGTTCCCAGTCCTGTGCTAAAATGGCACATGGGAATTATTTTGCGTATGTCCCCACAGTTACGAAGCTCCTGGGTGCGGGCCAAGCTTGAGCTGTGAGTGGGCTAGAGACATCCCAGATTAAAGGCAAAATGCCTATCCAATGCCAAGACCTTTTGCCATCTTTTAAAGTTGCATACTCATAAACTACACCCCTCCTCAGCATATACTCACTAGCACCACCATATATTTCCTTTTACTTATTAAAAGAATTCTATTTAAATGAATTTCAAATCCGTTCAGTATAGCTTGATCTTATAATCTATTCGCGAGCGACTCTCGATCTCCATTTAAATCTCCAAATATAAATGTTTTAGAATATTTCAAACTCTATTAGACTTTACATGACTTGCATATGCCTACCGTGTCACTATATTTTAGACATGTTATCTAAATGAACCCAAGTACGAGATATCAGCCATCTTGTTTGTTTATTATATAACTATCCAATTTATATCGCTAAATTATTTTAATCAAATCATTAAAATCTTATTTATAATTTTTTTTCCTTTTTTATTTATTCGGGGTGAAATATAAATTACATCGTACATTAAATTTATCTTTGGCAGATCTATAAATTATTGTTAAATTAACCTAGGGCTATTTTAGATATAGAGTCTTTTGTTTTCTCCCTCATCACCGGCACTGGCATGAAATTATACTATTAGTAGCATAAAAATGTGTTATCATGTAGAGGATGTGTAGTTTGGACTTTGGATTCGAACTTGGGATTTCTGGGAGGTAACTCTCCTAGTGTTGAGTTCTATGTCCCAGGTTTAAATTCTGCAGTGTGTTAGCGAGATAGACATGTTTTTACTGTTACAATATATATATAAACTATTTGATTAAATAATCTTAATATATATATATTTTTTAAATTTAAAATTGAATATTAATTTATAGTTAAATGATTTTGGGATAACCTGAAGTTAAGTTAGGTGGTGATAAGTGAAAATAATACTGACTTTATTATTATTTTTATTTGTAATAAATGAAATGTATTTAAACAATAGGCATTTAAAATCTACATGTATTTAAACAATAGTCAGTTTAAAATCTCAGTGTTTCACATGATTTACGCAGCATTTTATGTAAAAAGAGAAACTTTTTAAAAAATTGTTCTTCTTGAAAATAGTATAGCACCTGTAACAAAAGACAGCAATTAAAACTAAAATTTAGAATGCTAAAATGGAGTTTTGCTTTTTCTTTTAGTTAAATTATAAACATTTTAAAAGTCAAATGCTGTAACTGAAAGTTTACCAAATTCAGAGGAAAGAAAGTGAAATAAGAAGAATAACTGATAAATTTTGTAATAATTAAAGCATGTTTTAAAAGTTGTTGGAGTAATTTTAAATATTTTAAATCTTATTTCAAAAAGAATAATGATAATTAATCTGTTGAAAATTGGAAAAGTAAAATGAAATAATTTTTTTAATATATATATACCTAAAGTGCTTCTATATTATCCAATAAAAATTTATGATTACAAATAATTATTAAATTGTACTTTAATATGAATATGGGATAGAGGAAAACATGCTATTGTGCATCATGGTATTTCCTACCAGCTGCATTAAACCTCTATATATTTATTTTTTTACTTTATTGTAAACACACAAGAAGATGCCTGCAGTCCAAAGTAAACAAGCATTGGAATACTTAATGGTGAATCAAATGAGGATCAAGCTGTTTACCATTAAACACAACTACAGGAGACACCATTGTACCTATCTATCCTTGCTAAGGGAAATGATTTACTAAGTGAAACTGCTTTGAAGAACAACTTGCTTAACTATCAACTACTACTTCTATTAGGATGATTTTTATGAAATTTGTTCCAATTACAATTTTTAATCAAAAAATCAATATTGTAAATTTTTGTTTATTTATTTTTATTTTTTTTTATTCATGTTATCCGTTGTATTTTCACACTCTGATGTTGAAGCCTCATTTTTTTTTTAGAATTAGCAAAGAAGAAAGGGGGGATTATTCACTTTGATATTTTTCTATTTTCATTGTAAATAAAATTTAGGTTAACCCACCTGCTTCACATCAGGTTATCCTCATAAATATTAAGGTAAGATTCTCTACATTTATTTTCACAGATTAAACTGCAATACTTATACAGAATACATATTATATGTTTTATTTTGTGATTAACCTTGTGTATATATTTTCCAGTATGTTTGACTAATCAACTAGTATCTCTCTATCATATATATAAATTGGGGGAACTTGTTAAATAGGTTGTTAACATCTGCAAATATATAATTAGCTAGCCAGCATCTCAATTATTTTAAATAACTAAAGTTTATTTTTCTATATAATTATGATTTGTAAAGAATGAGTGATGTAGGTGGATTTCTACCATGGGTATAATGGTTGGATTATAAGAATAATTAATTAGTAAAATGGTAGAGGTTCACATGTGACACATGTACATATGATGATTTTTTTTTTATCATTACTATTGTTGTTATACTTTATGATATTTATTATTGTTAATAAATGTTTAAGAGTTTGTATTATTCTGGTCTCTGGTTTATTAAGTTGTCCTGACATTTCATAGTTTGTAAACAATTATGCATGCACACACATCTATTTTTCTTATCATATAAAATCTTGAAAATAAAACAAATATAATAAATGCTAGTTATAACCTATATGTAGGTGCAGAAGTTGCTGTGTGTATCTGTTCATATCTGTTAAAGAAGTCAAAAGCAATATTCTCTCTGGGTTTGAATATTAGAGCATAACGAAATTTAAAAAGAGGGAAAGTGGATGAACTAACCTAAATTGCATTTAATATTATTAAATAGGAATAGAGTTAGTCAATTAAAGGATATGCAATCATTGGTTAAGCATTTCATCAGGTTCTCATTAGCATTCTATCAGATGACCCACAGTCTGAACATAGTTGGATGCAACTTTTTTCCCTTCTAAGCCTGGTAGGTCTCTGCAGATTATTTCATTAGGGGCAATAAATTAGAGCATATTAACTTATCCCACACCAGATTGCTACATCTGCATAGTATTACAGTCTGCAAGTTAGTTGACCATCCGTTACATCTAGCACACCATTGTTGGGTTTGGTTAGCTTATGAATGTTGATGAAGAGTTCTGTCCATTATATCTCATGCCATCAACTTTGGGGCCAGTGGTAATCATTCCATCCATTATAAGACTTTCATGCAAATCATAAATAAACACCTATCCCAAATGTATTTTGATTTCTAAGTTATATTTTCATTAAATGCATGTACATTTCATTTCAATTGTATTTATATTAATAATAGAAATATTTTAAAAGTATTATGTAAAGCCATTAATACTAAAATATAAAGGAAATATTGACTTAGTGCAGTGGTAAAATGCCAGAAGATCGTGCTCAATTCTGCCACTTCCAATAGGAACATCTTATGAACTTTCGTGAGCAATAAAATCAATTGTTATTTAACAAAATTTTTGAGCAACAAAAATTATTAAAGAAATAATTTAGATTTTATACCAATAAAATAGACAAAAAATATTTTTATTATCATTTATTTTCTAATGATATTTTTTTTCTATTTATTATAAGGCACTCTTTATTATTTTTTTATTAGTGACTCTGTAGTGCCCAACATCTCAAGAAAAAATTAATCGAAAAAATTAATCGTTAAATTTGTGCCTGAAAATATCACTAATATAACAATCATTCCATATTTTAAATAATTATTATGTAAATACAACTAATTAAACTGTATTTAAAAAGAATTATTTTAAATGATGCTTAAAATTCTATTCCAAGATGCTGCTGATAATTATCGCATTGCCAAATACATCATAATCAATTAATTTTAGCAACTTCCACCAGATTCATTTGCTTTTATCAATGTGTATAACTAATACCATTGGAACTGTACACTGTATCAATACTTATTTGAGCATGGATACACTTAATTATTTTGGTTTCTATTCAGAGTGAATAAATCTTTGCTTTTATTTAGGATAGGCAATGAAAACAGGCAAACTCCCCATACAGTAGTGCCACTCAGTGCAAGCCAGAGTAATCAATGGATGCCAGAAAGCTTATGCATAAAATATCTATCTTGTGCCTACTCATCCAATATCCCCAGACTAGTTTCTAGCTTGTGGCTTTCATCAGTGAGGAGCTTTGGATCTGATAGCACTGAACCTAGATCTTAGGATCTAATGCAACCTTCCAGCAGCACCTTTTATCTCTACTTAACTATAAAACTATGAGTCTAAAATTGAAAACACAACAATATTTTCAATCCAAGATCATATAGCCACAAGCTAGAAATTAGTCTGGGGATATTGGATGAGTAGACACTAGATAGGGATTTTATGCACAAGCCTTCTGGCATCCATTGATTACTCTGGCTTGCACTGAATAACTCTACCATATGCAGAGTTTTGCTTGTTTTAATAGCAGTCATGAGCAAGCATAAGAAATAGTGATCATGTGATGTTTAGTGATAGCAATGAAATGATTCATGATTTTTCTTATAATTAACATTTATAATTAAAATAAGTATTCATTACAGAAAAGTATAACAAAATAATAAAAGAAATATTATTTTAAATCTTTATCATAGTGTTAGGTTGAATATATAAAAAAAATTTCATTTTCCCAATTGACATTATATACAAAATCTTTTAACATAGATTTGTGTGATCAGTGTGAAAAATAAAATTGTGTAATTGTGAAATTAGAAGTGCCAATTTTGTTTTCCTTGCTTATTTTTTGGCAGTGGTATTTAATAAAAGTCCCTCTCCTTAAAAATTTCACAGGTTGCTACTGCTATTAACTATAACTCCATTTTGTTTCAGTCATGTCTAATGATTTACCAAATAATGTTTCAGATACATACTTCTGTCATTAGAAAAACGATTTTTTTTGGCTAGCCATTAAGACAATTAATTATTCAACTATACTCATGTTTACTCACATTTTTCTGATCTTATATTAGGCTAAATTATTATTGTAGAGAAGGTGATCTTAATTTCTATTTTTAGAGATTGTTCATTGAGATAATATTAGTAAAAGGAAAATGTTCTCTCTCCTTCCCACTAACTATTCAGTCAAACATTTTTTAAGTGAATACTAGATTTCTTAATATTTCTAATGTTCCAACTAAGTCTAATCTTGCTATGTGTTCTAATTTTTCTTTGGGGAAGGGGAAAGATTTTTGAAATGTTACTGTTCTACTGATGAAGACAATCAACAACAAAATATTCAAATTCTTATAAATACTTTAAATTCACCAAAATAAAATATGATGTAACTATTTAATGTTACATTCCCATTAATTAAATGCACAACATACTTTTATTATTCTTGATTTTAAATATAATTTTATCCTATGTTGTTTAGAGCAGTGGTAGAGTATTAAAGTCTGGAGCCAAAATCTCAGATCGATTCCAGATTTGGCATCTCCAATGCTAGAAAGGGAATTAGAGAGATGGAGAACTAGTATGGAAAAAAGAGTTTAAATATATATAGGAGTAAGCAGGATATTGGATGTGAGTTAATTTATGATAATAGTAAGAAAAGTAATTTACTGTTTAAGGCTTGAATAGGATCTTTAGCAATAAGGGAATAGATATAAATGAAAATGTGTGGATGATTTAGACTGCAAGTTGTGTAAGGAAGGCATAGAAAATATTAAGCAGCTGATAATTGAATGTAAATGCAAATAGAAAGGGCACAAATAATGCAGTTATGGAAAAGTAAATATAAACAAAGGGATTATATAGAAAGTGGATTCTTGGTTTTTATGCTGGGTT
Organism: Epiperipatus broadwayi; assembly: GCA_028023455.1. Classification (NCBI taxonomy): domain Eukaryota; kingdom Metazoa; phylum Onychophora; class Udeonychophora; order Euonychophora; family Peripatidae; genus Epiperipatus; species Epiperipatus broadwayi. The sequence goes on from JAQFVV010012463.1 coordinate 973,934, forward strand.
TGGAAAAAGATAAGGATTTAGATATAAAGACCACGGAGTTGATGAAGATTACATTATGGAAACGGGATGGAGCAGGATAGAGAAGAATATGGGTAAAACTTAGTGCAGAGAATGGAAAGGGAAGATAAAATGGCTAACAGTTTCTCTAAGCATGATAGTTGAGAGACTCCTGACTCCAAAAAAGGAGAAATCACAGTGCATCTCATCTTATACTCATTGATAAAATGAACATTTTGGGGGGAAATTGGATTCTTGTCAGAGGACATCATACTAAAATACAAATTATAAATTATTATTATTATTTGGTAAATCTTTTTATTATTTATAAATTCTATATTTCTCTTCTTGTTTTTGTAATTTTTTTATTTGTCCTTCAAATTTTTTTAATTTTCTTATTTGTCTTTCAAAATAGCCCCCCCCCCCCAAATAAAGATTAACCATAAATATAGAGTTTTATAAAATACATTAGTAAAGGATCAAATCTATTATAAATGACATACTTTATTTTATTTTTTTATCAAAAAAATGTGTTACATAATCAATATATAATATAATAAACAATGAACTGGATTAGTAACTAAAATTTTAAAAAACAAAGAAGGATAAAGTATCAAATTAATTATTTGTTATTAATTTGATTACTAAAACAGGCAAAACTCTCCATGCAGTAGTGCCACTCAGTGCAAGCCAGAGTAATCAATGGATGCCAGAAGGCTTGTGCATAAAATTCCTATCTAGTTCCTACTCATCCAATACCCCCAAACTAGTTTCTGGCATCCATTGATTACTCTGGATTGCACTGAGTGGCACTACTGTATGGAGAGTTTTGCCTGTTTTAATAACAGTTATGAGCAAACATAAGAAATGGTGATCACGTGATGTTTAGTGGTTTAATTTGATTACTGACAATAAATAGAGTCAACATCCCAAAAGAGGCTAAAAAGAGATACAAATTCATTGCTATTTTATTGCTGAGACAGTATGTGTAATGTAAATGAATCTAGAATAGTTCAGGGAATATGGTTGCCATCTTCAGAATTTGGCTTAGACCCATGAATAACTGGGTAATTATTTCAGACACAGAGTCGTCAGAATGATTTTGATAATTACTGAACAGTTTAGCAAAATGTCATCTTATGGGAAAATGTTTCATTTTTACTAACAAGTTTAAATGCTTAATAAACTGAATATTTTATTATCTTACAAGTACAAACACATATTTATTGTAAGATTACTTTGTAAAACCTTAAAAAAACACAACTGTTTCATATAATGGGAAAATTTTCAATGATGAACTATGCATAGCAGCTGTTTAATTTTTGAAAAATATTTATGTTTTCAGATTACTTTATGAAAAAGTATTATAAAAAAAACTATTACTATTTTATTTAAATACAGAAAAATGAAATGTTGCAAAAGTGCAAATCTATGCTCCGCTTTTGACGTATTTATTTTTAGATTACTTTATACAAAAATCTAGGTTCCTGCTACTTATATCTTTAAATAGGTATCAATGTCAAAAGTACACCAATTCTTTAATTTATTGATTAGTTATCCCAGTAGGGCTTCAGGAACTCCCTACAGTATTTAAAAGCAGGAACTAAATGAAAAATGACCGACCATATCGGTAATATTTACTTTTTATGATTATTAAGAAAGAAAAAACAAAATATTTAATATCAAAGAGATAAATGTTAACAGAAGATATAATGTTTAAAATATATAATAACTGCACAGAATAAGTATATAAATATAATGAATAATTTAAAAAATAATAAATTCAGAGTGGATAATGACTTTATTTTTGATTCTTTTAAAAAATTATTATTCTATAGTTATCTTTTAGCTGATTGTTTCAATATGTTAACAAGATTAATTTTTTTTTTAAAAAAAACTTATTTCTTAAAAAAATGAACAAACAAAAAAACATTAATTCAAAATTCTTAATTCCATTTTGAAATTGGTTTAAAACTGTTTGTCACTTGAAATATTACTTAGATGTTGTATCACTCTCCACCTTTCTTTATGTCCGCTATTTGATATATAATATTTTTTCTAAATTCTCTAAAATTATAACTATATTTTTGTAAACAATGTTTATTAATGCATATACTAGACCAAACACGCACAAACATACACTATATGTTTAGATTGTTAAGTTAATAATTTATATTATTAAAAATCTTATCGAAATATTCATTTTTATCAAAAAATTTAAAGATAACCAATCAATTTATATATTTTGGAAACGATTGAAGTGTAATAATAATTTGGCCTTGATATACATGAATATTTAGAAAATACAAATAAATGATATCTTGTAGAAATATTTCGGTTATATTTAAGATTGTTGAAGAAGCATTAAAAATAAATAAATATATATGTTTATTAAATAATTAACTGTATTTATATTTTACTATGATAAACAGTCTGACAACATTATCAAGTAATATTACGTTATATTTAAATTTAGGTTATAGAATCATTTTGTGATAAGATTCTATTCTTTTCCTTATCCCTTGATAGAAAGTTCATTCTATATAAACAGCTCACTTAGATAATGCAAATGCCACAATCATGAAAATTCTACTACTAATACTACAGATAGGAATTGCAGTTGCTTTTCCAAATGAAAAGCGAAAGAGAAATGCTGAGGTATGCAATTATGAGTTATGCAAGCTTCCAGAATGTCAATGTAGTGGAGTTTATCGACCACCGGGCATTACTGAAAAAGATAGAATTCCACAGATTGTAATGTTAACTTATGATGATGCTGTATCGACACTGAATTATAACAGCTATTATTCTCCTTTACTAAAAAAAAGAATAAATCCTAATGGATGCCCTGTGTCAGCTACTTTTTATGTATGCCACGAATATACAGACTACAGTTACGTCCAAAGGTTATACAATGAAGGGCACGAAATTGCTGTTCATTCAATAACGTAAGTTTGTATTATGTACTTAAAATATTCTAAGGTCTCTAATGTTTTGTTAATGACATATATACACACATATATATGTACTTCATATATTATATATGTATGTGCGTAAAAACATTATGTACCCGAATACGAATATAGAATATATTTTAGAGTACTTTATTTAAAATCTAAATATACCCCCTCCCCTTTAAAATGTAATTAGCTTTCTTTTTATCTTATCATTTCAAATAGTCAGTACATTTAAAGAGAGTTGTGATTTTAAAAAATAATATTAATATAAGTAAAGTAAGTGAGAAAATATTAAGAGAAAACTTAATAAAATTACATAAGGAAATAGTTTTATTAGAAATTTTACTGAGGTAGGTTGAACTTATTTATGATACTAGTTATGTTTTTTAAAAAAGTGAAGAAAATATAGATAAAAATATGTTTGTTTGACTCAAAGAATTTAGCATAAAAAATTGATATATCAATAACATTGATATAAGTGATTGGTTAGTTTCTCGTTATCCTAAAACATGTTATTTCAATTTAATTAACACGAACAATTTAACTTAGTTACTTTTTCTTTTGTGATATATAGGGGATATATAAATTGACTAATGGACTTGATAAATATCTGTAATTTTAATCAATCTCTAAGGTCTAATAATCCCCTTCTCTAAAATTTGTTATAAATTTTCCAGTCATTATTTGCGCATTTCACATAAACTTTTTTGCCAGATGCTCTAGGGATTTGAACATCTAACATTTGCACATAAGTGATAGCCTTTTCTATTCGAATGTCTTATAGCAATCAATGTGATTCGGTGTTTTAGCAATCATTACATATATATCCATATAATATTTGACCAATCAATATCAGTCAATTTATTATGTATACATGTATCTAAATAATCACAGTCCTTAATTTAACAGTATCATATTTTTTGTTTCATTTTGTACTATAATGTGGATATAATTTACTTCTATCTATTATAAATATTAAAACAGATGAGTTAAATAATTAAATACCATATTGTGCCGGTTAAAATCGTGTATTCATTCAACAAGACCAATAATCCAAGCAAAAATATCTTGACTCCAATCATACACAAGATACAGATGTCAGGGGAATGGTGAATCCTAACCTATTTGCCTGAACTATTGCCTCTCTGACTAATGGATAATGTTTGTGATGACACTAGCAGTCCTAGGTTTAATTCTGTCCCAGCTGGAGGTCACAGTTCACAAAGAGACTCAAAATAATAAAGGGTTTATTGCAGAATGGTACAGATGTGATTTGATATCAATTACTAATGGTTTGAACCGTAATAATTATAATTCTTTCTGGCAATATTACAAAGAAGTGAATTTAAATCATAGAAATATTATGAATAACTAGGGTAATTAATATTAGAGATTCGAAGTGATGACAAACTAAGCTAATTTAAAATAATAATATTACAGGAATTTATTAAGAAATCGGTTATTGTTATACAAATAAGTCGAGTTATGTTTATACAACTAGGTTATTATATTTCTTGAATTTGTTTTGATGCAGCTTTGATAACAAAGTAAAAGTTTGTTAATTGGTCTGCCAAGAACCAATCAGCAATAAAATATCATTAGCCCTCTTTAAGAGATTACAATTAAGTCTATTCTATATATAACTAACAAGACATGAGTGATGTGTATTTAAAACACTATTACATTTAAATCAGTTGTCTAAAATGAGTGTGGAAAGCAAAATAGTTCATTTTAAATTAGATAATCAGATTTAATAATTAATGGGATTGGTTTGTAAAGGATGTGTCATCATGGCAGAGAGCACTTCAGGTTTGTAAATAAATATATAATGATAAAGGGCAGTATGATACTATAGATTACAATAAACGTATGGATGACTTTGATAAAAAGAAATCCCTGGTATATACAGGTAGATAATTAGGGAAATGTTGGCCCTCCAGCCAAAACATGTCTGAATAATAATAATAGATTTGATGTGCTGGACTTCCCATACACTGGTAATGCCTGAAAAAGGTTCCTAGTAGGAAATACATCTACTATGAGGGAAAGTAAAAGATTGGACTGATCATATTTAAACTTCCAAAGGTCCTGAGAGGTATGTAGCAAAGCAAGACTAATAATAATAATAAACAAATGGTTTGTAACTATAAATTACATAATGCCACAGACACACACACACACATATATATATATATAGTGGATCACTAACGATCCTAATAAATTAATTCCTGATTAAATAATCAGCTCCCCAACATAATAGAAAGTCCCCAGAAACCTTAGGCCATTAATGGATAGATCATAAAATATAATATAAAGGAAAGGCAAGAATTAAAACTAAAATATAAATTGTCTTTTACACTTTCCAAATATTTCATGTATTAGTAAGTTATTAAATAGTTCATTATCGATAATTACAAAATAAGACTGTCTTTTCAATAACATAGATGGGGCATTGAATATCAAACTCACTTCTGGTGAAGTTTGACAACATAGAGCATAATAAATTGTACATCACAATTTTAATATTTTACTGACAAATAAAAATATATGTGTATGAAACATATACTGATAAAATGCTATGATAAATGTGCTTTCAATGATTTTCTTTCAAGGCATTTGTTTTACAGAAATCGTGATAGATTTTACTTAACTGATTTAATAAAATTCATTATCCTTTCAGAAATAATTACGAGGGCACTTTTAAGTTGGAGATAATAATAAGATACCTAACTTTTAAAATAATTTTAATCATTTAAAATAAATTTATAATATAAAAGGTACAAAACTAAATGAGCTTTCTCTATTAATTAATTTAATGGAAATAAGTCTCCTAAAATGATTTTTAACTGGAGAAAATAAGAGGGAGAGGGTTTAAAGTTAGTTGCTTATTGAGTTTTATACTTGGCAGTTTCAATAAGTCAATATTATAAATAAACCAACAAAAAATTTAAGATAAATTTGCCGCATCAAAATAATGTGAGATTTTTATAAGAATTGATAATTTTAAATTTAAGAAAATTTTTTTAAAAGACACATTTTAAAATTAAGTTGTATAAACATTACAGATATATATAATATAAATTTTAGAAAGCAAAGTAATCTAGAATCATAGGCTTGCACAAATTGGAAGTTATCTCACCCAATCGGTAGACGTTCCATGGCTTGAAACAGGCAGTTATAAAATCAGATCATTTAGCAGGCTTCCTTGACACAGTACAGTCTTGGGATAGGTATTGAGAGCACTGGAATGGCATTGATGAGCTGGTGGAAACAGAGCTCTGGAAAGCAATGGCTGATCTTTTACCCCATCAATTTTAGGCACGATGTACTATAAATCTAAAATACCTTCTTCAGTGAACTGTTCTTTAATCCCTTCTTATCAAAATTTTCTCTATTTATCTGATCCAGTTTTATCTATTAGGATTCAATCTACATTTATAACTACCAATTGCAATTGTTCTAAGTGGTTTTCTGAGGTTGATGTCTGCTTGGGCAGGAAACCTACAATCTGGCATTAAACATGCCCCAAGGGTTCATTTTGCTAATTAAAAGAAAACGGCAACAAGCATGATTAAGTTTATCAGTCATCATATTAACAAAGCCTATTTAATTAAGATTTAGATTAAAGAAAATGTAACTTTTATTCACAAAAATTTTAGGAATTTGGTACATTCTATAAATAATACGATGACTTTCAATCTGATATTTCTATAAAAAAAGTAAATACAAATTTACAAAATATTCCTTACAATATTACATTTCTACAAATATAAAATAAATAAACTATTATAAAAAGGTTAGTTTTAATCATTAAAATACAAATTAATTAGATAAAAGATTATAATATTGATTATAAATATACTACCACCTATTATAAGATGAGTGTCAGTTAATATACAAGTTGGGTTCCAACCCATACTAGTGCTGATGACATTGGCACTAGGTGAAGCAGAAATATGTACTATATTTCTTGCTTCAATATATATATAACATTCAACCACAAAATCAAATTGATTGTAATTATGAGATGCAATTAGAAAAGTCTGATTATTCTTTCAGTGTAAATATACAGAAGTTTCAAAACTCTAGATTACGTGATGAATAGAGTATGGAGCTCTCATGAAGTACATATATAGTGAGAGAGATTGGCGGGGAATTTTTATACTAAGAAATACTTTAAGATTTATAATAAGTTTATAGGAGAGCATCACAAATCTAAAAGATGTGCAAAGTGAATATATGTAGAAATATGAATAAAATGGTAGATAGTTAAATGTTTAGGTATTTTAAAAAAATTCAAAAATTTTCATTTATTTTTATGAAACTTTTGAATTTTGGTAGAATTTTTTTAAATATTAGTTAATTAAATAGCTTTTGATAAGATATTGTTTTTCTCATTCTGGTCTATTGATGTTATAAGAAGCAATTGCTAAGTGAATGAATAAGCTAAAAAAACTTTTATAAACTACAAGTCTAAAATTGGATGCTATTATTAACAAGATATGTTTCTAGGGCAAAATGATTTTTAAAGTATAATTTAGAATGTGCTTACTATAAAAAACAAGGTACAAATTTGCAATTAAAGGTATATTAAGTCAATTTACAAAGCATTAAATCTGGTTCAGTTTGCTAAGTAATTGTCATCCTATTTTAAATAAAACATTTATTTTTATACAGTAGAAAGTTTAGTTTATACCAATACCACATCGAAAATCTGCACATCATCTAAGCAATTAGATGTAATATTATGTAAAATGACCAGTCATAATTAAAAGCTCAAAAGTTTGAAATGGGATGAAAGTGGCAGAGAACAGATGAATTTTCCAACTAACATCCACTTTTGACTTATTTTTTAAAATACTTTAGCATACATTAATTTCAATCTTGTACGACTTATTCATAAACAATATTAACTTACATTTAATGATGTTATAGTAATTGAAAAGTACTCCCATCTTTTAGCCTCTGATATATTATCCACCAACTAGCCATAATTTTGCAAGCTGTCACATTAATAATGAACGATGATCCAGATTTTACTTTTTATATTTATAACATTTTTTTATGCAGCTTCAAAGGAATTAAGATTTTAAATTGATATTTCTGAGAATCCTGTAGATAAATAAAAATATCTGTCTTCATATTGGAATGATGTAACAGTAGTTTATCCCCATAATCTTTGATAAATTTCTAAACAAACTTTTGATTTTTTATTACAAAGCCTTTAGAAGACAGTTATTGCCATATCAATAACACTGAAGAAAACAAAATGTTCTGCTGTCTCAAAAAAATGTAATAATTAGAATAAACATTTATTTAAAATAGAAAGATGACAACTTCTTAGCAAACCATATAAATAGTGCTGAAAATTACATTGTTTTTTTTATTCTGCATTCATTATTATTATTCTATCTTTATTCTGCCAGCGATTATTATTCTGCCAATATTATTATTCTGCTTTAATTAATTTTTATCTGCTAATTCTAGCAAGTCTACCATTCAAGAGTAGAGAAGCTATTATCTGCTTCACTCTGTCAAACTGACAAAGGGAAGGTCAAAATCCCATCAATGAGTCATATCAAAGAAGTTGTCAACTACAGAAGAAACCATGTGAACATGTATCCCACGTATCCATCTTAGAAGAGGAAAAAGCTGATGTCAAGCACTTCAGGAAGAACTAGCCACCAAACCAAAAATTAATTAATATCTTCACATCCAAAATGAATGTGAAGTAATGATTTAAACCTTTATCCAACATAGCTATAATTTTAAGAATCAACTCTGTCAATACTTAAAGATGGAACCTGAACTTTTTAAAGAATAAATATAAAATTTCAACTAATATTTAGTTAATTATTATCTCATATAATTATTATCTCATATCTAATGAAATATGTTAATGAATAGTTATTTATTAAATCTGTTCATGAGCAGATATGGCAAAAAATTGTAGTTTGTTCTATTTAAATATTATGCCACAATTTAGTCAGCACTAATTGTCATAAATTAGTTTGTAAAAGGCAATTAGCTTTTAATTGCAGTCTCTGTCCATGCTATTAAAAGTTGTATTATTTCCACTTTATTTAGTTAATAAATGTATGTTAAATCAGTAAAATTTTAAAGTTATGAATGGGAGACAAGTCTGCTGCACAGACAAGCTAGATTGTGGTTCTGTTAAATATATATCAGTTTTAGCTAACTAATCTTGTATATTTGAATTATTATTGATAAGAATGTATAGCTGGTATTCATCAATAAGGGTTATGAGTTACATCTGATTCTCATTCTTATGTAATATGTTAGTATTAGGTGAGTGTAACATCATTTGTGACTGCTAATCCCTTACAATCATTATTTTGCTTAAACAATGATGTGCAGTAGATGATCAAGTGCCATATGCCATTCAATTTTTCTTTCATACATATATGACTATTGGTCACTGTATGCTATATATGCTGTAAATGTTTAATTCTTATTGGAGCCATATAACCTCTCCATGTATGTGTTTTTATATAACTATTGTAGTATAAATGTGATTTGCTGTATTTTACAATTATTTTATTATCTATTGCATACTAATATTATAACCTGCAATTCATCACAATAGTCGAGTAGTAAGAGCAGCCCTAATTTATAAGCTTTTATCAGTTAGCATTAGAACAGCAGTGAGGATAATTGAGAATAGTTAGGAGTCTGTGCTGAGCTGGTATTTTTAGATCAGCTCATGCATATATTATAACTTATTAAAAGCTTATGTATTAGCTTAAAATAATTTTTTAATATATTATTTTAAAAAAGTTTTTTTTAATTAATTTTAAATATTGGAAAGATAAGGGTGTGGGGACAAAAAAAAAGAGATTAGATTTTTTTTATTATTAATTACCTCTATTGTTGAAACTTCCCAAATTAAAAATATTTCATTATCTATTTACACTAATTAAACAAAAATTTTCTACTAATTAAAAAAAAATATATAACAAAAGAAAAAAATGGATTGCTAAATATATAGCTAAAAATAAATTAAAAGTATGAATCCAGTTTGAAAGAACTGTAAACATATAAATTGCGGAGTTTTCTATTGTTCAGGCAGTCAGGGCCATTTTTGCTAAAAAAAAAAAAAAAAAGTAATATGGATCCAGAAAGGTTCACAGAAAATATTGTTAACAATGCCAAGAAAATGTTCTCCGACTAAAGAACATTTAAGAAACTTTCCCTTCGGGAAATTCATCTCCCTGACACATCTTGTACCACCCGAGTGATTGTCAAACAAGATGGGAGGAAGTTTAACCAGCTAGCCATGGACACCTGGAAAATGCCATTGGACTACCTGCAGGATTCATGCCAGCATATAAGAACTTTGGTTACATAGATAAAGTAATCACCGATCGATCAGGGTAGCTATGAACTGTTGTTACTGAGTGAACTTTGATTCCATTTTGCCTAATAGAAATATATATAATAGTATATTGTCTTACATGTTTCAACAATAGAGTGTTGTATTATTAATGGGAATTTTTATTATGTTATGTTAATCTGGTTAAAACAGGGAGGAAGGTTAAACTGATAGATTTTTTATATATGTTTTTTTTAATATGCATTTTTATTATAATTCAATGTATGAATTAGTCTAGATTTTTTCGAATAATGTTAGCTGCTTAATTTTGAAAGACAAATGGGGGAGGGGAAAGTTTAGGCTAGTTGTATGTTCAATGATAAGCAACACAAGAATCTTATGTCAGAATATGGTGCAGGGAAATGGATGACCCGATGGCTGTAAGCAAACGATGGACACTTATGCCATCCATTGAGATTAGAATAAATTGTTTAACATTAGAAAGAGGGGGTCTGAGTGTTGTCATTTGGTACGCTCTTATTAGTAAGTCACTTTTGTGTTCACAGCTACTTGTTCAGGGTTTTCTGTTGTACGTAGGAAAAGTGATGGTGCATGTTCCCCCAAGAAAAGAATATTAGTTAAATAATTTGTACCGTATTTAAAAAAAATTGTTAGCGTTTGCATTTAAAATTAAGTTTGTATTGTTCTTTATAGAAAAGATTCAAGTCAATTTTGAATGCTTTGGGAAAAGGGAATCTGTCTTTAAATTGAAAGTGAATATAATAAAATCTATTAAATGTCATATTTGAGTGTCTCTGTATAATCTAGTTTAGTAATTTAATTCAATGTTTATTTGGTTGAAATAAATTCGCATAAGATTACCTTTTAAAAATATATTTGGCGATTGCTGTTCCTAAATAAATAAATGACTGTGATTGTGGAAACCTTTGCAATATGGTTCAAAGCTAGAAATGCTTGGTGGCACCCTCGAATGGCCACCGTATTTTTGTAATCTTAGAAAATTTACAGACCAAGTTAAAATGTGGCACAGTGCAGTAGATTAGAATTCATTCAAACAATTAACTTTAATAATATTCTATGTTAATAGCATCAAATAAGAAATTTTTAAAAATATTGAATCATTACACTATTGTATACTATATCTGTGCATAATTAAAATTGATCTAATAAAATTTGGAAAGGTTTATTTAATCATAAGTAAATTTATTAATTAATTAACTAAAGTCGCATCAGGATATGTTTTATGTTGTATATATATGAGTAAATAGTGCTGTCTCATTACTTTTGGCAGTTTGTAATCTTTATTTGCAATCAATAACTTAGGTAAATAGTTAAGAGTTTCTTGTTTTCTCCCTGACCTTAGCGAGCTGTGAGGAAAAAAAAGTTATAATTCTCTGATGTCAGGATGTGTGCACACATGTGGATTGCTCTCAGGTGATTTGCATGTGGATTGTGCATTTCTGTCAGTTACAGTATTATGTTAGGTGAGATTTATAAAGTATATTTTAAATAACAATTGAATTGCCCTCTAGCTGCCATGTTCAATAACTTTTTATAGTAAAAAAATGCACCACTTTTTACTATATTTTAGATCATTTTATTTAGAGTTGTCTAGAACAATAACAGCCAGAGAGGAAACTTAAATCAGCATATATATTTTAATGTAAATTGATTTTTAAATAACTGATATTAAGTTTATAGAACAGAGATATCTCATTCATTTCTAAAACTATATAATAAATAAACATGAGATAAATGAGTGAGATATCTCTGCTCTATAAACTTAATATCAGTTACTTAAAAATCAATTTACATAAAAATATAAAGACTGTTTAAGTTTGTTCCTTGGTTGTTATTGTTCTAGATAACTCTAAATAAAAATATCTAAAATATGGTAAGAAGTGGTCCATTTTCTTACTGTAAAAAATTATTGAACATAGCAGTTAGGGGGCAGTTCAATTATTATTTAAAATAGACTTGGTAAATTTCACATGACTATATTTATTCAATATTAAAACATTATTTAACATTACATATATATACTGTAATCTGTTTTTTTGTGGAAATAAATACAATTTTTGATTAATTTGTTATAGTTATTATGCAGTAGAATGCAGTATCTGATATTTTTTTACTTCACATGATCATCATTTCTTATGCTTGCTCACAATTGTTATTAAAATAGGCAAAACTCTTTATACAGTAGTGCTACTCAGTGCAAACCAGAGTAATCAATGGATGCCAGAAGGCTTGTGCATAGAATCCCTATCTAGTGCCTACTCATCCAGTATCCCCAAATTAGTTTCTAGCTTATGGCTTTCATCAGTGAAGAGCCTTGGATCTGAGAGCACTGCACCTAGATCTTAGGATCTAATGCAACCCTCCATTAGCCACCTTTTATCTCTACATAACTACAAAACCATGAGAATAAAATTGAAAACACAATAATATTTTCAATCCAAGCTCATTAGCTTATATAGTCATATAGGTCTGAACTCAGTTCAGTACCCATACATTTTGATGTCTTTGGTTTTTTAATAACCATATCCACCACTATCCTAGTAGGCAGGATTGGTATTGAACCACTAAACATCACATGATCACCATTTCTTATGCTTGCTTATAACTGTTATTAAAACAGGCAAAACTCTCCATACAGTAGTGACACTCAGTGCAAGCCAGAGGAATTAATGGATGTCAGAAGGCTTGTGCATAAAATCCCTATCTAGTGCCAATTCATCCAAGCTAGAAAATAGTCTGGATATTGGATAGGGATTTTATGTGTAAGTCTTCTGGTATCCATTGATTATTCTGGCTTCCACTGAATGGCACTATTGTATGGAAAGTTTTGCCTGTTTTAATATTTCTTACTTTCTACTATATATTTATTGTGATAATCATGAATCGTGTCACAACGCTAATATAAAAAGTGCAACTGGAATGATACAAAAGTAAGCAAGGAGTTATGTTAGGAAAATGCCTAAAACAAATGAGGAATAGAATAAACGTCAATGATAACATGTATATATATATATATATATTTCATATAAATATCTGTGATGAATAAATATTTAGATAAGCGATGAATAGTTTCTGTTGCTTGTTTAATTTATTTATAGTATTTTGATTTTATATATAAAAAAAATCAAAAGTAGTAGTGTAAACAGATTCCATTCATGGATGAGATAATATTTGTGCACGCATTACAAGCTATATAACTTTTGTCGTGAATACTCTCTACCCAGCTAAAATTCACTTTTCATTATAGTGGATAAGGGAATCTGTCTTCGTGAGCTTATTTGTGGTGATAAATTTTATTAATTAGTGAATATAAATAGTCAAAATAAAAGTCATAGATCATTTCATAGATCACATGACCCTATCTCTTAAGCTTGTAAGTTATAAACAGTGAGGATTGCCAATTCCTCTACAAGCTTTATGATAAATAATTAGTGAATGTAATTTGCCAAATATATACGTTTAAGGATTTTTAACCGTCAACGAAAATAATAATTTGTAGCCTAAATTAATTGTATAAAATTCATTTTTGTTTAAGGGTAAATGTAATATTTTAAAGTTATAAGGTATTAATATATATATAAAATTAAACATATTTTAAAATACAATTAGGAAAACAATCTATAGATTAAAGACATTTAAAAATGAGTGTTGATACAAAAATGGCTATAAAAAAGTGTTTAAAAAAAATAAATATTCATAGAAAATTGAATGAACACTTTTGTTCATAAAGTCAGAGTTTAGTTACTCAGCCACTGAGTTTTCTGTAAATAGCCAATTAATCAAGTAAAAAGATATTACCAATATTCATTGACAGATTCTAACAGTAAAAGTCTGATTATAACAACAGAGAAAATATCATCGTTCAATCTACAGAAGTACGAGAAGCTATCGTTGTAGAAGAGTACTTTTAAATATATTTTCCAGATCTTACAATGACAAATCATATTTGTACTTATACCATTACCATAGTGTCCAGATGAGGGCCACTAAATGTGTATGTTTTACCATCTGTTTAGTTACATATCACCTAGAGAGAAAGAGATGATCTATCAAGATCTAGGATGAAGCCTTAAGCTGTCATCTGTTGCCTGCAATACAAAGACATGTGTTAACCATATCTATTTTGATGTCTCAGTTTCTACTCACTATAATCAGAACCAATATGTTTAATTAATTAATGAAACCCATCTGCAATGATACCAATGTATAAATTATATATGGATTAAGAAATAACAGTGCTAAGTAAGTGTGCTACATTTAAATTAATAATGGATTTCCTGATTGAAATATATAAGTTAGTTTGTAAAGATGCCAAGAACAGCTTCAAGATTCGACATATATTTAAGATACCTAACATTATTTATGGCCAGAATTTTTAAATAAAGTAGTAGTGTTAAAAAAAATCATTATTTAAAATTTTAAAAGGTTTAAACTTTAAATGTATATACATTAATTTGCAATTTTCAAATTTATAAGAGTGTATATTCCTTTATAGATCGAATAATAGTTTTGTTTCCACTTTGAGATTTTAAAGGGGCGGTAGTACTACTTTTTTAAAAAGAAGAAAAAGTTTTTGTTTGAAGGTAATAACTTAAAAAGATCTTTCGTTACATTATTATATATATTGATTGTATGTTAACATTTAAAGTCTAGAGTGGATAAATCTGAAGCATTTGACATATATTTTGAAATTTGTAATTTATTGAATAAAAATTCTACAGATTAATTAATAAAGGAAATAAAGTAAAATATAGATAGTGAAAAAATGAAGGACTAATGTATATATATCTGATTGATGTACATATCCAAACCATGTAATACAGACATATATAACCACAGATAGAAATATAATTTTTTAGTTTTATTTTCTATAATAAACATATTATATTTATTAAACTTATTCTCATATATATATATTTTCTCCATTTTATTAAGTTAAGAATAATTTTGTGTATGCATTTATTATTCCCAATATCTATTTATGCCTTATGCTAGTTAGAAACTAGAAGTAATAACTAGGAAAAAATTAATTGTAAATGCAGAAAGATTAAAATAAAATTTGTAAAATAGTCCTTCAGTTCTAAAAATGGAGCCCAATATGTCAACATTTAACAGATTTTATACTTTTTGTCAACCATTTAGAATAGATGATGCATTTGTAAACTAACCAAAATTTAAAAAAAAAAAGATTATTACAAAATAATTCTCAATATTGTAGACTGCTTGGTTTGATTATCATTGGTAGCTTAAAGATATGACATCATCATTGTCAAACATTAATCCAATTTCTCCATTCCATAATTTATCTTCTTCGCATCACACAACAAATTTTCTTATTTAATCCATTCATTTTACACGTTTCTTTGAAAGACTTTTATAATAATATTCAGTTCCAGTTTAATAATTCAGCTCTTTGTACATTTTTTTTTTTTTTAGAAATATATTTAGGCAAACTCCATTTCAACCTCCCAATTCTTTCAAAGCTGTTATTGATTCCTGTTTGTTTTCTTATCCAAGGATTTAATTTTCGATACATTATTGATTTTCATAATATCTTATATTTTGTTGAATGATCTTAAGTCTTTAAATTATTTTTGGTTCAAGTAGTAAAGTCTTAGGTCCATATGTGAAAATTAGTAAAATACTTCTATTAAAAATCTTATTTTTCAAACACATAGGCATAATTCTTTTAATACTAAATTATTTCTATCAAAAGTATTCTATTCAAGTTCAATTCTAGAATTAATTTCATCTATTATATTTCAATCTGTATTATCTCACCAAGATATTTGTAGATATTAATAATCAAACTAAAAGTATTTGCAGTTGTTAAATTCTTCTAATTTATGATTCTAAAGAGCAAGTGAAAAAAAAAAAAACAATGTTAAAAGGATTAATTTTCCAGTGATTATACAAATTAATAATGGAACATATATATATTAATCTTTTAATTTACTTATGTGAATCTTGAGAGACTGTTTTTTAACTTCTGCAACAAAATTTTCCCTCTAATAAACTTTAATTGTAGCTTTCCATTATATTTTATCCTCAGCAATATCTTATCAATGAAAGCTATTAATATTGATGCTATTTAGAGAACATTTGATATAATAGTTACAATATAAATGATGTCTTCTTTTTCAACAAAAACAACAAAAGAATTTTATGGCAAACTTGGCTGAAACATAAAATATCTTTAAAAAATCTGTTGCTTCACATATTCAATCAAATAAAATTCTGCTTTTACAATAGTAGATTCAATACCGGCATATCCATCAAACTAAAACAGATAACAAAATTGGTCTACAATATTATCGATTATATAGTTTTAATATTTTCAACCAGATATACCCAGCCTTTTGAAAAGCCAATGTTTTATGTTTAATTTGACATTGTTACTTTCTTCGCATCAAATTCTTTGTAGTAAAAATTACATATAATTAAATCTAACATTTGTAATTTTTTTTATAACTGGTTGCTTTAACAATTTTTTTAAAGATCCAATTTTTTTTACCAAACATTGCTAAATATGTCATTCAGCTCACCTAAATTAGGGGATTAGTAAACTTTGAAAGCATGGAGTGCCTTAATTTGCTGAATTACAAATCAGCATTTGTGGCTATTTCTGCAGCTGGCCGGCAATTTTTACCCTACAATATACAAATAGTAGCCGAGTAGCTCACTCAGTGCCAGTGGTCCCAGATACCTACTAGGAGCCATTAAACATACTGGCTGAAACCAGTCAAATGTCAAAGTAGTTGTCATCCCATTACCATTCATAAATTTGACAGTGTTATTTTTTTCAGGATGATATGTAAATTAGACAGCTTTATTATGGATTAATGGTGAAACAAATATTAACATCATTGTGAATTTGATATATGATATCAGACAAATATTCATACATTCATCAATCAGACAATAGAGAAAATAAGGATTTTATACATAAGATATCTTTTACGTTTAATTATTAAGCAATTGATATCTCAATCCATATAAAATAAATTAATAAAAAGAACAATCTTACAAACAACTAATTTAGTTGCAGTTGTTGTATTATTTTGATGAAATATTCAATTTGTTAGTATACTGAATGTTGCAAAAGCACATTGAAGTCAGTGTTGCACTTTATATTCTGGTCTGTTTTTCTGCTGATACATGCATAGAGATTCACATTTTTGAGTTGATAACCAACCAGACTAAAAGTTATTGAAGATTTTTTCCATTGACCAGATAATGGTTTTAAGTTTTTTAGAACATTAATTACTATATGAAAGTCGAGATAGTTTACATTCAATATATTAAGAACATTCAGTAAGTTATCTTTTGAATTAATAAGAATAGCACTATCATTGGTATGCTGTAAATTTAAAAACTAAAAGCTTCTAATTTGGTCAAATTAAAAATTTAAGATCAAGGTTACATGCAAGTTGAGGCCTATTAGGTGAGATTACTTATAAATTGTTTTATAAACCATAGTCATACAAAATAAAAAAAATGGAGTTGAAGGTAATACATGTTTTTATTTAATATTAATTTTCTTATATTTTTTATCAGCAACTTTCAAAATCATTTCAACATGTAGAACTTTATAATATAAATAAACTTAAGAACATCATCAACTAATTTCAAACTTTGTCTTAAATCTTTTTTGATTAATTTAATCTACTCAATAAAAATAATGTATAAATTCTTTGCTTTTGACATTTTGTTTCACATTTTTTGGCCACAAAAAGCATACTTATAGTACTTCTTTATTTTTTAAAACTATATTGAGTTTTTAATTCCATGAAAGTTATTTTGATTTTGTTATAGTTGGGTTTCAGTTAATTAATCCAGTCTTTTATATTCTTTAGATGATACATTTCATGGATTCATATTATTCCAATAAATTCTAATAATTTTAAAACTAATATATCACTACCATATTTTAAAACTTTACCAGGTCCTTCATCATTTTAACAATTATAAAAAATTGTTTTAACTTCATTTAACTTATCTCTATTCAAATGTAACTGAATATATAGGGTGAATATATAATTAAAAAGCCCCATCTCATTTTGAATCATTATTTAAAAGATATTTAAAACATGCCTTTTATAATATTTAAAGTATTATCAAGATATAGAAGATTGTCATTCATGAATTAAACAGGATTACAATTTCAATTTTCAGGTCTATATTGTAACTGTCAGAATTGCACAACCCACATCCAAATCACCTGACAGCAATCCACACATCCATTTCACAAAATGATGTCACAGAAGACCAATTTTTTTTTTACAGCCCACTAAGGTCAGGGAGTAAACAAGAGACTCTTAACTATTTACCTAAGTTACTGATTGCAAATATTGATGACAAACTGCCAAAAATAAAGAGAAACACAATTTATTATATTTATACAACATATTACATACAATTTCATAATTTTAGTCAATTGAACTGATGAATAAACCATTCTAATTTTATTAGTATTATTTTAATTTAAATTATGCACAGATATGATATACAGTATGTTTAAATGATTGAAACAATTGATATTTGATAGTCATTATGTTAGAATACTATTAACTTTAATTGTTTGAATGGATTCCAATATAATGAACAGACACCTAACTGTTTTTACCTCTTATTATCACTGTTCTAAGGCTAACCACTTTGCCTAATGAGGATACAATGCTATTATAAACTAATAAAGATTTAGCTAATGACTGTTGTGATCAATTCCAGTCTTTGATATTAGCAAGAACTTAAATAATAAAATAACTGTAAAATACAGGGAATAATATCTGTATTACAATAGTTTCTGAACCAATATATGATAAGTTATATGCACATGGTAGGTATTAGTTTTCCACTTTTGTATATTGCATATTAGTGAAAAGCAGTCGCAAACACATCACTATGACATGTATGAAGTAAAGTAGATTACATGTGATAAGAATTGATCATCTAGCACATATAAAATAATGATTGTAAAGGATCAGCAGTCACAAATGATGTTACAATAATTTAATACTAATGCATTGCATAAGAATGAGAATCAGATGTAACTAGCATAGCCTGCATTGACAGGTACTAGTTGTCCACTTTTATCTGCACAAGAAAAGTTAACTCAAACCAATATCTAGTCAATATAATCTTAATCTAGCTTGTCTATGCAACACAACTGACATCCATTCCTAATTTAATAATTTACAGCTTTAACATATTATTTATCTTTTCAATAAAGTGGAAATACTGATTTAATTAATATACACTTTTTAATAGCATGACAAAAGATTGTGATTACAAGCTAATTGCCTTTTATAAACTAATTTATTACAATTAGTGCCGACTAACTTGTGGTGTGATATTTAAATAAAACAAACTACAATATCTTGCCATACTAACTCATAAATAGATTAAGTAAATAACTATTCATTAATATATTTTGTTAGATAGGGGACAATAATTAACTAAAGATTAGTTCAAAGCTTATACTTATTCTTTCAGCATTAAAAGTTCAGATTGTCTTTAGGTATTGGCAGATTTTATTTTTAAAACCATAACTTTGATGGATGAAGGTTTAAATCACTATTTCATGTTCACTTCAGATATATATCAATTAAGTCTTGGTTTGGCGGATGGTTCTTCCTGGAGCATTGGACATCAGCCTTTTCTTGTTCTAAGATGGATATATTGCAGATACATATTTGGATGGTTTCTTCTGTTGTTGAGGACTTCTTTGGCATGATTCAGCAATGGGTTTTTGGCTTGCCTCTGCCAGCTTGACAGAGTGAATCAGATAACGACTTCTCTACTCTTGCATGTAATTAAAACAGAATAATAAAAATAGAAGAATGATAATTACTGGCAGAATAAAGACAAAATGATCTTAATGAATGCAGAATAATAATCAATATAATTTCCAGCACTATTTATATGGTTTGGAGCTATCTTATCTGTAAAACTCAGATCCATCTCTTGTCATTTGGATCCTTTGATGTATTGACTATAGATAACTCCATTAATTTCACTGAGCTGAGATCCACAGCTTATTGTCCAATACCCTATTTGCAAACTCTTAGCTTTGAATGGGAATAACAGCCTTTTAAATTAAATCATGTTAACCATTTATCTCCCAAATTTTAATCTAGTGATGATGTGTTTACAAACATTTTAATTACTTTTTTTAAAATGTCATTTCCACCATTTAACACTTTTTGTTTCTAAACAACTTTTAGCTAAAATTTAGACTCTATTATTTTTTCTTTTTACAAACTTTTGAAAATATTTTGTTTTTAACACAGAATAACTTTATAATTAATTACACATATTTGTCAAGCATTTGTGGTCGAGAGGTCAGCGACAGCAGCTTTACAAGCAGTTGTCACGGGTTCGCTTCCCGGCTGATGCTATGACACATGAGAGAAAAAAAAATTAATTACACATATTCATTTGTCTGTGCATTTATAATAGATATTTAATTTTTATTTATAAAAATTTATTAAAACTTAAATTTAAATTTTGTTCTTAATTTTTAACATTCGAACATGAAATATATATATATATAGTTTCAATATTATTATTTTTAAGATATGAAAAAAGATCTAAAATGACCATATCAACAAAAATTTGAAACATTTTTGCAGTTTTAACTCTTTATCAGTTGTTGAACTTTTAAATATTTATATTGCTAAAGAAATTTCCTTTAATTTCGTTATTTTGCTAAGCTTAAAATGATATACACTTTTTTTTAATAAAATCATTAATAATAAAATCACTGTCGATTTTAGTGAATTCAAGAACCTATTTATCATATCTACAACATAATCATTAGAAAAATTTAATTCTACAATAATATATCTAGCTTAAAAAGTCGCACTGCCAATCACAACTTTTGAACCTCAAAATTTTATAAATATAATTGAAATAAAAAGTCAAAAGGCAACTATCATTTGAATTATACATTATATTAGTCTATGAACTATCCAATAGACTAAAGTTATAGTATATTGTTAAGTGCTTTTATAAAGATTTTGCAATCTAAACAAAATATTTTTGATAATCAACTTATACATTGTAAAAATGTTCAGTAATAGCATATCATTTGAATTCTCAAAACTAACTACTTTTCAACACTAACTTTGGGTTAAAATTTTTTGTTTGTTCAACATTAGAGTCATTAAAAAGCAAAACTGATATTTTTAATGATATTGATATAATAATATTATCCAATCTTGAATAAAAGCTTTTTTTGAATTCCTGAGTTTAATATTAGAACATATGTACTGATAATATGGACACAGATATTACCATACAAAAATTTTCATCTGTTTTTTTAACCCAAACATCGAAACAAAAAATTCTAAGAATAGAAGATTCTAAATTAGAATTCACAAAGAATTCAAGAGTATGCAGCTTTCATTTACTCAAACGATTTGCCATTCCAAAAACACTTGTAACTAGCTATAAGTTTCCTGAAAATAAATTTCTTTAAGAGCAACTATATCAATTTTAAATCTTGATAGCTTCTTATGTAAGCTTTGCACATACTATAGGCTAATATTTTAGAAAAATTT
This sequence comes from Epiperipatus broadwayi, assembly GCA_028023455.1. NCBI lineage: Eukaryota > Metazoa > Onychophora > Udeonychophora > Euonychophora > Peripatidae > Epiperipatus > Epiperipatus broadwayi. Next base: position 995,827 of record JAQFVV010012463.1, read on the forward strand.
TGTTAAAATTTCTTTGTTATAATAAAAAAAAGTACATCACTAGGTTGCTTTGTTTTAGGGGTTAATGGAATTAAAGTGTTAAATATAAGGAGTAAAATAAGATTCCAAACATCTTTTTTTTATGCTAAATAAACTATTTTTTTTGCTTCTTTTTGACCATTTCCCCTCAAGAGTTTAAATAATAAGAATGTATTTGCTTGCGAAATTTTTATAAAATTTATTATAAAATTTACGTAAACTAATAAATGCGGGATTCGAACTCAGACTTTCACACGACCCACTACTCTCACTGCCATCTTATATTGCCGACCCACCTGATCACACACATGTTGAAAAGATAAATAATTACCAATATTCGTATTTCATGCTAAACCAGCAATCATCAGTTGGTCCAGATTACTATCTCCGCACATATATACAATCAGTGCTCAGCTTTATATTAAGATAGCCAATCTTCATACTTTAATGGACAAGTTTCAAACTACTCTAACCCACAACTCTTCAGACATCCATTTTATTGAAAATCTAATGATGGAACATTCAAAGCCCACATTAATGCCTAAGGTTGTCATTCTACTATGTTGATGTTAGTCATTCTGACCCCTCATGTACCAAAAAATAATCCATTAATATGCATATGCAAAGGATGGGCAGACCTTTAACACACTATATTTCAATATGTAATTTAATACACTGCACAGGCTTACACACACTTGCACATATAATGTAATATATAAGAAATTCGAACTCAGACTTTCACATGACCTTTAACTTTCCATTCCATCTCATATTGCTGACCCACCTGATAAAACATATGTTGAAAAGGTAAATAATCACCAATATATGTGTTTCTTGCTAAACTAGCAATCATCAGTTGGTCCAGATTACTATCTCTGCACATATATACAATCAGTGCTCAGCTTTATATTAAGATAGCCAATCTTCATAATACATTATATGTGCAGGTGTGTGTAAGCCTGTACAGTGTATTAAATTGCATATTGAAACATACTGCATTAAAGGTCTGCTCATTCCTCGCATATGTATGTTAATGGATTATTCTCTGGACATGAGGAGTTAGAATGACTAATGTCAACATGGATAGGATAACAACCTTGGCACTAACATATGCTTTGAACATTCCATCATCAGATTTTCAATGAAATGGATAGTTGAAGAGTTGTGGGTTGGAGTAGTTTGAAGCCTGTCCATTAAAGCATGAAGATTGGCTATCTTAATATAAAACTGAGCACTCATTATATATATTCCATTCTTGCTATTAAAAGGTGTGAAGGTTGCCTTGACAGCAGTGAAAAATATTGATTACTATATTTTACTATGAATGTTTAGGTGGTTACTGGTTGAAACTTAATTATATATATATATGTGTGTGTGTGTGTGTGTGTGTGTGTGTGGAGATAGTAATCTGGATCAACTGATAATTGTTGGTTTAGCATGAAATACTTATATTGGTGATTATTTATCTTTTCAACATGTGTGTGATCAGGTATGTTAGCAATATGAGATGGCATGGAGAGTTGAGAGTCATGTGAAAGTGTGAGTTTGAATCCCTTATATATTTCTCTATTTTTGTATTTAAATTTAGATAAATCTTTGTTTTCATACTTGGACATCACCACCTAAACTTACTATTATCATTTTTTGTCCTTATTTTTTTTAAAATTCTCATTGCAACCTCATTAATTTCAGTGATAGTTAATATTTCTATCACATTTTCTATTTCGACCTACTTTTACAGAATAACTCATTTGAAGATGTACTTTGACCTATTATACCCCAATCTTAGCATTTAAAATTATAATAGAATAAATATTGTGGATCTTCTTAAATGTAAAATATATCACTGAAAGAACTGTGTCCAATATTTTTTCATCCATAATGGTATCTTTTCAAAGATAATTGATTATTGAACAATACTTTTACTTCTTTCTAGAAGCTTATTAATAATAAATAACTGTAGTTTTCATAAGTTATTAATTTTTATTATAAAGAATATACCAAAAAGAATTCTAAAAATTGCAAGTATTTTCTTAAATTCTCACCTGTAAACATTTTAATTTTTACCATATACCACAATATTAAATTAAACCTACTTTCTATAATGTGTAATTTTCAATATCTTGTTAATTAATAAATTGTCTGATTTTTAAAAATATTTTAACCAAGTTTAATCTGCTTTAAAATGATTTTCTCAATTTCACTTAAAAATATTCTGCCCATTGTTTCTATTCCAATTGCCTTTCTTAATCTTGAATTTTTCAATTCTACTTTCATACTCTTGGATATTCCTTTTATTTTTTTTTTCATGTATTTTATATACATTTTTTTGCATTGCCATAAATATTTATCAATTTTTCCTTAAGTGTTCTAAATCATTCATTATCTCTTTTACACTTTTTAGTTAGTTGTTCCTGATGTGTGTCCACTTCAATTTATTATTCCTGATATTTGAACTCTTCTATAATTCTTTTTTTTTTTAAATTACATTTTTGTTTTTTTCTAGCGCCATTTTATTCTGAAATTAATTGAATCTTAATACTTTCTTATGCATTCATTTTTGTATCAGCTTTATATCAGTTATAAATCTATTTTATACTATGCAAATTTCTATCCTACACACACAAAAAAAAACTTGTTTAATCTTTTTAAACTTCTCTAATTTTTCACTTTTCTCTGTTAACCTCTAACATTTTATTAAATTTCCTACTGTAACTTTTTATTTATTTTTATCTTCTGCATTTTTTTTTTTTTTTGTATCTTCTTCAAATAGATGTAATTCCCCAAAATCTCCAAAATCTTTTCCATTTTTACTGCATGGCTTCTATTAAATCTATACATAAACATACTTCTCATTATAAACTTTTCACTATGCTTTTTTTTTTTAATATTAACAATTGACAATTTTGACCGACTAGCAGTCTTTTTCAGAAATTTGCAAAAAAAAAAAAAAAAAAAAACGTTGTCTTCTGATTCAGTACTGCCATTGTTTTGATACTATAGTAGTTTTTTTTTTTCTATTTATCTTTAAAGTTCTATAACACATTTTATGTCTGCTTTGTATCAATATGTTTATTCAAGTTTTATATAGATATATTAAAATAAATATACATTTAATTATTTTGCACAACACGATATTAGCCTAACTATTCTTTTTCAAATGATTCAAACATTAAAACAGGCAAAACTCTCGATACAGTAGTGCCATTCAGTGCCAGCCAGAGTAATCAATCATCTTTAATTTACTATTAGCTTTTCTTCTATGATTGGGTAACCATTCCAACTTTATTTGTATAGTGTCAGCTATTTTCTAATATTTACTCCAAGTGCTTATTTACTTATTTCTGAATCTTGCCTAAATTTGATAATGTATATTAATACATTATATCTTTTCCTAAGTGTTGTTTGATAGTATAAGATGCATAATTGATTTCTCTTTTTCCAAAGATATTTTATTTTTAACAAAATTAAAGCAGTAGTTATAGTAATATTTGATTCTATCCATTTTTTAAACATTTTTTTAATGATTTCTATTACACAATCTTTCTCCTATATTATCATCGTAATTCAAAAGTCATAACTCATTCTCTCCTTAAATTCATTACACTACTGACTGATTTTTATTTCTTCTAATTATTCTGTCTTCAACAAAACGAATCAGAGAAATATTAAACATTATATTGTCTTTTCTGATATAACGTTCATGATTTTTATTACTTTACCGCTCCTTTGTGTCTTTCCATTTTAAGCACAAGTACATATTTCATTCTAAATTTAAATTTTCATTAATATGCTACCCAAATTATTTTTAAAGTATTCAAATATTATATATCTTGTCAAAAGTTTTCATGAAAGATCATAAAAACTCTACTATACAAGTTAAACATACCTTGTCTCTGAAGTCTTTTTATACTATTATGAAGCTTTTTTTATTTATTATTATCCATTACTATTCTGTGAGCACTGACACCATTTTCGCCACTTACTTCATTTTAATAAAAATTGTTTTGCGTTTTCCAATATATTTTTCATTTTTATTCTAAAGATTAAATATATATACATATCTTTTCCACTCTCCTCATCTTTATGTTTTTCCTCTACTTGACACATCCCGTTCTTCTATTAATATTCTATATTCAAAAATAATTATTCATTAATAATCTTCCCTCCTTCTCTATATAACCCTCAGCTAGAGTCTAATTTTTTATCTCACTTCTTTTATTTGCTAGCCGAAACTACTGTTCTTTCCCCCAGATAAACTGTCTCTCATATTCTCATATATTCTTCGCAGATTGTATATTTTCGATTCTTATATTACTCTAAATTATCTTTTCTTATTCATTTTTCATAACTGTACTTTTTCTGTAATCAATCTATCTATACCCCTCCCCTTCAAAATTATAGGCCTGTAATGTATTCACAACACATCTATATATAAAAATAAATTCTCTCTATTAACTTTGTATACTATGAAAACATTCTAATTCGCACGCTTATTGTCCTTTTCACAGTCCAATTAGTCAATATTTTTTGATAATCTATTTTCATTCAATTTATTGCAATCTTTACTTTTTTAAGTTCTATTTAATAATTTGTATGATATCTAATCAGAGCACCTCATTTCCAAATGTTACGTTTGTTATAAAATAAACGTCACATTTTTAATTATTTCCATTTTATTGTCACTTTTTATCTCAGCTATACTTTTCAATTTTATTTCCCCCATTTAACTACATACTTATATTGTCTAAGAAAAACCTCCATCTTTCAATCTTAGTCTTCCTTTTAATTACTTTTCTTCATGTGGTTTGTGTGATTTAGGCCAGTAGAGACTATCAGACTCTGGAATATAAGATCATCGGAATTCTAGCATTTCCGGCGTTCGAATTTTTTTATGAACTCCAAAACCATTCGAATTATTTATTTTACATTTCTTCATTGAATTTAATTTTTATATTCACTCTATTATTAGATGCTGTTCTTTATTTTCCCGGATTTCAGAAGGTAGTACTGCTCTCTACTGAATAACAGAGAAATTAATTATTAAAAACAAAATTTTATTTAATCTTAAAAATTATGTCGGGTCATAGTGATCGAAATATGTATATGAAATAAAATAAAACAAAATTAGCACTAATTAGTAAGAATTATGTAAAGTTTAGCAAAAATTAAAAACAAATGAAATTTTTTATTACTATGAGGCTAGAAAGCGTATAAGATAATATTAAAGGAAAATATATAACGTAAACTAATTTTTCGTTTTACATATTTATCAGCCATTAAAAGTATGAGTTTTATTTTAATTGACAAATAAATGCTTATTTCCTATAAAATTAAATCGTATCTTTGATCCCATTTTTCATATCTATGGTATTAGACAATAGATCAGAATAAATCTCTTAAAAATATCAATGACTACAATTCAAAGCTTTTACAACTTTGAATTATATGATGTGTTAAAGTGGTGGAATGTATCAAAGTGTATGTGTGCTATTAAAATTGCGAGATTCTTAATCTATAGCACTTTCACGTATAATTTATAAACAATTGATCGGCCTTCTTTATAAGAGGGGTTTGATCGCAAGTAATTTAGACTCTAAAAAATCTTAATAATAATTATAAAGAGCATATTTTAAAAAAGGTGTACTCGAAAAGATTCGTTCTCAATTCCGCTTCGCCAAATAATTTGTTACGAGAGTAAAATATAAGCACTAATATTAAATAAAAACTAAACATCACATGATCACCATTTCTTATGCTTGCTCCTAATACGATTGTGGTGGCTATGATTATTAAAGAATCAAAGATACGAAAATGTATCGGTACTGAATTGAGTTCAGACCTATATCACTGTATAAGCTAATGAACTTGGGTTGAAAATATTATTGTTGTTTTCAATTTTAAATTCATAGTTTTGTAATTAAGTAGAGATAAAAGGTGGCTTCTGGAGGGTTGCATTAGATCCTGAAATCTAGGTGCAGGGCTCTCAGATCCAAGGCTTCTCAATGATGAAAGCCACAAAGTAGAAACTAGTCCGGGGATTATGGATGAGTAGGCCCTAGATAGGGGTTTTATGCACAAGCCTTCTGACATCCATTGATTACTCTGGCTTGCACTGAGAGGCACTACTGTATGGAGAGTTTTGCCTGTATTAAATAAAAACCTTGTAATTTTATTTGAAAGTTTATTAGGATGGTATTTTACTAGTAATTATACATTGGATTAATAGTGTATAGATTAATTTATAGCACAACGTTACAAATCGTATTATTCTCGTCACTTTTCCAGATGCTGCTGACTTTACCTGGACTTTTAGATTCGTGAATAGTTCATTTAAGCCAATGTTCTAACTAACTGAATTTAAACTAAAGCATCACTTTAAATTCAAGATTCACAAATCTAAAGATCCAGATTAAATTCCCATTGTTATTACTATCACTAGTCAGAACAACAAAGATGAAAGGCAAATAAGATCACTTGAAATGTTATTATATACTAACCAGCATGCAATTACTAACAGTTGAATGTATTGGAAAAATTTAAATAAAGTTTGAATTTTTCTAAAGGCATCTAACTATTAACATAAAATGGTGTTAATAATTCAACTTAAAATTACTACTTATCATAATTTTGTTATAATTTTATTAATATCAAACAATACATACATGACAAAAAAATAGGCATATAATTGTTTAATATCATAAATCCTCGCATACATAATGCATTGACATTATAAATAATTAAATCATACCCAATAATTAATGTTTATTTAACATTTTTATATGTAAAATTAAAAGCGTGTGAAGCACTTGAAAGAGAAGCTATAGAGAGTGCAAAAAATATTAAATGCTAAGTGCTTTCGAGACCATTTTTGTATGTGTAATTTTATATTGCCACTTCATTAATAATACTAAAAAAAAAATCACAATCTTTAACAATGTTTTTCTTGGTACTTAAAATAGCAAGTGTGTTTAAATGTTCTACTGACATTGTTGAGCAAAAAATTTTTTACAAGTTTTAATTTGGCCTAGTTTTACTTAAATGTTTTTATTATTTTTTAAAATATTTTTAGGCTTTGCCTTTTTTGTTTTTATGATAATAATTTTTAATTTCTTTTTAAGGCATCGAAGTCCAATTCAGTGGTGGGCTGCTGCATCTTATGAAGATTGGCAAAAAGAAATGGCTGGTATGCGTGAAATTATTCATCGTTTTGGTAATGTTAAAAAAGAAGATATTGTTGGCATTCGAGCCCCATTTTTACAATCAGGTGGAGAAAATCAATTTAAAATGATGAAAGATGAGAAGTTTTTATATGATACAACTCTTCCTACAAGAGATTTTACTAATCCTCCATTATGGCCATATACATTTGATTTTGCAACTATTCAGGAATGTCATATTCCTCCCTGTCCAAAAGAATCCTATCCTGGAGTGTGGGAGGTACCTTTAGTTGACTATATTGATATGCATAAAAATCCATGCCCAATGGTGGATGGATGCGCTCGACCTAAAGATGAAAATGAGGCATTTCAATTTCTATGGAATAATTTCTTACGACATTACAATTCAACTAAAGCTCCTTTTCCTGTTTTCCTTCATGCTGCATGGTTTCAATGGGATCACCATTTTAAAGGAATGATAAGATTTTTAAATGCAATCCAAACACTTGATGATGTATATATTGTTTCAGTCAAACAAGCTATTGATTGGATGAAAAATCCAACTATAATGGAAAATATTAAAGACTTTGAATCTTGGAAATATACATGCAAGAAAGATCATGATCGGCCACCCAGATGTAAACGTGCTAAAAGTTGTCCATATACTACAAGTTTTGGAACACGATATATGTCTCTTTGCACTGATGTCTGCCCTATGACATATCCTTGGTTTAATAATCCAACTGGTGAGGGACCAATGCCTTAATTTACTAATGAAAAAATAATAATAATAATTCTTTTAATCTATTTTGCAAGATAATCAAATTTTATAAGGTTTTAAAGTAATTGGCCATTTTACTTAAGTGTTTATTTTCTAAATGGCTCTATTAATAAAAAGATTCCATTCTTACACAGTAATTGTTAATTTCAAGTAAATAAAATTTTATAAAAAATCTTACATAATAAAAGGGATTACATTTTGAAAATTCAAATACTTTTTTCGATGAGTTATAAACTTGGTTGTTGTTATTTATTTTTTTATTGTGTGGGTCTATGCATATTTGTTTTATTATTATTACAATAAGTCTTAGAACATTTACTATAGTGTAAACCTAATTACAATGGTATAGATTTGAAGCTCAAGTTAGAGTAAAAAATGTAAAATATTCTGATTTTGCTTCTTTTTTTTTTTGGTGTCAAGAAGTATAGATTTATCAAAGTAGAATGCACAATTTTTATTTTATTTGAATTAAGGCTAATTTTATAAAATGCAGCACTTTGTAAACATATCACACATGGTTTTCCGATATTTGTTTACAAATATATGACACTAGCCATAGAGATTTTAAATCATTGTTTGCCATTCATTTTTATAATAGTCTCTGAAGATAAACAATCATCATGCTATGATATCTGCATGGTTTAGATATGGATCAAAGCATTAAGTGTTTCCAAACCTTTAATGTTTTTATTCATATTATCTAAGGTGATTTTTCCAAAGACATAAGATTTTAACTGTTCAAAGTATTTACAATTTCTAAAAAGTTAATCTTTTTCTTGACTACATAATTGGCACATTGTCTATAAGAGATAACAAGAAACACAAAATAAGAAGATTAATCAAAATTTTTAAATGGTTGCAAAATTGTAGAATTGATTAAGAGTTTAAAGCAGAAAAAATATAGCTAGCTCTTAATATATATATATTACCTGATTTTAAGTAATATTAAGTTTAAAAAAATAAATTCACATCTGTAAAAAAAAAAAAAAAGTAGTGAAGACTGAAATTAATCAAGAATAGCTGACATAGAAAGGCTGGATTAATAGATTGCAGTAAAGATGTAAATGATGAAAATTATAAGACTACCATAACATATTTTAATATATGTAGCAAGTAACTTTGAATTAGCTAAATCGGAATAGAATCAATGTCTAACTTCAGGTATTCTGAGTTCACCTCTCTCCCAAGTAACATTTTAAATGGAAAAGAAAAATTAAATTTAATACAATTAAATTCAAATACTTATTTTGCATAATTTATTGAAAATATTTTTTTTTTTTCAAAATATTAGTAAATTGTATAATTTTTAATAAATTCGTTCTTAAACAATTCATTATATTCTAATAATATAACAACAAATATGCATCAGTATCAATAAATGTCTAAAGAAATAGAAAAGACCATCTCATAAAATGAAGAATAGACATAAATACCCTGTGTATGTTGAATTATTGTGCCAAGATCACACCCACATCTATATTCAATTTAACATCTTATTCCCATCATTCAATTGCCTTGAACAGATGAAAATAGAACTATATCTATCTACTTCCTGGGTTTTTATTAGAATAGTCCCTTTATGGATAATGATAATTACAAGATTCAATATCAAATTAACTTAGTTATTTTTTATAACCTGCTTAATTTGACTTTAAATATTCACAGGAAATAATTTTAAAGTACTGCTTTCATCTTAATACTTTTGTGAACTTCCAATTCATCAGCAATATGTGAGAGTATAATTAAAACACATCAATTTAACATGTAATTATATTAGGAGCTGATAAAATCTAACAATATACATCAAATTTAATGCAACATTTCACTTTACATCATCAGCCAAAAATGTTGAGCAGACAAAAAAGAAGCTACTTAAGGCCAATTTAAATCAGGCTATAAAAATATCTTCATGAATTTGGGTGCTGAATCTGAAAACATCCTAGTCCATAAAAGCCAACCTAATAAAAATTCAGAAAGCAGAAGGCATTGGTTCTAATTTATTTAAGTCTGTTGGATGATGATGTAAATTGAGATGTGGTTAAATTTAATATAGATGGTCCTAGAAGATTTCATCAACTCCTAAAATAATTATATATTAAATTGATACCATTTAAACATATTACATATTTATGATGGAATGAATATTCATAAGGTGTATTAAGCTAAATACTTTGAGATATCTTGCAAGCATTGTCTAAGACCTATTTAAATGAGGCTATAAAAACAACTATGTGAATTTGATGTAAAATCTCATAAATGGCATCACTAGACCTCGAAAAACATGGGAATAGTTCCATTTTTATCTGCTTAAGGCTATTGTATAATTAAATTTAATGTAAAAATTGACACTATTTAATTATACACATATAAACACATATGGAGACTGTATTAATGTAATCTTAAATTAACATGTTAAAACTTTATTGGTTAAATGTTAAGAAAATAATTTCCATAACAGTCATTAACTAACTTCAAATTGATAATGAAGCATAAAAGGTTTTTTCCTGAAGATTTGTGATGGGGATATTTTAGTTCTTTTTATAAATACAACTAAAATAATTTAATATTGAGTATTTAAATAAAGTTAACTATTCAATATTAGATTATGGAAATAGTCCAATATATAAATACAAGAAGGTCCTTAACTTTAACAACAAAAAATATTCTTAGTAATCAAGAGATTCATCGAAAACTAACAGCTAAATAAAATTGCAATGAAAAATATCTTAAATTTTTTTTTAGATGTATGGACATTTCTGTTGTTCTTTATTAATGTAAAAGTTGTATACTGAAAAATAGAATACAAAAGAACTTATTGTTTTGAATTACAATAATGAGGAGGACTCTTGAGAATTCTGTGGACAGCAAAGAAAATGAGGAATTTGATATTTAATTATATCAGATCTGAACTCTCACTCAAAGCAGACATGTCCAGATTGAATTATCTTATTTGGATTATATCATTAAATACTCTAATCTATTAAAAAGATTTAATGCTTGGAAGGTTGGTGTTGAAAAAAAAAAAACAGCAATGAGATAGATGTACTCCATGACTTTAATAAGTGAATCTTTGAGCAGATTGAAAACCAAACAGAGGAAGTGAAGTTATATAATTTCCAGATATATGATATTAGATACTCTTAATAATTATAAAATATGATATTACATGCAAATAAAATATTTTTTTAAAAAATGATATTAACACTTTTACAATATAACTAAATAAAATGACAATATGTAGCTAAAACTTTTATAGTGCTGTTTTTATATGCCATTATAGTTTTAGATTTAATTTTTTTGGTCTCAAAGTTAAAATATAATAATAAGAATCAATTTGGACAGAACTGGAATAAATAATTCCAAAAATTACTGTATGAGCAAATTAAGTAAGATGTAATTATGATGCTAATGTGTTTGTTTCCTACTATCATACTTTAACTATAGATTACAGAGCATATTTCAGAAACATTAACATAAAAATGTTTTGCAATGTTCATCCTTATGAAGATTTTATGTATTTCTATCTTCCTTAATAGTGTCAAAAATCTAATATAATGATTAAGTTGCCTATTGTATTTTTAGTTCCTATTTCAACCAATCTATTTGATATTTTGTCATTTCTTAACATAAGAGAAAAAAATAGGAAGGCTTTATATATAACATGTTTCCTATAGAATTAGATGAAGTGAACATATTTGAATTTCTTTTTATTACATCTATGACAAATACTCAAATTATGTTACAAGTTGATAATTGAAGATCTTCAAGTATCTTAAACTTAGTTGAAATTGAAACACATTGTAGAAGATTATATTAGCTTTCAGATTCCACTTTGTTTTGGATTTAAAAATTTAATTAAAACAAAGAGTACACAATTTTTAATGAGAAGAGTGTAAAGGAATAAATGAAGATATTTTTTGGCAGATATCACGAGAATATTAACCTTTTTCCTGCATAATATATGTTAAGAAGATTTCTCCAGAATAAAATTGGAGCCATTTTTAATTATTCTAAATTTTACTCAAATAATTTTTTTGACAGAATACAAGATGATCTAACATTGCCATAATGTATTTCCTCTTATCAGTTTAATATGAAATGATAAAGTAATGTTAATTTGATGTAGAATGAACCATAAAATAAAATAAAAATGTATTAAGAATTAATTGAATCAGCTGTTCATTTTAAAATGTTCAGTAACATTAATTAACATGTTATAAGTCTGAAAAATGATCAACAACAAAAATAATTACTTTTAAGGGAGGGAAAGCATGATTTATTAATGAAGCAAAGAAATAAGAAGATATCTTTTAACAGACAATGTGCTAAAGATTGTAGCTTCTATATAAAATTTGTAAAAATCTGTTGAAGTTTTCCAGAATAAAAGTTGTCACACATAATTATATATAGTCTTAAATCAATGTATTAGTAGAATTTAAGATAATCTGAAATGTCAGGATACTTTTATTTTTGTCAGGTAAGTAGAACTAGTGATGTATAGTTTGACATAGTGAAATGGGATGAGGTAACTGCTCTGTGAATCTTTCAATGTTATATCTATAATAAGTACTTATAGAATGTTAAAAGGGCAAGCTGAAGATCTACACGCTAGATTTGGCTTACTTAAAAACTTGGGATTTTGTTTAGATTTGCAATACTCACTGTTGTTTTGGTTAATTAAAAAATGAAGGAGGAATTTTTAGAATAAAAAACAGATTTTTAAAATTTTGTCACTAATTAATATCCATGTGTTAACCATTTAAGATTACTACATACTTTGAATCTTTTCTGGTCAAAAATATATAATTTTATAGTTTCCCTTGGAATCCTCACAGTTTTCATGAAGATTTATCTCAGGATAAATCTATATATATATAAATTGAATCATTTTGCGAGCATTGACATTATTTTAGTTAGGTAAATAATTTTATCAGGATCAGATAGGCTGAATTTTGATATTTTACTTTTTGTTATAGTAACAATAAGGAAGTGTGTGACAGCATCAGCTTCTTTTATGAAGACTGTAGTTTAAAATAATTCTTTTATTTAGTCTTTCATAAAGTTATAAATTTACTATTGATTGCTTTCATTACTGTTAGATGTTAATTGTCAAACTGGTTGCTGCTAGAATTTCTAAACACAACAACATTGGCTACAATAGATTTTTTGGTCACACATGTTCATGTATTAATCTGACAAAATGACACATAACAATTATTTATAAACATTTCATCATTCTGTAATATACCCATGAAAACTTATCAAAGATGAAGAAAATACCAAACATTTCTCAATATCATCTCAGAATCTAGTTTGAACCTCAAACTAAAAATTATTATTATTGATTATGTAATTATTAAAGATTTTAATCCAAAATAATAATAGTATCCTTTAAGATATTGATGTAATTATTTATTCTTCATTGATATAAAAATGATTCTACTATTAATAAAAAAGATTAGACTCTTGGTATGTATATTACATTTTATAATAATTTATCATTAGTGTTTTACTCTCTGCATAAGAATGCTGTTAAAGTGATTTTATATAGCCATTAGATATCATTGAACTATCTGGAAATTAATGAATTATATGTATAAAAAGATCTAGGAATTTTAGACAGAAATGTTACCGAATATATTAAAAAGTACTTCATTTAAAGATAGAGATTTATTATTAGAATTATTTAGAAACAGCATTCAAGAATTCTTGCTTTCTTTGAATATTGATACTAATGGTCTATTTCATCAAAAGTCAACATTCATCTTACTGATAATAGATGGCATGTTTTCTTCTTGGAATTAATTAGAATTTGTTATTTTTTTTTTTCCGTTTATTTGAGAAATCATTGGTGAATTATATTGTGTCATATTGGGTCATAGAACAATATTAATTTCACATTAACAACATTATTATGTTTCAAAATCATTGTCGGAGAGTCTCTTTTTTTAAAATCAATGTATTTTTAGCAGGAACTGTATTCATATTTAAATATTTTTTTTTAAAAAAGACTTTTGGTAAGATATTTTATTTCAGTTTTAATGTGTTGCAAATATTTTGTAGAATTATGTTTGAGTGGCAAAAAGAATTTAATAGAATATTTTGGAATATCTTTCGAGGGGGAAGGGGGCGATGATTTTTTTTTTTATATAAATATTTATTACAGATAATTAGCAGAAATCCGTGAAGAAAAATATTTTGTGATATTGGTATTCCGAAAGCCATTTTAAAAACTGAATTATTAATTCTTAAATTTATATTCTCAGACTAACTTCATAAATTGTTTGCATAAAATAAATGTCAAATTTAATACAGTACAATAATAATAATTACTTTCTTACTATAATAAATGAATAGATAGACTAATATAATGCTGCTCTGAAAAAATATTTTAGTCAACATTTGACATTATGGAGGAGAATTGCTTTATACGTTTCTGCTATACAGCAACTTTTTAAATGTAAATAATTTTTTATTAGCAATTTATTTTAATAGTACACGTGTTTGTTGGTAAAAAAATTACAGGCATCCTACATAGGAGAATCCATCTGAAGGAGAGAAATAAATAAAGGACAATCTTAAAATTGTTATAGTTTGCTATATGTTATATAGACTTTCACTTTGTTATATTTAAAATTATCACGCCATATGTAAATAGTAGCCAAGATTATTGATTATACTTTTGATTATTTTATCATTGTAAGTATTGTTTATTAATGATAAATTTATACATAGTTATATATGTACGATAACAAAACTTAAAATTAGAAAACTTATAAAAGATGTTTTCTATTCTATATTATTATTTTACAACTATAACAGAGAACCTTGTTTCTGGCAAATTAACAATAAAACAAGCAATAAAAATAGATAGCAATACCTTCTTAATCAGGATCAATATGTAATATAAGAATTTTAATTGTCATTAAAATTTATATAAAATGCATTTTTATCAGTTCATTTATTTTCAAATTTGGATACCTTTATATAATATTATCATACTCAGTGGCCACTCCATAAGAAAAAGGCATAAGGGAATCAAAATTACTTTATAATAGGCAATCCTAAAGACAATATTATAAGTGATATCACTGTTCACTGTATTACATCAAAGAATATACCACAATATATCAATATTTATTGTTTATATCACATATAATAAGAAAATGTATAATACACACACACATGTATATATACATATTAAACATTAAATGTCTCCACATTGTTAAGAAATCCAGTACCGCCCTCTGTGAACTAATATATAAATATATTAGAGTTCGTATTTCAAAATAGCCAGCTCAAAATGATACCACTTTGATTTAGTGTTTAATATTTGTATATTTATTTCAGTATAGCGTTATGCACTGGGATTATTTTATATACATATGTAAAAGAGTGCATGTAAAATTGCATTATGTTTGGATTTGATATGAAATAATATTTAGAAAATCTAGTTAGTGTGATAAGATGAGCCACAAAAAGTAAACTGATAACTTACATTATTTAAGCTCAGAATCAAATAAAATGCATGCATTATCATATTTTACACTAAGCCATATTTCTTTAAAAAAAAAATCTTAACCAGCTACAAGTATATAATGATTTTTAATTTTATTTAATCATCATTTATAATAATTCATATTAATTATACATAAACATAATTATATTTTATAAATACTTCAACTAGCTTTTTTTTTTTTACTATTCTATAACTCCTTGTCTGGGATATTTATAAACTATAGACATTTTCTGATTTCTAATCACTATGTCTCTGTCTACAATTTTCTGTAATTTAATATTTTTTTGTTTTTTTAGGCATCCAGTTTAATAGTTTATTCAATAATCTTTCCTGAGGCACACTATGTACTTGTTCCTACTATTTCAATTATCTTAATATAAAGTGTTCTATATTTATTATTTATAGATTTTTAAAAATATGTATATAATGTTCTCTTCACATTAAAACCAATTAAAACACTCTCCTTCTTTCTTTCCAAAAACTTTATTTTTTCCACCACCATTTACTTGTTTACCACATTCGTTTGATTACCTTATTTGTGGTCATTTTCAAAGATCTACAAAAACATATATTTTTATAATTACTACATTTTTTGTGATATTTATTTTATTTTTAATTACGTGGATAATTATAAAAAATATAATGTTTTGTAGATCTTTGAAAATAACTACAAATAAAGTAGTCAAAACATTGGGATGTGGTAAACAAGTAAATGTATATATACGGTGATAGAAAAAATAAAGTTTTTGGAAAAAAAAAAGGAGTGTTTTGATTGGTTTTAATATGAAGAGAACATTATATTTTATAAGTCATATATATTTTTGAAAGAAAAAAAGGTGTGTGCTACTGGTAAAAAGTTTTTAATGGTGATGATAATAAGTAGAATATTTATATATATACTGCTTGTCCACTTTTTATTTGACTTTCTTGCAATCTTCTTCAATATTTGATTAAATACAAATATAATTTATATACTTTGAGTTTTAGATGTAATTATATAAGGGATTTGAGAATAGATTTTTTATGGCATGGACAGCTGAAGAGTTGGATAGTAGAGTAGATTGAAGCCTGGTCCATTATCTTAATATAAACGAACTTTAATTATAATATGTGTGGAAGATAATAATCTGGACCAACTAATATTTTGGCATGAAATATATATACTGGAGAGAATTTATCTTTTTCACATTGTGTGGACATGTGTAACAGTGGATGAGCTAGAGCGGATAGCTGAAGGGAGCTTGAAAGTCTGTGTTCAAATCCTGTATATAATTAAATCATCTTAGTAACTGTCAGTTTTCTTTTTCTTTTTTCTTTCAATTGACAAATCTCACTTTCATATATAACAGTATATTTTACTATTTTGTCACATATTTATTTTGTTTCCACAATATTTTATTTTGTTCCCCTTTTTGTGATCTTCATATCTATTTGCTTATATTTTGCAAATTTTCCAATCCTTTGTTCATCTTCATATATTCCCAATACATATAGTTTTATTTTTGTTATATTTATTCCTAGAATTCATTCTATATATTCTTTTATTAATTTTTAAACTATATAACTCAAATCATTATGATGCCAAGCCAAAACTATTTGATAATCCACATAGCATAATATATAAAATGTCTTATTATCACATAGAGAAATCCCCATTTATGCATATTTCTTTTACTATATTTTTCTTCTAAAAATATTTTAAAGAATGTAAGTGATAGATAACATCCTCGTTTGAGTCTCTTAGTTATGGTTATATTGTTCAAAGTTGTATTTGCATTTTATTTATTTATTTATTTTTGGTATATTTTATTATATAATATCTTAAATACCTTAATAACGTCAAAAATAGTTACACTTGTTACTTAATAGCAGTATTTCCTACAGTCTTTTAAGAGGGACCCTATCATAAATCATTTTAATGTTTTATATAAAAGAAGTATACAGAAAATTTATAAATCCATCTAAAGAAAATAGGCTACCTGTATTTTTGTTAGTGGGGGGGGGGGGTTATATGTGATTTTTTTTAAAAAAAAAAAAATCCAAACAAAGATACAACAGAATTGGAATTTATTTGACTGATCGAAAGTGTTTCAATACTACGAAGTACTGGGCTAGCTTTAAATCAGTACTGTGATGCACTGGGCTAGCTTTAAACTAGTGTTTCTCAATCTTTAAAGAATTACCCCCCCCCCCATTTGTAAAAGTATTTGAACATA
This sequence comes from Epiperipatus broadwayi, assembly GCA_028023455.1. NCBI lineage: Eukaryota > Metazoa > Onychophora > Udeonychophora > Euonychophora > Peripatidae > Epiperipatus > Epiperipatus broadwayi. The sequence continues at coordinate 1,013,521 of JAQFVV010012463.1, forward strand.
ATAAAGACTCCTTTTCTTTAAATTTACCAAATATTATTTTATGTTGTATATTTATTTTATGTTAGATGTTTTATAAAAACAAATCATACAATATTTATTTATTCAAAATACAGATTTCGCAAAAACAAAACACAACTCTAAAACTGATATCTAAAGAGAAATAATAACTATTAATGTCATCCTTGAGACTAATATAGTTGACAATTTATTTATATTAACTTTCAAAATATATCAAAATAAAATAACAGAATAAGAGAGCCATAACTCAACATTAAAAAAAAAAACCTCCAATTCTCTTGTGGTGACAAAAGTTCATCATTTCCAATAAAAATTCCTTGATTCCAATAAAAGTCTATTACTAAAAGTAGAAATCCATCAATTTTCCAATATCAATTTCATTATAGTCTAAAACTGGTCTAAAATCTCTATAAAAATCCATACCTTCAATTGAAATCCATAAGTCCCAGAAAAATACTTCAGCTTCTAAAAAGTTCTCCATTTTAGGTTATAAAGGCTTCTTTAATTTGATTAACTTCAAACTGAATCTAAAACCAAGATCCTACTACTATATTCAGTAGTCAATTATTTCTGGTCAAGCATAACTGAATGTTATTTTTGAAACAAACACTGATGTCATGTAAAGTCATTTAAGGCTACCTATTCTACACAAATAATACTATTACAAATTGATGACATAAGTTTATCATATGCTAGAATTGGATAATAAGACTGCTTATTATCAAGGAAAAGATATTAACCTTTATCACTAGGCTTATAAAATCATTTCTTTATACTAATGTATTATAAATTCTTTTACTATTTAGGTGCAACTTGCATGTAAAATTGTTACAGTACATATTTGCCTACTTTAACCATTTCTGAACATAAGCCATATTTTTGATCATGGATCATTCAAAACTATGAAACTATATATTATATGCATATGATGATCATATCATGTACAAATAATAGATATATCCATACATATAAGCTCTATTTTTGATTATAGTCCGTCTTAATTAATTTACTTATCTATTATAAGCACATATTCATTATACGGTCAATAATTACAAATTATCTGTAAAACAGAATTATTTTATTTTTAAAAAATTCTTTTAAATGACTCCTTTTTCAATTCTTTTCAACTTCTTTGTTTAGATGCTTTTTGATTAGTTGCCCTAAAATTCTCTCTAATCATGCAAAAATGCGGACATTTTATTTAAGAATATCTTCATTTTTTAAAAAAAAAACTTATAAAGCAATATATAAATTTTTCTATAGTTAAATAAAATTCTAGAAATTTAAAAAAAAATTAATCGAGTTCTGTTTTTTCATGTTTTATTATCATCAAAACTTGCACAGAACTTTATATTCATATATGTAGACATGCAACCACGTATACACACACACTCTCACACACACACACACATATATATATATGCAGTCTAGCTATAAACTTCTTAAAAAGTTTGAGTATTAATTAAAAATACATTTGCTTTTTGGTTAAAGAGTAGCTTAAACAATGTTTTATTATCTTAGCTGCATAGCAGTTTTGGTTGTTGCTTTGGAATCGTAACTACAGATTTTATAACGGAACTCCCAGTTATTAAATGTTTCATCATAAATATATATACTTATCATGGCCATGGCCTGACGTTTGAATATGGAAAATAATACTTTTTTTTTTAATTTTTTAATCAAGCTTAGGATTATTTTTTCTTTCAGATAACTTCCCCATAATCAAGCCATAAAAAAACATAACAATGGGATCATTGTCTGCAGGAATATCCATATTCATTTGATTCAGATTAACTTGTAACCTGCACCTCTTGTTAGGAATAACTAAATACTCATTTATCAACCATTATTGTATAATTGAGTTGGCTAAGTCCTGATTACTGAAACAAAGTTCTAAGACTATTTATAATTTAATATAAGTTCTAAAATCTTAAATCCGTATCATATCATGAGCTTAGTAATGAGATGTTTATTACACCATTAGTCTTTACCTGCAAATAATTATGCAAAATTGTTTGATAAATGTATTCTAATTATTTTTAACTAGATGGGCGAAAACTCTTCACCACTCAAGGTTCGATAATGAAAAGTCCGATATGCAAATGACTTTCCTTTATTATTCTTAGGAGAGCTGATGGAAAAAGTTATTTAAAAACTAATTTATGCACATATCTTTAGTTTATTCTCTCATATTTTTTTTTTTTTTAGAGTTAGCAATCCAAATATAGATAAGTAAACATGAGTAAACCATTCTCTTTACCAGACGTATGAGTTTTTTTTTTTTTTTAGTAAATCATACTCTAATACTTTTGTGGCATTTATTATCTCAGCGTATTTGCATACATAAGTATAAGTTTTGCAAAAAAAAATATTGACTTGAAAAAAACAATTTAGAAACATTTTATTGGAAAATGATTTTTGATTGGGATAAGCTTTAATCGCTGTTAGTTATAAATTTATTAATTAAATATTTTTAAACAGGGATTTAATACTCAAATATATAGATTTTATTATTATTATTTTTATTAATAAAATACTAATTTGTTTAGTATCTTTTATTGACTTAAAATGTCAATATGTTATTGTGTTTATCATAAATATAATTAGAAAGATTAACAGCTGTAAAAAATATGACGTAAATAAAATAAAAAATGTTCAGACTTTTCGGTATGAAAAAGTACTAAACTTTATAAAGATTTGTGAAATCTTGCAAAATCTTATAAAAACATTATATGCTACTTAACGATTGTAAAAAAAAATCATTATATGCTACTTTACCTTGAAAGAATATATTTATATAAATGAAATTTATTGTTTTTTTAAAATAATCATTTAATTAAAATTTTAATTTTTTAAAAACATTTTTTTTTTTTTTTGCAAAAAGAATGGAGAAATTCCCATTAGAAACTAACATTTGCTTTGGTAAAAAAAAAAATTGCTTATAAGCAAACGATGATTCACATATATATATATTCAAGTTACTAGTTCAAAGAATACAAATAAAGCAATAAAATGAAAAAATTGTGACACAGAAAGCAAAGTGAGGTTGTTATTCGGATATTATTCATTATAAAAAAATGTAAATGGGAATGTTAGCGATCCCATTGTTGCTAAAGAAGTGGAAAAAATTGATATAATAAATGTAAAGAGTGAATTTGTTTATGTAATATTTTATATAATATAATATGTTTAATTGTTATGCAGATAATATAACATTTGATTGTCTAAATGTCAGATCATAGCATGAACTACTAGAGATTTATAACAGTGATTCAAAATTCTTTAGCGAATAGAGTTTTGTGGTGAATTGATATTTGCAGATGTCATTACAATAAAGTTTAATAAATGTCATTTTGTTAGCACCAATGTATGACATATGATATATTAAAGATTATATATATTTTTAAATACTTAAGCATGTTGAGTTTTTTTTAAGTAGAGTCTAGTTGTTTTAGATGTTAATAAAACTTAAAATTTATAATTAAACTTTGAATTTATAATTAAATAGTCTTCCATTTTCTACATTACAGTTATACAAAGGAATTTGAGATTTTAGAAATATCTTCAATTGATAATATTTGTTAGTAAGATTAAAATTAATTAATAGAAAACATGCAGCAGATATAAATAAATTCTATTCTTTAATAAAATGCGATTTTTTTATATGTATATCTCATTCATTACTTGTGTTACTTCAAGTCAGAAAATATTCTATATAAAAACGTTAGATTTAATTAATGAATAATAAAAGTAGTTGATAATGTGGTATGTCTGATACAAAACGTGTATTTTTTAAAAAGAATTAGTGATATATTAAAGCACTAAGCTTAGAACTGAATAGAAATTTAATTACAGAAAATAATTAGTTTATTTTGAATTTTTTAAAGGCATAAATGAAATATATAAGATAAAATGATTTTTGTCGTGAAATATCATAGAAAATAAAAATCTTAAAATAAAAGTAACTATTAATATAAGAGTAAGATGCAATTTCTTAGATTTTGAGATGTTGATCCTTATCAAATAAAAAGCAGGATTATAAAAAAATAATAAAAAACAAGCATTAATAAGTCTATGGAATATTACAACGTTTATGATTAAAAAAATATCATTGTAAAAAAATCATCGATCAATATAAGTTAAAAATTATTAATTATGCTTGTTCTTTATGCTAAAAAATTATTAATTAAGGTTAGAAAAGAAGCAAATAAACAATTTTTAATTTGTGTAAAGTTCAACCATATTTTGGTAAAAAATAGACTAATTTTTATTTATGGATGATCTTATTTATAACTTTAAGTGTAGCTTTAAGAAATCTAAAAATATTTTTGTAATTATTTACCACTAAATTTTTACTATATTTGCAGTGAATATATTGATACTATAATCTTAAAATACGACCAATTTTATACTTTGTATCACCATACTATCTTATGGTAGTCTTTTCAAAAATATTATGCCATTTGTAGCCCTGTCAAATTGTCAAAAATTGTTAATCAATATAAAATCTAAGAATAAACATAAAAAGCATTAAAAATATAAAATCAGTCATCTATTGACATTATAATATAAAGATATTTAATGTGATAATGATTAATTAAAAATATTTCCTTTATTTGAGAATAGTAATTAATCTACTTTTATATACAAGATTAATATAATAATTTTTTTTAACAGAAGTGTAACTATTTATCTAAATAAACCAAACACCCTTTGTTTAATAATAATAATAATAACAACAACAACAACAACAACAATAATAATAATAATAAAAAAAGATTAATAGATCAGGATTTGAACTCATCTAAGCTTCAGAATTTGCCACTCTACCATTTGCATCAAATCACGGGAAATTGTTAATCAATAATATTGAACTTAAATAAAATCTATTAGGATCCAATTCGCAAATTTATTTGTCAATTTATTGTTATCTCTTCAAAAAAAAAACACTTCCAACTCAGATCCATTTTACCTTTTTAATTTTTCGATAATATTCATTGCCAATAAAGTTAACGTTTCACTTTTAATCCATACAAAAATCTCTACATGACTCTTTACTTAATATCCAACTCTCAGATTTTTAAAAATATTAGTTCATTTATTTTAAATTTCTTTTGCTACTTTGGGGTAAATCTTGGTATCATGTAATGCTAATTTATGACTAATTTTACATTTTTGATTACTTTTATTTCTATTACTGTATAATGTTTATAATGGTTAGCAGGTTCCCCCCCCCCCCGGCATTTTAAAAACATTAATATCTTTTTAGCATTTTTATCTAGTTGTACTTGTGTCATTTCTTGCAATTGAATTTTTTTTTTATGAAAGATATTACTTCATCTATAGGATTTACGTAATAGCATTTATGTAAGTTTTGGTTTTCCATTTTAATCAATAAAATTATTGTGGAAAATTTGCCGGAGGTAAAATTACTCTGATATTCACCAATACCAACGTTAATTTCTTAGGGTCACCATATAATTTATTTCCTACTATAACATTTTAATAAACATAGTTTTAAATTTTGATAATATTTTAGGTCTAAACTTTGTTGTGTTTAAAGCTTTGATCATAACGGACATACATATATAGACAAATGCTTTTTAATAAAATAAAAAAAATTAAAAAAAACTGCAAAAGTAGTGGGAACAAGAATTTTTCAATTTAATAATAAATTTTATTTCAAAAAAATAAACAATATAAAAATAACTATAAATTCTCTTTTATATAAATTAAATACAGGGGTTCTATAATTATTATGATATTAAAATAATTACAAAATGGCAATTCATATTTAATGGTTATTCATATATGGTTATGCCGTATTGCCAGAGAAATAGCTGCTTTTAAAATCAATTTGCTCTTCAGTTTTATAAATATCACTACTGCATTCTTTTAATCATCAGTATATATTAATTATTTAGATATTCTATGTAAAACTAACTCTTTGCTCAGCATTTTTTTCTACCTTTTCTATGCATTTTTTTTTTAAAAGCATCTATAATAACTTTAATAATTACAGAAGCTTTTGTGTTCTGTTATACATTTAATGGTTTGTCTAACTTTTCATTTTAGAAAAATATATAAAATTTCAATAAATAATGTTATTGTTTCCTGATCTTTATTGCTATATCATTTTTTTTAGAATTTTTTCGCATATTTCAAAAAGTTATTCTAGTTTCTAAGAATCTTAATATTTTTACTTTAATATATATATTTGCAGTTTTCATTTCTTCTTATAATAGTAACATTATTTTTATACAATGTTATAGAACTTTATATCTTTAATTCTGCTAAATAAACGATTATTTTAATACTACTTACTTTTTGCATATGTTACGTTTCAATATAAATTTTGTAATTATTAAATTGTTGTTTTCATGTTCTTTCTATCTTCATAGTCACTTTAATAAACTACTTCATCTTATTGATATGACTCAAATGTGTGCTAGATTAAAAGATTTTTAATAATTTAAAATATTTTGTAAATTTATTACTCAAACAGGCAAAACTCACTATAGGTATTGCCACAATATTTTTGAAGGATAGCGTTATCAATCTTTTGAACTCACATCTCAATACTCATGTCATAATTTATATAGAATCTATTCAAGCAATAATTACTGATTCTCAATACATATTTTAAAATTCCTTAAAATATAATCGAACTCTACTATATTTTCATTTGAATGCTTCTATAACTATTTGCACTTTGGATTTCCCCCCAATATATATATATAACCATTAGACACCAGTCAACACTTAGACAATCTCAATATAGATAACAATCAAGAATTTCAAACTGTTGTCAAGGCAACTTCCTTTTAGCAATAGAGGTGGAATCCCACAAAGTCACTAAAGATTGCAACTTGACTACAGAGATTGAAATTATTGATATATTGGACAGTTTTTCCCTCCATAAAATCCACAAGTCTTCCTTCATTTTTGTTTCTGTATCCAAGATTATCAGCATTTTCAGTTTTTATTCATTTCCTAATTTTAGCTTAACAATTTAAAATTGATTAATCAGTTTAATTTATTTACAAATCAATATTAAAACTCTCTTTTTCTCTAATAAAATGAGAACAAACTTGCTGAGATATAAATTAAAAATAATTGCATTTAATATTTTCCAGTCAGTTGAATAATAGATGCTCTCTGCAATATTCCATTAATATCTACAATACTATCCCTCCATTTTTTATTCATAATGAAGCCAACTTTACTTATATATCCAATATGTGTGCTTTTATAATAAAATATATATCTTTTATTCAAATGAATATATTAGATGCAGCTCCACCTTTTATGGAAAAAACATTAAAACAGGTATTCTTTTTCGTTTTTTCAATAATAGAGGATTATTTAGAAAATAGTGAGAACAAACAATGTTAAATGTTTTAAAGTCACTATATTGAAAAATGTCAGAAAGTTTCACTCACATAGGATTGATTTTTTTTACTGAATATCTTAATTATTATGTACAGGCTCTGCACCATCAATATACTAGTTTGAATCAAAACTTATTTAGATCAAAAGTATTTTATATTTTATGCAGATCTAAAGCTGTTTTAAATTACTCTGCACCTCAAATGCTGTCGAAGCAGAGGTATCACATAGCATTAGATTCAGTTACGTCACATAGAATTATTTTATTTTGGAGATAAAAAAAGCAACCATACAATAAATATTCAGTGCTAAGATATTGTTATATATATATATAATACTCTAATGTACAATGCACAATTTTCTGCGCTAACACAACACACATATGTATATAGAAAGAGAGATCAACTAACTCAACGATAATCTCTTTTTTGAGTAAATCACATTTTAATTTTATGTATTTTACGATCTAAGTCTACTTACTTTTACTTCCAAATAATTTCATTTTGAAAATAAAGAATTTATGTTTACTTATTACAATTACTTTAATATTTAAAGATTTGAGAGTTTAAAAAGTAAAGCTTTGCGATTCAAATTATTACATTCTAACTTTCTAATCTTAAACGTGACATTTTAGTAGAATGGTAATAAACTTTATACAGATACAACAACAACAACAACAATAATAATATAAACTGTAAAATACAATTGAATTTAAAATTTAGAACTTGTTCCAAAGTTCACATGATTGCCTATATAACAGAATGCAACTTTTTTGTAAATCTATGAATCATTTGTTTAATAAAATTCTTTGAAATATAATAATAATAATTGAGTTTAATTATTTAATTATTAGATTTATTAATGAGTTTAATAAACGTTCTTAAATCTAAAGCAAAAAAATTATTATTAGCAATAATATAAGAACTGAGCAGGCGAAATAAAGATGAAAATTTAAGGATATTTGAGTGACAACGTTTAATATAAAACGAAGTAGAGACACTATTGATACGATATGAGGCACGAAAGATAAATTAGATATCAAATTGTTTAAAATAATTTTGAATAAGAACTTAAAGTCTCTAACCTTTAGAAAAAGAGATAAATTATGTTCATTAATTAATATCGTATATTTAGATAATTTATCATTTTTAGATATATTTAAAATTTCCACTCTATGACATATTCTTGAAACTTAAGAATAAAAACACCAGAAAAAAACATATGACCAAGCTCATCAAGCTCTTAACCATGATTTTATCATTTGCTCAATATATATATATATGGGGGGGGGGGGATAATGCTCTGAACCAACTGATGAATGCTGGTTTAACACCAAATAAAAAAATTGGAAATCATTTATCTTTTTCACATGTGTGTGGTCACCTATATCGGTTGTATGAGATGGAATGGGTAGCTGAAGGGAGTTTGAAAGTCTGTGTTCAAATTCTCTATATTACAATATATTAGAATAAAATTTCCTGCCCTCCCAACTTTGATTTTAACTACTTCAGATAATGATTATTATTACCCATATATTAAACTAAAGATTACGTCTAACCCAGATAAATTAATTAAAGAATAACTGCATTGAATACCAAAGAATCTATATTTATTTAAAGGATTAGAAAGACTATCATGCTAAAGAATAGCACAAATGATTTTAAATGATTAACTAACTATATTTTCAATATAATTCAGATTGATTGATAGAAAATAAAATATCAATATCTTTTTGAGAGTAGATAACATTAATTTTGTCAGAATTAATAACATAAGTAAAACCTAAATATTCAGATTTGGGCGAAAATAACATAGAGGAACATTTATTACAGTTTAATTCATTCATTTAATAATATACATGAGGGAAAGTGATTAATGATAGAAGGAAAACATAATCAAATGCCGATTTTATTTATTTATTAACAATTTTACAATTATTTGAGGAAACGTAATAAATACTAATATTTTATAATATCCTTAAAATTGCTGATATAAATATTAAATAGCATGGGAGTTAAGATATTTCTTGAGGAATACCAAAATTACATTTAACATATGCCTAGATTTCCCTTTAATCAAAGATTATCATAATAGAAGAAAGCCAATTTTATTTAATTTAAAAAAAGAATGAAATGATTGACATTAAAAAAGGCTTTAAATAAATCAAAGTAGGCAATATCTAACCTCCGTTCATTTTCAGTAGGATGCATAATATGTCTTTATATGATATGAAGATTAGTTCAAAATCAGTTAAAATTAAAACTATTCTTTATTGGAGATAATGTTTTAATAAAATCTTCAGTAATCTTATTAGAAATATATTTCTCATTAATTCAGCTATAATATGGAACAGAAATGGATATATTCTTAGCTAAAGAAACAAGGCAACATAAATATGAAATAATTTTAAAAGAATATGGATGAAAAATGGAAAATTTGGAATAATGTAACATAAATATAAAGAAGTAAGTGATTGAAGAAAATTATGTTCAGAAATTTGAAAGCATGGGGCAGGAACAAATGAATATTCAGAAGTTTGAAAATATAACAATTAAGTTGGAAAAATATGAAAAAGAATTTTGTGCAAAACAAAATAGATCTAAAAATAAAAACAGAAAGAAATCAAACACATATATAAAGAATTAGATAGACGTTTAAATGTGAAATTTGAAAAAATGAAACAAAACTTCCAAAATTTATTTATAATTGAAATTTAAAAACATCTAAGAAAGCTACACATAATAGAGTAATAGTTTGTAAGATACTAAAAATAGACATTTAAGACTTTTAAAAATCTAATGAAAGTCAGAATAATATGAAGAAATAATGTAGAACTGAACTGAACCGGTGTCAAAATTAAAAGAAAGTGGGCAGCTAAATTTGAAAAAAAATGTCAAGAAAATTATTAAAAATAAAAGTAGAATGTCAACGAACTTAGACATCTCTTTACAGTAAAAATGAAAGAAACTTAGACTTTGGAATCAAACAAGTAATATGTCTAAGTGCGATGACTCAATTAATGGTGAAGCTAATATATAATTGATAATAAATGGCTGAGCGCTTTGGAGAAATGTTATCTTCTCATAATCTTCGCTATGATTACTAAAAGATAAATCTTCTCGAAAGCCCTCAGCCACTTAATATTACAAATCATATCTTTGCTTCATTATTAACTGCATTCCATCCCATTATTGTAACTCTAAATGAAGGTGAGATGAAATAAGAATGAAAAAGAGAAAGAAAAATATGAAATTCCTTAATAGAATTGTCATTAGAAAGGATAACACAAATTCAAGAGAAATTTGCTAAATAAGTAGCGTGGGTGGCCTTGCGGTTAGCATAGCTGCCTTCCAAGCAGCTGGCCCGGGTTCGCTTTCTAGTCAACGCATTTGATATACGAAAAAAAAATGTTCAAACTTATATTTTAAAAAAATCCACCATTTTTTAGATTAGAAGTGGAGAACCTCCAGCCTGTAGGCCAAGTCTAATTTTCAAAATCTCTCAATCTAATCCGAAACATTTTCGAAAATATATACAAAATAGACCTATATAAGACTTTTATTTAAACAAGCATGTACTGTAGTGTAAATTTTGAATTAAAAGTTGAACAAAATAAAATATTTATTTTTTCAATTACATCTTTGTCTTTTTCCAACCTTTACAATAATTGTATTTCATTTTATCAGAGCTGCAATATTCGAACAAATTATCTATATTGTGTGGCCCATCCTACAGACACTAAGAGCACTTTGTTTTTATAGTGATTTTCGCACACAAGTAGCAAAAATAAAACTCGAATTTTATTTTATTTTACTATTATTATTTTGCATTTGTTTTTATTAGGATAGCTGCATGGAGTAAGATAAGAAAAATTGGCACAGAAAATCGCACATTTGAAAAGAAATAGAATACTGCATTTTCTTTTATAGAAAGAAATAGTAAATCGATGTGGCTGCTAGGTCTGTAAAGTATTTCAATTAATAAAAAACCCATTCTTGTCAAGCGTTGTTAGCCGAGAGATCAGCGCAGCCGCCTTGCAAGCAAGCAGTTGGTTGCAGACGGTTGTTGCGATTCGCCTCCCGACCGATGCTATGACTTATGGGAAAAAAGTACATTCTTAAGAGATATTATTAATTAAAACATTCTGACTAAAACAAGATTATTGGGAAAATATATTAAAATAGAAAACTTAAAAGGAATTTCATCAAGCAACTGTTATGTTTTATAAAAAATGCAAATAAGTCAGAAAATTCTATGAGAGCAAGTTATTGCAAAAAAATAATAGCAGAAAATTCGTTTTTCAAAGGTGAGTTTATAAACGATTGCATTCTAGTTGTTGTAGGATTAATCTATTTAAAACATATGAAGAAGTTTAATAATATGTATCACGAAGATTGGTTTAAGGCAAATTTGAAAAATTGTAAGTAAATGTGAAAAAGTCATTAATAATAACGATGTTCAATTTTTATTCACAAAAAAATTATGCCACTCATTTAAAAGAGAAAAATTGAAACTGGCTTTCCAATTGAAAAGATTGCCCACAAAGTAAATAAATTAAATTTTTGAACAAATGTAGTAGGCTAATTTTTAGGTTGATAATGTTGTGCGGCTGTCAATGACATTGTGTAAATAACCAAGTGATCCTTGCCTGAAAGAAGATTCCATTCCAATTTTAGATAATGCCAAATAGGAAGAAATTTAAAGAATCATTTCTTTAAAAAAACTCTTCAAAACGTATATGATTTTTCTGTCATGAAATGTGAAATATTGAATGTGGGGTATTCTAGTCATAAATCTGTGGATCTTTATATATATATTTAGAGAAATTCTCACGTGAATAAATATTTAAGATTAATATATAAAATCAATAATTATGTGCTTATAACGCTCGTTAAAGAAGTTATATATATTATTAAATTTATTTAAAGCTTAGCGCTTTCAAAGCTCTATGGCTTCATAATCATGGAATTTCACAAAGTATTTGTAGTTCATATCTTACATTTGAATAATACAAGTATGTGATTTTCAAGTAGTTATGATAATCTGAAGATAATGATAGGAGATTGGCATTCAATGAACCACTATAATTTTATGACAGTAGACACAAAAATAATGCATTTTAAATAACATTTTTGTTTCTTAGAGGAGATTGTCTTACTAAAATAGCACAAAAGATGTCCAAATACATATAAGTGAATTATCTTTGACTGGAATATATAAAATCTCAAAACATTTAGCTCAATATACAGAATATGAAAACAAACTGTTTCATGAGAACGATTTTCTGAAAATGTTTATGAGCTATTATAAAAAAGATAGACAAAGCTGCCTCAATTAAGAAAAGTAATCAGAATATTGCATTTAACAGTATTTGCTAATCCTTTATGATCGTATAGATTTAGTGTTGGTGAAAAAGATCAATGTTTTAAAATATAAAATAAGTAAAAACATGTGAGAATCATCAAATCGCAATAAAATATATCTATCTGTACTATTTAGTAGGTAACAATGTTTGAGATTTTGCTTTCTGTCTAGTCTAATGTAGCTCAGAAATGTTAGTTTCTTATAAAGATAGAAATATCATGATCCTTAATTTAATATTCTTTATGATGATGAATGCATAAACAGATATAAAAGTCCTTGAAATAATGTTATAAATTGGTACAAAATTTTATTTTTAATAAACGTTTAATATTAATACGGAATTATTAGTGAATATATAACTCTGATATTGATTGGGTATTACTCTGGTGTAAAGAAATTCAACGTGGAGTCCAATTCGTTTTTGTGATGAAGGCATAAATTTTATTGCATTTTTCTAGTTATATGTGAATTAACTGAATTAATTAATATTACCGAAATTTAGATATTTTCTTATAAATTGAACATCTTGAACCACAAAAATTAATAAATATTGACGAATTAATAATCAATCCCAAGGTGCATCATCTTAATATTGTAGGTTCTACTTTTCTTGTTGTTAATGGACGTATGATCACTACATTATATCTTAAGGTAATCAATTAAATTGGAAAATGCAAGGGGACATAATAGAAAGTTCTAAACTATAAAAACCAACATTATCAAAGGTGAATTTTTTTTGACATAAAGAACTTTTAAATTAATCTGCAATAATATATTAAATTTTAGTCACACGAATTCCTGGTCAGTGATTTAAAATTTGTAAGTAACTCACAAATTAGCAAAACTTAGGAATATATTGACAAGAAATTATACAATCATTATGAAGATCCTTTTAAAAGTATATGAAAATTCCTTTATGATTAGAGACAATAAAGATAAAAGTTCCAGCCTTGCAAGAAGTTAAAAACCTTATTACAAATAGAAAAAAGTTTACTCAAATCTTGATATATAATATAAAAGAAGTTAAAGAGACATGAATAAATAAATCCATAATAAAAGCAGAAAAAGATATACGTTATTTTTTTTATGGAGAGGGAGACAATGTAACAAAATCAAATTGATCTTTTTTTATTGAAGCAAAAAAAAATGAATATATCCAAGAGGAGATTAGAGTTAAGTAGATAATGTATATTAAATCTATCGTCTTGGTATTAACACTTCATAATAACTAAATACATTAATTCAAACACTAATAAGTATTTGTATATTATTTTTTATTATTTTTAATAAATTAATTATTCATTAAAAGAATTTGCCTTTATATTAGATTTAAGCTGGTCAATAAAGCTTTCTGAATTTTTATGATCCAAACATTTAGGTTTACATTCAAACTGTATCTCATTCATGACAATAACTGACTTTACCTATTGATTAAATGGATCAAGGTAAGATTATAATTGAAGAAAATTGAGGATCATAATCATTTATGCAATTTTTATTTATTAACACCTGGATGATAGAATACAATTATTATTATTAGCGTGTTGTGGAATTTTGTAAATGGAATTTAAGATATATGTTTAAACATTTATACTATTACTATTAAATATAATTAATTCCATTTTTTAAAAAAAGAAATGAGCTTATAGTTAATAATAGAGTGTGTGGATATTAAGCTTCATTCACAGAGAATACACAAGACCAGATTTTAGAAGAATTTTCAGATCAATCACTCAAGAGAGTATTCTTTTTATATATATAGTTAAATTATTTTTTGGGTTAAACCGTGTATTATTTTCTTTTAATGTAAAAAAATACACCATTTAACCCCAAAATAATTTATCTAGATCTTACAACTGTGAAAACATTAAATATAATATATATATATAATAGAGCTATGGCCGTCAATATTTGTACAGCATGCAATTGCTGCGGGTCATGCATTCAAGCCGGATGAACCTAAAATTATGTGTAGGGAACGAAGTGATCTGAAAAGAAAAATCAAGGAGGCATTTTTTATGATTTCGGACGAGCACGCATTGAATAAAAGAGAATCGTTTTATGCTTTATCAAAGAAGTGGCGTGCTGAAGCGATTTAACTCTCATTTGCATATTAGCCTATATTATTTTATACATTTGCATATTAGTATACTGTTGTGGAAATTGTGTTGTCCTTGATAATGAAGGGTAAGCCTTCGAAAACGTTTGGATAATTTATAATTTGTTGATATTTATCTATATATCATATTTTGTTGTTTGAGATATATTTTGAATTAATGTGTGTATTTATTTTAACGGATTTAAATTTTACATTAGTATCTTTATCACACATCTGTGTTCGTTTTACATATATATATATCCACTGGTAGTTAACTTATTATTTATTAATCCTAAAGAACTTATAAAATTTGTTTGAGATTATGAGTTATTTGAATATTTATTTAGCCACAAACATAGTTTAGTCTCATGACTAAAATCATTCATCTTAGTATTTAGAAGAAGTGTATTGATTTTATAAATTAATGCTCATTTGATGTTATTCACTGTTCGAGGACCCATATATCTAAATACATCTATTTTTGGCAGTTATGCCATGATATAGCTAGTGTTAAAAACAAAACATCTCATTTAAGTTTTAATTAAATGACGATGGATTTGTGCAAAAACAACTAATACATCAAGAATGTAAATTTATATGGATTTGGCAATAAGAAAGATAAAGTTATAATATATATTATATTTTGCAATTGATTTATTACTATATATATATATATATATTAAAAACCAGTTAATACTTAGACAATCCCAATATAGATAACAATCAACAATATCAAACTGTTGTCAAGACAACTTCCTATTAACAATAATGCTATACTAGTGAAAAAACAAAACTTCACTAAAATTCTCTCATGACAATGATTTCACATAATAATAAGTAAACCTTTTCAAGTGAAATTCAACTTGATGCAAAAAACATATGTATATATAATGAGATAAAATACTCTGGAATAAACTCTACAACATTCAAAATGTGAATATATAACAATAAATAATCGCTATAGCCAGCTTACAGTGTGTCTGGCAAGATGGGTAGAATTTTACAGTTAGAACTTAAAAATTAAAAAAATCTCATTAAAGTAATACAACATCAACATTCCCACATAAATTAAATGATATAATTATCTTACTAACATAAATTATAGAATGTTGGTCATTCATTTGAGAATATTAATGTTGTGTGACTTTAATGGGTCTATATATAAATGAAGTGCCCTCTAACTATATCATATGACAACACATTTCAAAAGCAAAGGAGTATAACTCTTTATCTTTTTTTTTATCTAGACAATTGCCTGCAATGCTTTTGCCATATGGAATACATGTTCAATCAATCAGAAATTTATTTCTAAATATTTTTTAACTTGATTGACATATTTGGCAAGAATGAAAGTTCTTTCATGTTTAATCTTGCCAATAATGGTTTAATATTAACACTTTAATAGCCTGAAATGCGACATCGCAGTTGTCACCTTTAGATTGCTCTAACTCAGCCAATTTTTTAGTTACATTGATGAAAAAGTACCCATACTAAAGCTTAGAGCAAGGCCTATAAGATGCTGCCCTCTTTTGAATTATTTTACAAGTAAAAAATCAATACTAGGAGGGTTTTAAGTTGAACAAAAGAAGAAGGCCAGTTTTGATTGGTTGGATAATCTATTCCCAATCTATTCCCAATTCTTATTGGCTGATAATTCCGTTAAATATTTTTTCACTGCTAAAATGAAAATATATGTTTTGGAGTGTTTTTTTTATTACGTTTCATACATATTATAAATAATTTTCATAAAATCTAATATTTCTAATAAAAATAGAGTTATTTTACAAAAGTAGTAAGGTTTTATTAAAAAATTGTATACTTTACACGATTGTAAATTGAAAAAGAAACCAGCCGTAGCAGCAATTTTTGACATCTTGTCAAGAGGTTAGATTGCTCCAAGCTGTTTATTTGATTTTCAAACAAAGATTAATGATTTAGAATATTTTTCTGGCATTATAATGTATTTTTGGTGTATTTTTTTAATAATATGCTGAAAGTATAATTATTTTGAGAAAGACGTTAAGATTTTTCCTAAAAAATTCTTAAAAAATTCGTAACGTGAAATCTGGGAGGGATCTAAATGACATTTACAATGCTTCTAATTAGTTCGTAATGTTTTCTTTGATTTTTCCGCTTTTGAATATTTCTATAAAATACAAATAAAAATATATTTTTGAAATAACTTTCGTTTACTTTCCTAACATTACAAATAATTAATATACTTTTTGAAAATGAAACTAAAATTAATATACATTAAAAGATGAAAATATTTGTATCAAAAAGTTTGTCACTTGACCAATTAAAAGTTTCAGAGTTTTACTTCACTGGACCAATAACGAAAGTGATCTATTAAAGTGTTAATATTATGTAACATACAAGAATTTAAAGTGCTAAATATTTTATATAATATTTTGAAATTAACTCTTTCCTAACTGTCTATATATAATTGAAGTGCATATGACAATACACTTATATAAACAAAAGATAACTTTATTTTTTCAATCTTTTATCTAGATAATTGTCCTCATTTGCCTTTAAAGTCTGCAATGGGACTTCATTGCAATGCAATGCAGTGTTTTTGGGTATATGATAGTGTTATTATCACTATATATTTTTTCTTCATTACTTTAAACCTATATAGAACCTTACTATGTCATGCACAATTTTATTTTTCCACAATTACTATTTTAGATTATTAGTTAAAAATGTCTGAAGATGTCAGCATCATTTATATACTTTTAGGAAATTGCAATACCTAATTTGTATATGAAAGCTATTAGATCTATCTCCTTTTGGCTTCAATAAAAATGAAAATTTCTAATTGATGGAGTGTTTTGTCTCAAATGAAATTTTCAATTTTTCATCATTGAAAAGAACATTATAATTTTCAGCAATTTGTTTACATGTTAAAGGTTATTTATGCAATATTTTTGTAAAATACTTAGATTAAGCCCAAGTATACATGACTACAATTACATTTTATTTAGGAAAAAATATTTTTAAGAAGACAAGTCATAAAAAGTTCATTATAATAAAGCTGAAGTAGTTTTTACTGGATTAATAGAATGGCCTTTTGTCAAAACTAGTAAAGAAATATTTTTAAATAATTTTAATAACAATAAATTTACAATTTTCTTTTAAGATATATTTTCTTTCTTTAAATGGTAACTAAACATAATTTTTTTAAAATTTAAAAAATGGAATTCAAATATCTAATATTCCACTAACTTTTTAATACATCCAATAATACTAGCACCATTATTAGAGTTATGATTTCCATTTAGTATTTTACATTTTATTTCACAAAGCTCAAATATTAACATATAAAATATCTATCATTTGAAAGCTTGTATTTTCAATAAATAATATAAAAATTATCAATAGATAATATAAAGAAAGAGTTTAATAGTAAAAATGTTCAAATATGGAGGGGAATCCCATTAGAGCCTATTCATATAAGAGTGGGAGTTGGAATTTTAAGGAGTTAACTTGTTAACAATTCAATATAATGATCTTCTATCAGAGAAATTCAGAGAAATTTTTATAATTGAATTCCTTTAAATTTCAGTAGTCTTGTCATCTATTGAAATATTTAACTTTTTAAAAAAATAGAAAACTCACATACTTTCTAATATTTATTTTTTAATTAAAAAAATCTTAAAAGATCAGTATAATCAATACTAGCAATGTCAACATATTTTAGTTCTACTTCTACATTCTTGGACTTAGTTATTTCCAATGCATTTCAAGACCATTTGCAAAATCAATAAAATTTATGGAATAACTAAAAACTTGATTCTTTTTCAAAGTTAATTAAAATTAATGATTGTTTTTACACGATAATTGTGTAATGATTATTAAAAATCAAAAGTATACACGATTAAATTTTTATTATACAGTATATGTTTTAATTTCAAAAATAGAAGGTAATAATTTCTAGCTTAATGTTAACAAAAAAAAGATCACCCACTTACGAAACTGATCACTTATATATCAATATTAACACTGTGTCAAGATCTTTTGAGATACTCTAATATATTTTGTTCATTTTCTGAAATCACTCTGCTTCTGCCAATTATTCAATGGCAAG
This sequence comes from Epiperipatus broadwayi, assembly GCA_028023455.1. Lineage (NCBI taxonomy): Eukaryota > Metazoa > Onychophora > Udeonychophora > Euonychophora > Peripatidae > Epiperipatus > Epiperipatus broadwayi. The sequence continues at coordinate 1,032,480 of JAQFVV010012463.1, forward strand.
TGTCCTTTGTTCTCATTACGTATAATTTCCCCAATATTTGCAAAGTACATCCATGATTTTTTAGAATTTTTTCATTTGTAAACATATATTTCTACCAAATCAAGCCTGATTTATTGAATTCTGATATAGAATAATAAGTTTAATATTAAAATCAAAAGTTGAAAGCTTACAAAAAATGTCACCAGGGAGAACAGTAAACTTTCACATCTCAGAAATAGTATGGAGAGTAAAAAGAGTTTAAATATATATAGAAATAAACAGAATATTAGGTGTGAGTTAATTTATGATAATAGTAAGGAAAGTAGTTTATTGTTTAAGGCTCGAACGGGATCTTTAGCTACAAAAGAATATACATGTAAATGGAAAAATATGGGTGATTTATTTTGTAAATTATGTAAGGAAGGAATTGAAAATATTAGGCATTTGTTAATTGAATGTAAATGTTTGAAAACAGAAAGGGTACATATAATGAAGTTGTGGAAAAATAAATATGAAAAGAGTGATTATACAGAAAGTGAATTATTGGTTTTTATGCTGGGTTTGGGAAAAGATAACGGGGATTTAGATATAAAGGTTATGGAGTTGACAAAAATTATGTTGTGGAAATGGGATAGAGCAGATTATGGTTAATTTAGAGTGGGGAATGTAAAAGAAAGTGGCTAACAGGTTTATCTGGGCATAATTGCTGAGATATTCTTGACTTCGTTTAAGGAGAAGCCATAATACATCACATCACATGGGAAAAGATAAGGGGGATTTAAATATAAAGGTTATAGAGTTGACAAAGATTATGTTGTGGAAATGGGATAGTGCAGATTATGGGTAAATTTAGAGTGGGGAATGTAAAAGAAAGTGGCTAACAGGTTTATCTGGGCATAATTGCTGAGATATTCTTGACTTCGTTTAAGGAGAAGCCATAATACATCGCATCACATCAGAAAAATTAAAATGCACAGTATTGACATATGCTTTAGTTAGAAGGCACTTCAATTATATATGCATTTATTAATATTTTTTACATTTTGACAACTCAATTCTCAGAAATTCCATTTTATATTTACAAAATTTTAATTTTTAAACGTCAACATTTGTTTTTGGACTGATAAAAATGCATAATTTAAATGTGCTTTTAAGATTACTTTTATCAGCGTCATACATCAAAGATCGTTTTAGCAAAGCACTTTCATTTGCTGTGTAAATATATTAATATAAATAATGGTCTTTATATTTGTATAAGATAATTATAAATTTAATATTCAGCGATTTATTTTATTTTTTAAAAAAAGACTGGATTCTCCAAATAATTGTTAAAATTAATTGAAGTGTTATTATTACTATTAATACATATTTTATAATATAAAATAGTATCAGTAATGCAGGATACATATTTGATTGCTATTGTGATCATTCATTTTATTTCTGATGGTGTAAATTCTGTTGCAGAAAAATGTAGTTTAGATAAGTGTTTTTTACCCGATTGTTGGTGCAGCAGTACTAAAATTCCTGGTGATCTCTCAGTTTCTGATACGCCTCAATTTGTTATTTTGTCTTTCAATGGAGCGGTCAGGAAAATAGATCTTTATAGCCTGAATCAAATTCTTAAAAACAAAAGAAATCCAAACAAGTGTCCCATTAAAGCTACATTTTATGTCACTCATAATTACACAGATTATTCTACAGTGCATCAACTTTACAAAGAAGGGCATGAAATTGGAGTTAATTCTTTTACGTAAGTATATTTATTTCTTATACGTTTTAAACACGCGCGCAAATACATACATATATACAATTACCTGTTTCTATGATTAAAATACTTGCTATTTATTAAGCTCAGAAAGTAATACATTGTACAGGCTTAATACCTGCATTTATATATGTAATATATGCGGGATTCGAACTCAGACTTTCACACGACCCACAACTCTCAGTGCCATCTTATATTGTTGACCCACCTGATCATACATGTAGAAAAGATAAATAATCACCAATATACATATTTCGTGCTAAACTAGCACTCATCAGTTGGCCCAGATTTTAAGGTGGGTCAGCAATATAAGATGGCACTGAGAGTTGTGGGTTGTGTGAAAGTCTGAGTTCGAATAAGCTCAGAAAGGTAAATTTTGGAATATAAAATTGATCGCTTATAGTAAAATATACAATAGAGTAAATTATAATTTTATTTAATAATACTCTCCCTCCCAATAATAAAATAATTGGAAGACATTGTTGTATAATAATGATTAACTGAATCTTAATTGAAATTATATTTTTATTTATAATATGATACACGGGCTAGTAAATCATATACAACATACCACTAAAGTTGGAGATTGGAGTCCACAACTGAAGCTTATTTAGCCTTTATACTTTTAGCTTTAATTTTTTTGACACTACTACCAACTTTTTGAATATATATTCTTTACAACTTCCTAATCAACTATCAATAAACTGTTATTCTATTCATCTATTTTCATTATTTTGCTTTTGTTGCACTTACTTTCATCCCCCAAATATATTATAAATTTTGTCTATTTTTTACTATCCTTATTATCATCAAATACAGCCATAATATCAAAAATTTTGTATTGTGTATCTTTTTTCCCATCGCTAATCAACCTTATTAAGACAATATTTATTTAATAAAACAGAAAAAGGATAACAGACACATCTTATATTCATTTTTTCTAAAACAGATATAGCAGCATCTTTCCTTTTTCCAATATCATAAATTACAATACAAACATCAATTAATCCGTCTAAATTCTATCTTTTCAAAGTGTTTAGCAACTTAATTTGAATCTTATCCTGAGATTTTCCTAATTCTATTTCATATAATGTTTTTAAAACTTTTCATTTTTTCTTTCACAACCCATTTCATTCTTAAAGTTGTCTTTTATAGATAAAATACAAACCAATTACTTTTCCTTCTTTCAGATATATTCTCTTTCCCCCCTAATATATAAATGAGATTATAGAGAATATAATTTCAGTTAAGCCTTAACGCTTTCTACCTAAATTACTTTCACCATCATTTTCAATCGTTATCAATCCACTATAGGATGAAGATCTCTTCAAATATAATTCAGTTTCTCCAGTTCATAGCCTTTCTTCTCCATGCACCGTCAACATATTGCTTCATATTATATGTGGTCTCTTTCTAGTTCTGTTTCAATCAATTAGCATACAGTTTAATACTTTAATGTCTATCGTCATTTCCTTTAGATATATATTCTGCCCAATGCCATTTAAGTCTCTTAAATCTTTTAATGATGTCCATAATATCTGTTTGCTTTCTCACCCGTGTATTTTGCTTTTGATCCAATATTGTTATTGCCTTAGAGCCTTATTAAAGAGAAATCAAAAGGTCTCCTTTAAGATAACAGCAAACTTTTTTCTGTGATAAATCTGCTTTACCTTATCATATATTTTAAATTTATATTTTTATTGTACCTTCTGAATGAATCTATATTGTCTATCTAATAAAATTTCTTAGTTTTTATAAGTTGCATATTTTAATTAAGATACTGTATTTATATTTTTCTTTTTATTTATCTTTATTGCGCTAATATTCATCTCATCTTTAACAGTCGACTTATTTTGATTTTTTTTATAATCTTTTGTCAACACTACATCTTTAACTTTTTCAAAAATTATCTTCATATTAAGTAAAAATTAATTCCATCATTTGGTTTTTTATTACACTTATTTTTTTATTCAACAAACTTGAAATTATTTTAGCTTTTTTTTTTTCAATTTCTTAATAGTCCATTTATTTTTGGCTCAGTTGCGCCCTATTAAATAGTGATCTAAATTTATATTAGCTCCAAATCAATGTCAACTTGGAACTTTAATAATTTCTTAAACTTATTCTGAAGCAATGTAGAATTCAATTAAAATGTCACACTAAAGTATTTATATAAAGATTCTTCTGATATTTTTTAATTAGGTATTTCATGTTACTATGTTCCTTTTTTTATAAAAAATTATCAACTATTCACCTTCTTTCATTTTTTAAACCATAACCTATAATCTTTTTATAATTTTACCATCTCTTCCCTGTTCTTCTACTGCATTTAAACTTCCTTCCTCTTACAATTATTATACTTTATTATTATTAACACTTTTCTTTATTACTTTTTACAATGCTTTATACAGTTATTATATCAATTATATTATAATGATTTCGATTGCACCAGCAATCTTCTTCGGTTTTATAACAAGCATAAATACAAAGGCATGAATGTCTATATAAAAACACATAATTTTTACATATATTTCATATTATAAATTCTTCTTGTTAATCTTTATTTTTATATATCTTACATATATACTTTTACATACTGCTTTATATATATCTACGCATATATATTCTTAATTTCTTTAAACATTTTTATATTTGTATTGCTTAATTAATCAATACTTTCTATAATCATAAATATATATATTCTATAATTGTATATTTTTTACTTGTTTATTATTTTTTATTTTCGTTAATATATTCACTTTTTTATTCTAATTTTAAAGTTGTATTTTATTCATATTTTCAATCTTTTATATTTCCTATTTTATTAATATCAATACTTAATATTTATTTTTAATTTATTTTCATAACTTTAATTATTCTTTATTGTAAAAATTTTGTTTCTGTATAAATATTCATGTATTTGTTATAGATCTGAAGGTGATTGCAGGGCAATCGAAACCGTTACAATTGATATAATAACAGTATAAAGCATTATAAAAAGTAATAAAGAAAAGTGTTAATAATAATATTGGTCGAATTGGGCAATGCAATAAGGAGAAAGATATTATTATACTTATTTTAAGTATTATATATATATATGTAAGCATGTTTTTTTTTTTTATTTCATCATTATTAAAATCATCCAATTGGCATATATGTTTGAACAATCACCAGTCCTGGTGCTATTTTCAACTTATTATCAACAATTCATTTTAAAATTATATATATATTGTAACTATAACAAATTTAATGCAACTTAGATTAGTTATATTTTAATGATGCAGCGAGAGAAAAAAAATGTGCTTAATAAAAACTCATGCGAACTGACTAATAAATATACAAACTGCCATATGCGAGTATGCGAATAGATGCTTGTCATTTGAGTAAACTGCCTAAAAAATTGAAAGAAGGATTAGTTTATGCATTTGATCATATTTTATAAATTTACTTTGCAATAAGAGTGAAATAATAAAGATAAATTACTGTAAAGGAAGAAAGAAAAGTAGCCTCGATATGCATAGTTTCTAAAAAAAAATAATCTAAATTTGAATCTATTTTAGATTGGTTTTCCTGAACTATGTTTTAAATAAAATTTCTCATATTTTCATAATAAAACTGGATGGCAAAGCTAAATATAGTATTAAAATTTTGGAATAAATAATATTTAAGAAATTATCGAGCTATATTTAAAGGTGGGCAATAAATTTTCTTTCCTCCTATATTAACAAATGTAAGTAAATAAAGAGAGAAAAGAAAAGCTATTTATTATTACTATTATTTATTTATATATAAAGTCATGATATAATGTATGTAGAATTTGTTTCCACAACATGTTTTAAAAAGAGTAGACAGAGTGTTTTTCAAAAAATATATTATTGTTATGATGCAAATATCAGATTTTCCTTAGCTGGTTAGTACATGCTGTTTGAATATCAAATGAATATAAATAGGTCTGAAACAAGAAAGAAAGCATTACTATTATTCCAGAAGTCCATCATTTCATGTTGCTTTGCATTCCAGTGTGTGATTTTATCTAACAGAAGATATTCTACAATTGTGGCTAAATACAAGAAAAAACACACCATTTAAAATGCCTGAAAAATGCAGTCGAATCCAAAACAGACACTGAAGTTTGTATGCTAGCCTGTGCAATACCTCCACAATGTTGTGAAGAAACAAATGAATGTACTGACCTGTCCTATAAATTACCCAAGACCTACTAATATTATACTCATATAATGTCACCAGTGCTGCTATATTTAGTATCTAACATTACCAGTGTTCAAGGAGAACTACCACCATCAGAGGAACTAAGTAAGAAAAACAACAATAAAATATTAAAATAATAATATCTGGAAAAAAAAAAAACATGGCTTATGACTATTTCAATATTTAACGTGATTAGATTTTATCATTATAACTACTAAATGATCTTAAATTTAAAATGTCTTTTACTACTATGATATTTTATATTTTGTATACGTGTTAATAGTTTTTTTTTTTTTTTTTGAAATTACGTGTTAATAGTTGCGAATATATGCAACGGTTTTATTTATTCATTATTAATAAATTGTTACCTTTTTTATATTATTAATTTATTTACTTTGTGTTTGTAACTCAATTTAAATACATGCTTTTTAATGCACATATGCTAATTAATATCCATAGCCCTGAGAAATCATGCAATCCACTGGGAAACATGCAAGGATGGCGGTAATAATTGATGATGATCGTTCCTTTGAACGTTTAGAAAGGTTTGAAACTGAAAAACAAATAAAATAATTTCAAATTAGATATCATCATCATCACATTGGTAGCCATTTGACTTTCATATTTATTTGAATCAAAATTTATGATACATACCATTGTATACCTTTGGATTTGGGTTCAAACCCATCTACCATGAACATTTAGAAATTTACCGTTACATATTTTGTGCAACCAACATCTTTAGGGCTTGAACATCCCTTTATTTTGTGGAATTTTACTGTTGTACAAATACATATTTAGGCAACCAACTCTATGGTTTTAACATTCTCTTTCTTATGTTTAACTTATATATATATATATATTGAAGCTGTGCATATATATACAAATATATATATATGCTGGCTTCACCATTCACTGTGGACTAAGACCCTAAGTCCAACCGCAGTGAATGTATGTTTTTTTTTCAAAATAAATTTATCGTTTTCTCAAATAGTTGCCTAAATTAAAGAAGGAATTGTGTTAAAGAGAAAAGATTTAATAAAATAAAATATAGAAAGTTAAAATTATATTTGCAACTATTTTTAAAATATATTTGGGAGAATTCGATAAGATAAAAATTTTCTTAATTAAATAGAATCCATTAAGAAAAGGAATTAATTAATAAAACATTTTTCTGAGTTAGATAAAATAATAGATAACAGGAAAAATTTGAAACAACGGGCATGATTTGCTACTAATTAGCAGATTAAAGACTTAATGGAAAAAGGGTATAAATAAAGAACTTTCCTTTTGTTCTTGGTCTTATGCTTGAGGGTAACCAGTGCTGAAGGTCAGAGAGAAAATCTTAAGAATTTTGTTGGAAGAAATTTTGCTGAAAGATTGGACAATATAGCGAACTCTTGCTTGCTGTATTTACTTCAAGCTGCACTCTATTCTTTCAGCATATAAATAAAAAAATCCAGAAATGTGTTGCTCTGTGAAAATGCAGGGGTAACCTCTTTGCCTTCGTTCTCCTGAGCCATTCCTGAGGCCGGAGTTCTAATCATATAAGCCAGCCAGAGAACTAAAGTGTCTGCCCTATATCCATGAATATCTGCCTTCAAACATGGAAAAACAAAGTTGAGGAACCGAGAAGACTTGCGGTAAACCTCTAATGAACTCATCTTGACCCACCCCATCTAGTTACCGGTAACGCTACCATAAATTAACAAAAAAATCTCTTTGTAATTTACAAATTCACTCTAGCTAGAATTATGTTTTTCTATATATATGTTTTTTTTTAAATCTATGTGTTCGTATCTTGTCAAATTATATTTCATTAATTGCTTTCTTTTTTTTTTATATCGTAATGGGAGGGGTTATTATATATAATGGCGGCCATAGTTCTTATTAATTTAATTGAAAAATACTTCGTTTAACTTTCCGCCATTATACTCTCGTAATTAAGTCATTTATTTTATATAAATATTTATTTAGAAAGAAAAAGAAGCAAATCATAGAAAGTGCAAAATTCAATTTTAAAATCAAGATTTAAATTGCTAAATATTCTATTATAAAACTTTCCAAACTTTAACTTAGTTTTTTGTTATATATATAAAAGAAAGATCCTTATCAAATGCCATTATATTTTAGTCAATGAAGGGTTACAAATTTAAAGTTATATTTTGAAGAGCATGAAATAAAACGTTTGCATTTATATTTTAGTAATAAGAGAGAGTACATTTTGACAATATGTATTAAAAAATATTAAATAGCATTGACTCTGGGGTGTGTTGGTTAAACTTCAACTCCAATAAAATATCCGCCCACTTGTTTTGCTTTAGTAATTCAAATTTTTATAAAGGTGAAGTTACTATTTTTCTGCAGATTTTCAGTGATGGTTGAGCTTTCCTAATATATTTATATTTTGCAGAGGGTTTCTTTTTAAATTTAAAGGTCATTGACCGTATTTATATGGCATCGTGCCTCGGGTGATCTACTGGGCCGCTCAGCATATATTACAGTGCTTCTTTTGCCAAGTTTGCTTAGGTTAACATACCTACATTCGGACCTTCTGAAAAACAAATAAATTGTTCTGGATCTCATGTTGATCTCATTCCTTTCAATGTACTTAACTGGACATAAGCAACAAAAACTCCGACCTGAATCTGGGTCACGCGTTTAGCAAACAGGTTCCATTTTTCTCTCTAACCTAGTTTAGAGACGGAGAGCAATATGGTCTGGTGTTAATCTCTTGGTAACTGTTATGTCTCGAGCCTCACAGCCCACTATATGCTCTCGCCTTTGTGCATGGTCTTGTATATTTATATTTATTAGGAAATCTTTCTCAAAATCTCATAGAAATGTTTCAATTATGGCTTGAAATCCCTGCTGGGGTCACTTTATCATTCTTCTTAAATCATAAGTAGGGCTGTGATTTAAACCTGTCCAAAGTGTTTAGTTAAGTTTGACCACCTATTTATTTCTATGTTCTCCAACCACAGAGTTAATGAATCATGTCTCTTTCTCTTGATTTCTTTTTCATAACACTTCCATTGGCTGGAATATTTTAAAGAAGAAATTATAACATAAAATTTTGTCTGTTCTTATCATTACAATCAATGGATCTTTCATAGATGTCTATCCGGTTGCAGTGAAAATAGCCTGCGACACTATTAATAAAGCATTGTGTGAATTATTTTAATGTCAATAATAAAAATTTCTGTTATCTTTCATTCACTATAAATAAAACCACTTAGTATTGTTTTTCTTTTGTGATGTACATATGTACATATGATCATTATATATGTAAAAATTCCTTTTCGTAGTCTCTTCTCTCCCTGACCACCAGGCATACATTAAGATTAAATTCTAGTGAGGTTCAAGGAGTAAGTCGCTTAGTAGCAATCTAGAGGAGTAGATGAGGTTCGAACCCCTTCTATCTGCATCTCTAGGTTAGGTTAAAGCAGCTCTACTTTTCTTACCATTACAACATATATATATATAGTCACGTAATGTGTTGGATATTAAAGCATGAATAAATTTATCATATTGTGGTGAATAATAAATAAGTAAAATGCAATAAATGTTTGGATTGAGAAATAAGATTAGCGTTTAAAGAAAAAAAAAGATATTTTATGAAAGCAGTAGCAGGCTGAATAATATTTAATAAATGGCAGTATAAAAAAAAATGGTAAAAATAAGCATTAAGGCAGAGGCGTTTCATGTTATTCAGGAGAAAATTGTATATAAAGGTTTGAGGCTGTATTGGTGTGTGTTTATTTAATGGTAGAATATATATAAAAATAAATATTTATGTTTGTAAATCTGTGTAAAAAGATAATCAACAAGAGAAAAAAATTATAAAAACATTTAGTTTTATAGACTGATGATAACTCTTTCAAAAACAAAAAGGGTAGAAGCACAACTCTTTTATTCAACTATATCTGATATGGCTTTATTATTAGGATTTTCTGAATAAACTGGTGTGATGATGATGACAACAGATACAAAAACATATTTAAAGGAATAAAAAATACTTATTAACATTATAATACAAAATTGAAATTACAAGTAAAATAAAGTAGAATAATAAAGAAAAGTCATTATAGTTTCAATCATTATTTAAATAAGCATGTGAATACCATTATTAGTATCATTTAAATAAATTTTATAACTAATATTCACATTTGAATTAAATTGAAGAAGTTATCATATTATTAAAACAACAAGAGCATTTATACACAAAGAGTAATGAGCACTTTGCATTGATACAGATTTCTAGCTAAATGTTAATGATTGCATATCAACACAAAGTAAATTCAAAATTGTGCAGAATTCATCCATGTGGCATTGCTAATTAAGTCACATATAAAAGAAGTATGATTTATATAAGTCTTTACATATTTATGCATACACAAATAAGCATATCAATGTAGTTCAATACTATAAATAATCCCATATATTTTAAAAGGACATGAAGTAAAGCTACACCCTTATACACATATATGCCTTTAATATGCTTATGTACAATACACATCAATAAAATTTGAGGCAAATGATGGTAAAGAATAATTTAACACCTATTTACATGGTCTATAAGTGTCACATTATCTCTTATTGCTAATTTGGAAAGATTTAATGATATCTAAAGTAGCAGTAAGTATCAAAATCATTGCCACAATCAGGACATGTTGACTAGCAAAATACCAATGAAATGAAAAAGGCATTATTATAAACAATATGCAAGAGAGTTTATTCCACATCAACCTACATACACAACCATACATACTTCAAATAGAAAAATATGAAAGACAAATACAAATATAAGTGTAAAGTAATACCAGAAAATAGGAATTATATAAAATTAACCATAACCATACACCAGTATCAAGTAAACATATTCACTCACATGCAACTCATAAAATAACTTCATTACTCTTTATGCATGTTTATCGCATCTATATACCATTGGCTAATTACTTTTGATAACTCTTAAAATATTGAAACTTAAAATTATATTATCTTGATATTTACTCATAAAAAAATACTAATAATGAAACACACAATATTATATATATAGCATAAAATAAATAAATAGTACACTAGTAACAATAATAATAATAATAATAATAATAATAATAATAATAATAATAATAATAATAATAATATTAATAATAATAATAATAATAATAATAATAATAATAATAATAATAATAATAATAATAATAATAATAATAATAATAATAATAATAATACCAATATTAATAATAGGATATATTTTATATTACCCTTTTAAAAGTCCGAGAGTTCATAAGTTTTTTTTTTAAAAAAAAAATAGACTCTCCCTACTTTTGAGATGACCATTGATCATTGAAGTAAACAAGGGCATAAGTTTATCAAACATATAAAAACCCAAAATCAAGGATCCACGAAACATTAATACAGGGGTGGGCAAATAGTGGCCCGAGGGCCACATGTGGCCCTCTAACAGTTTTTATGCGGCCCTCCAAGACAATCAGGAAAATCCATCTTGAACTGAGATTTCCTTCCTGTGCATGACTGAAGATTCATCTCTTATTTTCCACTAGGATGGCCACATCAATACACATGCACAGTGTAGATACTATGTGCAGGGCTTTTCCACTTGATCTACTTAATTTCAATTTTGTCTTTGCATTAGCAAATATATACATTTCCAACTTTAGTGAAACCATGAACCCTCCAAAAAATCAGTGATGAATGTCATGTATTTAATGAAGAATGGACAAAAAAATATTTCTTTGGTAATACAGGGTATAAAGCAGTGTGTTTATTGCATCATGAAAAAAGGTGCGGCCCTCCTCTAACCTTCACTTTTACAAAGTGGCCCCCAATGTGGCCCTCCACCAACCTCTGTGGCCCTCGAGCCAAAACAATTGCCCACCCCTGCATTAATAGCATTTGAATTCTTTTTTATGAAGAATGGAACAAATTTACACAAATTTTAAATAAAAATGAAGCTTCTATAGTAATAAACGATTTTACAATTTAATGGGTTTGGTAGTAACAAAACAATGCAAATTTTAAATGATTTATTTTTCAGAAGAACAAAATACTCCAAGCGGATGAATTAATGGGATTCCACATTTAAACAAATAATAATAATATTTGCATTTTATGAAGTGTAATTAAATAATATCTCCATTAATATAGCAAAGCATAGGCATAGTGCATAATATCATTGGTTTTAGACAAATTATAAATTTTTTAAATGAATAAGCTCCATTGACTTCATTTGTACTGGAATAATTTTAATAATTTGTGTTTATATTTATTTTCAACTGACTAAGTTTGAGATGGTTCCATGAAGACAAAAATATTTAAATAACCAACAATTAAAGCAAATTTATAATACTTCCAAATAAATGAATTCTCTAGTTTAGATTAACAGAGCATGCGAATAAGATTACTAATCTTTAAATATAAGTCATATAAGTTTTAGCTTTGGAATGAAATACTAATACAATATTCTAAATTATTATTAGAATTAATTGAAGCTTATAAAATATGGAATAATATATGTAATTATTTCTCCAGCTTGAAAGTTTTATTACTATCTTTCTTCTTATATACTGAAACTTTGAGACTTCCAATTTAAAATAAAGTTTATTATCTATTTCATAATGCAGATATTGTCCAAAGGTAGTAAATGCATGACAAGGAAAGAGATGTTGATTACCTAAATCAGTGGTTTTCAACCTTTTCGCACCTGCGGACTGGCAAAAATAAGGATAAGATTTTGTGGACCGGCAGAAGTTTACAGATAAATTTTCTTAAAGATGTAACCTGCTTAGCCTTAGATAAACATAATTGTTATAAAACAGCATACTAGTTATTGTGCATTGTGATGGTGTTGCTTATTTTCACATGCTGAACACTTTCTCAAGTTGCGCAGTCATACTACTACAGAAAACAGCACAATAACAATTGTTCTCATTAATGTGCTTGCATTTCTATGTTTATTATTTCATTGTTAAAACATGCAAGAATAAAATGTTATTCACCTGAATGCTGGAAAATATTACAGCTAGTGCAATGATTATGATAAATGTAATATGTGTATTTAATGTTAAATATACAAGATGAAGTTATATATATATAGAGAGAGAGAGGTTGTCTTTTGATAGTAGTAAGGACAAAATAGAAATCACGTAATTAAAATCACCATACAGCCAAAAAAAAAGTCGCCGTATTTTAAATCTGAAAAAATAAAATGAAATGTGTAAAAGTCTGAAGTTTTGATGTTATTGTAATTTTTTTTGTGCTGGTGTGTTGAAATGATCAAAAAATATAATTATTGGAAAAGTTTTTTAAAAAATGGCAAAATAGACATTACATAACAGAAATAAAGCCCCCCCCAAAAATTGCCGTATAGTCATCGTCTTTTAAAAAAAAAAAAATAAAGAAAGTTGAAACAGTCAAAAGTTTTGATCTTATTTTAATTTTTTTTTTGGGGGGGGGCGGGGAATAGGTTGAGAAATACTTTGTCTTCACTGAGACAAAAGATAGATACCAAAGTTATTTTTTGTTTGTTTTTATTTTTTTTTAAAAATAACAGAAATTGGTTTTAAAAATAAAAGTTTTAGTATTTTAGCGATATACATATTAGAATACAAATACTTCACAAATAGCTTCCCTAGAAATAGCATATTTCACTGGTAAAAACTGCGTCCCTATTTGAAGAAACAGTGCCCTGAACTTCTGGATACTCAATTAAATATTATCATAAGAAATATTATTGGTAGACTAAAGTCTATATTTTGCAGTGAATTTTTGTTCTTTCACATATTCCTCTACCAGAGATCAGAAGAAAAGTTATCTCACAAATATATATATATAGCTGTTAAGTAGATCAGATTTGTCACTAATTTAAGATAGTTTCATTAACTATGACTCATTTAAAGTCAAAAATGCATTTTTTAAAAAGTTCCCTCAATCTGTTCAACTAATCAAAGAATTATAATGTAAAACTTGACTGTTTATAAAAACCCAAATATTTTTTTTTTTTCAAATCCGTTAGTAAAGGCAGTTGGATTTGATATTTTTAGAAGTTACTGAAGTCTCATCAATAGATTTGGAGCAACCCATAGTCATTGCACTCATTTGTTTTCTAAATATAATTTACTTATTACTGCCTTATCAAGCACAGACCATAAATCATAGTCAATGACTATCTAATCTCTCTCTCTCTCTATATATATATATATATATAATAAATGTAATAATGCTCAAGACCAAAAGGGTTTATAAGTAATCATTAAAATCAGTCAATATTTAAACAATCCCAATATCAATAATAATCAACAATCTTGGTCTATTATCAAGACAATCTCTTTTTAACCATAAAGGATTCCATCTTTATTGTTAAAAGGAGATTGCCTTGACAATAGACTGAGATTGTTGCCTCTTATTATTATTATGATTGTCTAAGACTCTAAGTGTTAACTGATTTTATATTAAGATAGCAAATCTACACACTTTAATGGACAGGCTTCAACCCTCTTCACTCTTCTACTCTTCAGCCATCCATATCACTGAAAATCTAATGATGGAAGATGCAAAGCCCTCGATGATGTCAATATTATAATCATACCCATATTGGCTTTATGTTAATCTAATATCTTATATAATTACATCTAGATTAAGTATATACAATAAACTTATGTTTCAATATTATATATAAATATATTGTGATGATTTATTATATTCCCTATATCATATACATGTTGAGTGCCACTACTTTGATAGAGCAACTGTGTCTTAATTTATCAATTAGATGTTAACCTAAAGGAGGCAATATTTAAAAATACTATAGCATAAAAACTTTATTCAATATACTACATTTTTTTTATTCAATATACTAAGCTCTTATCTTTTACATACATACAAAACTAAATATCCCAGGGTCTAACTCAGAGCCTTGAGCTCTTCATCAGAAGATCTAGTCCATAAGTAGGCAACTAACAATAATGTTGTCTGGTCACTACCTCAATCTACAATAAGCTGTCAAAATTTACAATAATAGAACTAATGTTATGTAATTAAATAGTTTTATTAAACCCAGATTATATAATTACCTTATATTTGTCAATACTACTATCTATTACTGTTACTATTACACACCTCCCCAATACTAGTATTAATTATTTAAATCATTTATTGAAAGCTTGGATAACTATATAATTCATATTAATAACACACATCTGTATGCATATATATAAATAATTTAACATTTAAGGGAAGAGACTATATTTTACTTTAAGCAATAGAAATTCTCAAAATTTTAAGTTATCCTACTTTAAATATGATCTATTTAACACATGAAATTTATTTCTCTTTTTTTTTTACTTAAAAAAAAAAACTAAAAGGTAATATTGCAATTTCAACAGTAGCCTTCCTTATTTCTAGTGTTGATCAACGATTAAAGTTTATACCACAAACCAATTAAGATTATTAATTAAAGTTATAATTCTATACAGATAATGGAAGCTATAATATTGAATTTACGATGTAGAATACACATTTAGTAATATAAAATTTAAATAACATTAATAATAAATGCCATAGTTATACATATTTGACATATATGAACAAAACGTATAAAAATGTTTTTTTTATAAAGTTAAAGTCTTTTTCCTTCAAAATGTTCCAAAGCAGATATAAAAAAATGTTTATACTTACAGTTCTAGCTGAAAATTAATTAGAAAATGTGATTAAATGTAAAAGCTCTTTTGTCAAATATTAGTTTAAAATATGCATATTTTGTAGCAGTAATTATTTTATTTACTTCTTCTTTTCATGAGAAACTCAGATGAATTATATCTAGTAATTAATAGTTAATTCCCAAAGTCATCAAAATTTTATCACATTTCTTTACATAAATTAAAATTCAGGCTTTTGTTTTTTCTTTAAAGATCAGTTTGAAGAGAAAAATTCATGCCACACTTTCTGAAATTACTGAAGACTAGACAAGATGATCTTTAATAGGTTTCCATAGACATTATTAAATTACTCATTTTCTGTAAAGTAAAAAAAAAACATTTTGTTTTTAAGTTCAGCCAAGTCTCTTGTTAACACATGAATGATCTAGAAAATCTTTTCTCTTCATTTATTTTAATCCTGACCAATCAAAATTCATTCTTATATCTGCACTAATTAGTTTTAACAGATAACAAACATTCCAAACTTTTAATTTTTTTTTAATTTGAAGACCTCATTGTTACATATCATCAATAGAAAACATTACTTTGTATTTTTATATACAATTTATCTATTAATTTTTAATTACATTGTAAGCATTTGTCTTTTTTTATTTAATTAAAACCTAAAAATAAAATGTACATTCTCAAATAATAATTATTTGATATATATTGTAATGCTAGTGAGATATATGTTATAAAACTCAAACATATCTGCACTATATATTTCATAATTTAAAAACATAATCAAATTTATTGAGAAGAAAAGAATAATTTAAAAAATCATTATTTCAGAAAGTTTTAAACTTAGTTTTGTAAAAAGTAAAAAAATGTATTTAATAAAAGCAGGCAGGGAAAAAGTATTAGAAAAAAAGAGATTTAAAAACTTATTTTCCTTTTTATAAACTAAAGATAAGTTAAAAAACTGAAGGTCTAAAAATAAATCTTATTAAAAATCTAAAATAAAAAAGATTAATTAATTAGTGGAAGTAAACTTTTGAATGCCAGTAAAAAATTCCTGTCTGATAATGAGTTTGAAATTGTAATAATTAAAAACAATATAAGCTATCTCTTCAGGATAAGGTGAAGAGATAGTAGATTAATCTAGAATAAAAATTAAAGGAAAATGTAAAAATCAATTAAATTAAAGAAAAATGTAAATTTCATTAAAAAATAGATTTAGAGCTGTGATAAGAAAAAGAGCAATGGGGGGAAAATATAAAAGATTGCAACTGTCTATTGTTATTTATTCCACTCTTGAGTCTGTAAGTCATTCCAGCCTTCATTTTGTGATTGAATTATTCTGGGTCTTCATTTCATTATTGATGCATTGTTATTTATTGTCTAATTCATTCAGTCAGCAGAGATTGAGAAATCTAAGGACAGAATAGAGCCAGACATCACTGCTATGAATAAAATTATTGCAGAAGCTGCAGAAATAGCAACATGCATTGTTAGACTACCTCAGAAATGTTTGACTGGGCTCCATGCCCTAAATCCTCTGTCAAAATCAACTGTCCATGTCTGGAAACAATGCCCAGAAACAAGAATTAAGTCATAAGATAGATGCCACAGCTCTCTCTCTTTCCCATTGTCAAGAAAAAAATGGAAAACAAGCCCTGAAACCATTGATTGAAACCAAAATGTCAACTGGTTGGAAATTGACAATCATGAAAACTGAGGTAAATATATTATGATCACTGTCTATAAACACATTACTTTAAATAAAATGAACTTTAACAAATCATTTATATTTTTCTATGTAAATTTTCATACTGTTATGTTATATTACAATGTGTGAACTTGAATAAATACTAATGTTTGCCTAATTATTATTTGGTCTATTCTCTGTCTCGTCACTGCATCACCGTTTATTTAAAGGGATAAATTTATATATTATCTTATTACCTAGATCTAATTAAAATAGATCAATGGTCAATGGTGATGTTTTGAAAAAATTTAAATTTTTATAAATATAAAGTAAATAATATTAATATGCCATTATGAGGAAAACCTGACATATTTTTTTACTACATACATATGTTCAAAATATATTATTTATATTTTTATTTAATGCTTAGTTTATCATCTATTATATAACTGTTTTATAATGGTTAATTTGTGTGATTGAGATTAATCATATCCTTGATTATGTTTTTATTATTTCTGATATTTAATTAAATTAAATGTATAATTTAAATTTGATAATTTTAAATTGATATTATTAAAAGGGGAAATATAAAATATGATTTCTGAAATTTGAAAGTGGTTTAAGGTAAAACTAACTCAGTTTGTGTAATTGATAAGTCTGAATTCTCCTAAGTATTTTTTTCCTATTTTTGCTCTAAACTGTCTCATGTTAATATGCAAATGAAAAAAAGATATTCTTTTTTGAAGAAGATATTGGTGGGCAGACATTGAAAAAGAACAGTAAGAGAAAAAGAAAGAGAAAACTTCTTGTAAAAGTAATTTTAAAAACCAAGTTAAATTTCTGATATCAAATTTATTATTATTTAAAAATTATAGTTTGTTCAATTGTTATGCATACATAAAAGTTTTGAATTTCTGTCCTGAAAGAAACATTGGCTCTGACTTGTATTGAACTATAACTGGGATAAGCAATATTCATCATTATTAAAAAAATGTATTACAATGTTCAGAAGTACCAAGTAAATTAATAGAAGGAAAAGAAAACAGAATATGCAAATTAAAGTTTTGTTAAAATTTATTAAAATTACTTAAATAATCTACTGTCCTATTTAATCTATGTTATGTTTAGACATCTTTGCTATTTGGATAAATCTTTTTATTCATTAATTAATGAAATTGCTGTTTGGAATATAGACAACTCATAATTAATAATAAATTACTATTGTCATGAAAGTTGGAAATTGATGAATTGTGTTTTGGATATTTTGGGTTGCTTGGAGGAAGTCATTTATTAACTGATAAATGGCACATTTAAAATTTACATGGATGTATAAATTATAAAAGAAATGTTTATAATTTATTCTAAAATTATATCTGCAAATAGAATTGTAGAATTGCATGTTGAAGAAAGACAAATGATTTACGAAAAGTTACTTAACATGTTATCTTAACATAAATCTTTATTTAGAATGGTGTAATATTAAATAATAAAGAAATTAAAGATAAATAATTTGTTCTAGAAGAATACTCGACCCTGGTGATATTATATTAAAAGATATTGTAAAATATGAAATACGCAATGGAATTTCTATATTAAATAAATTATTACATGGATAACTGAAGACTTAAATATGACCTTTTCCTAGGAATTTGGATAACACAATTAGAATATGGAAATGAATAGCCAGAGCCTAATAATAATATTCAAATTGTGAACCCTAAATATATTTTAAGCATTGATAATTATTTAGGTATCTTGTACAAGATGGTGTTATGTCTGGACGTGTGTGTTTGTTTATTATATATGTAATAGTTATATATATGCTTTCTGTTGTATTTTAAGCTGATAACGATTGATTGAATTAAAAGATAATAATATAATGTTAATATAAGATCTTTAAAAGAATAGGTAAAGGTTATTTGCAATTAAAAATTCATCAGTACTAAATTTCAAGAGTATTAATTAATATTATAATCATAATATTAAATTTAATGTCATGATGACAAAACTCATTATTGGTATTTAGTTTAAAATATTGTAAACCATATTATATTTTGGGTTATTAATTTTATATTGTGGTTCCAAACTGGTTTAACAACATTGTTAGCCTCTGCAGGGTTTAAAGTAAAAGAAGTTTAAATCATCTGAACCTAAAGCTTGTGTAATTACTTGCATTTTGCTATTTGAATAGGATCAATTTATGAATTGATAAAGGTTGGTGTGGGATATTATTAGATCCAATGTGTACATGCTCAGATCTATTTATGACCAATAATTGATGGAGATGATCATTTTATAGCAGTGGATTTATGTTGGATGTACCAGGTTTTCATTCTATGCTAGCATTATTATGTTTGGGAATTGTTAGTATTATGCATTGTAGTGGAGATATCTTACACAAGGTTGTATAATGGGGTCATGATCTTAATGAGTATCTTAGATGACTTAATGTATGAAGGAAGTTGTTAATCCTTTTATTGTGTAATTTTCTTATATCCAGATGGGTGCTGATAGATACCTGGATATTTAATTTTGCCATATTCAGTTGTGATCCTAGACTTATATTGGTATTGTTATTATAAATTTGACTCTTCAATTTCTATGTGTTAATGTCACCTTTGTATATCAGATGGTGAATCATTGTTGTGGAAGTGTTTATTGTCCATCATTGTTGATCATGAATGGCTCAAAGAAGGTATGTAAGATATATTCTTACCTGTTGATTGAGTATTGACAATCCAGATAGCCTCCAATATAACATAAGTTAGAATAGTGTGTTTGTAAAATTGTTGAAATCAATCATGTAATCAATTTATTTCATTTGATTCAAGGGTATGTAGCTACTTGTTACATTTTATTAATACAGTAAATGTTAATAATATAACTAAACATCTGATGAAAAGTTTTGGGGAATTCATAAACAAGGAATACAATTTTTTTTATCAATATATTATTTTATAAAATCTATTATTATTTAGTATTACTTTTCTTTGTTGATTTAATTTGTGAATAAATTGTAAATAGTAATGTAAATAAATATGAATATAATGTTGTTGTATACTAGTTATTGCTTTTGCATTCATAGTTTATCCCAAATTACTGATCACCAATTCACTTCTTTTCTATCCATTACAGTCTAATAAAGATTTGTATTATTTGAAAGGTTAGAATTTTAATTTGTCCATTATTGAAATCTTGTAATCATTAATATTTGAGGAATGGGATTATTAAATGATGTGATGAAGAATAAATAAAACCTATTACTCTTTAATCTATGTTATGTTTAGACATCTTTGCTATTTGGATAAACCTTTTTACTCATTAATTAATGAAATTGCTGTTTGGAATATAGACAACTCATAATTAATAATAAATTACTATTGTCATGAAAGTTAGAAATTGACGAATTGTGTTTTGGATATTTTGGGTTGTTTGGAGGAAGTCATTCATTAACTGATAAATGGCATATTTAAAATTTACATGGATGTATAAATTATAAAAGAAATGTTTATAATTTATTCTAGAATTGTATCTGCAAATAGAATTGTAGAATTGCATGTTGAAGAAAGACAAATGATTAATGCAAAGTTACTTAACATGTTATCTTAACATAAATCTTTATTTAGAATGGTGTAATATTAAATAATAAAAAAATTAAAAATAAATAATTTGTTCTAGAAGAATACTCGATCCTGGTGATATTATATTAAAAGATATTGTAAAATATGAAATATGCAATGGAATTTCTATATTAAATAAATTATTACTGAAGACTTAAATATTTGACCTTTTCCTAGGAATTTGGAGCCAACGAAAGAGACAGTGAATTCTGACTCTGACGCTTATGTAAACAAAAATACGCTTGTTTGGAGATTTTGGTAAAGCTCCATCTATTGATCATAAATACAAGCATTGTGGTGAAACTGAACTGATATCAGACCCATATAGCTATCAGCTCGTTAGGCTGGGTTTGAAGACATTTATGTGTCTAAAAAATTCATGCTTGCAAACTGATAGGAACATGTTGCATAAACGCTTGGAGTTAGTGTTTAGATCTAGTTTTTAACTCCTATCCTTCACTGATGATAGCAAATCAGCTTGAAATCAGCTGATCTGAAGATGGAGCCAATGAAAGAGACAGTGAATTCTGACTCTGACGTTTATGTAAACAAAAATATGCTTGTTTGGAGGTTTTGGTAAAGCTCCATCTATTGATCATAAATACAAGTGATAGCAAGTTTACATTTTTATAACTTGTTTTTGTTTTTCATAAATGTACCTTTGAAGTTTCTTACAATGACATATATTGCAGAAGCTATGACTATGTGGTGAAACTGAACTGATATCAGACCCATATAGCTCTCTAGCTTGTTAGGCTGGGTTGAAGACATTTACGTGTCTAAAAAATTCATGCTTGCAAACTGATAGGAACTTGTTGCATAAACGCTTGGAGTTAGTGTTTAGATGTGTACATATATATATATAAACATATTTTTTAAACATAATATTTTTTATATATGACTTTATATCCAACATATACATCTTTACCCCTCTTAGCAATGGAAATTGGGTCTCCAGAACTCATTGTTAAGCAAGAATATTGTATATAGAATACGTATTTATAATGGGTGTATGGGAAAAAAATTGAATGGTTCCTAAAGCGAAAAAATTACATTAACTTGGGAATAAAGTATATATTCAAAAAATTATTTATCGAATGCAGTGTAGGTGTAAACTGCACAGTATCTAAAAAGAAAAGTTTTATATTATTAGGGGGAAAATGCATATTTTCTGTGTTTAAAAAGTACAGTTACAGCAAAAAGAAAAAGAAAGTGAAACTATATTTTAATTTGTTTTTATATTCTTCCGCAGAAGTTTTTCATCATAATGTAAAAAAAAAATCTATACTGAAGTGCATTTAAAAAAAAAAATCACTTTATTCTAGCTTCATCATGTGTGTAAATAGTGCATATATATATTACTGTACATTTATGTTTATTACTTACGTGAAATTATTAAAATTAAATAACAATGTTTAATTATAAATTATTTAATTGAACATAAAGACTTATTACTGTACACCAGAGTAACAAAACGTGTGTATGCATATTGTAAATCAATCAACTTTAGAAAAAAAAAAATTGACTTATTTTAAAAAAAAAAAAAATCTAACTGTACTAATTTTTTAAAGCAGTGGTCTTCAACCTTTTCACACCTGCAGACCGGCAAAAATAAGAATAAGATTTCACGAACCGGCAGAAGTTTACAGATAAATTTTTTTAAAGATGTAACCTGCTTAGACTTAGATAAGCATAATTGTTATAACTGACCAAAACAGCATACTAGTTATTGTGTATTGTAATGGTGTTGCTTACCTTCACATGTTGAACACTCTTTCTCGAGTTGCGCAGTCATACTGCTACAGAAAACAAGTACAATAACAATCGTTCTCATTAATGTGCTTGCATTTTACATTTATTAGTTCATTGTTAAAACATGCAAGAATAAAATGTTATTCACCTGAATGTTGAAAAAGTCAAAAGTTTTGATCTTATTTTTTTTTTGGGGGGGGGGGGTGAGTGGGTTGAGAAATACTTTGTCATCACTGAGACAAAAGATAGATACCAAAGTTATTTTTTATTTGTTTTTATTTTTAAAAAAAAGGTAACTAGAAATTGGTTTTAAAAATAAAATTTTTAGTATTTTAGCGATATACAAATAAAGCCAAAAAAAAATATCGACTTATAGGCCAAAAAAAAGTGGGCATATTTTTAAACAAAAAAAAAAAGAAAACGAAACTTGAAAAAGTCAAAAGTTTTGATCTTACTTTATTTTGGGGTGGTGCGGGTGTATTGAGAAATACTTTGTAAAAGTTAGAGACAGAACTTATTTTTTGGTTTTTACTTTTAAAAAAAAGGTAATCCAAAAAAGATCTTATTTTAATTTTTTTGGGGGGAGTGGGTTGAGAAATACTTTGTCTTCACTGAGACAACAGTTATTTTTGTTTTGTTTTTATTTTTAAAAAAGGTAATAAAAATTGGTTTTAAAAATAAAAGTTTTAGTATATCAGTGGTTGTATACAAATAAAGGCAAACAAGATATTGCCTTATAGGCTAAAAAAAAAAAGTGGCCGTATTTTTAAACCAAAAAAAACCCCTGAAACTTTAAAAAGTCAAAAGTTTTGATCTTACTTTATTTTGGGGTGGTGGTGGTGTATTGAAAAATACTTTGTAAAAGTTAGAGATGGGGTGTATTGAGAAATATTTTATATAAGTTAGAAACAGAACTTATTTTTTGGTTTTTATTTTTAAAAAAAGGTAATAAAAATTGATTTCAAAAATAAAGTTAAATCTAAAAAAAAAAAATCACCGTATAGCCAAAAAAAAAAAACCCCCACTAAAAATGAAATATTAAAAGAGAGAGTAGAAAAAAATTAAGAGATCAAAAAAAGTCAGTTACATTTTATTGTTTTAACAATGACAAGCGGCTGTGATTGGCTATCAAAAGACAACCGGAGTTTGTATAATAAAAAACTTTTTTCTACTCCCCCTTATAAACATCTGTGATAAATAGAAAAACAAATTAATTTATGTATGATTAGATTTTGTTTTTGTTCTGTTTCTTTTTTTTAATCAGGTAAAAATGCGACGAAAAAATAAATAAAAATTGTTTATATTAATTAAAAGTTTAAAATCTTATTATTTTGTTATTACAAACTTTCTTCCCAGTCTAGCACACAGACCGGCAAAAACTCTTGCGTCCCGGTGCCGGTTCGCAGCCCGGTGGTTGAAGACCACTGTTCTAAAACATATGCTAAGTTTATTTTTCTTTTATTTTATATTTGCTATAAGTCGATTGTTTTTTGGGTAAAATGACTTTAAAATACCTATTCTCCGACATCACTTAGTAACGCAAAATTCAAGATGTGCCAAAAAAATTTTTAAAAAAATTTTTTCCCGATCATTATAGTCAATAATCAATTGTAAATCACAGTAGTGGATACAAATTGATGATGATCACTATTGTGAAATATCGCTAAGTAGGCAATTACTAAGTGAGGTCTAGGTGTATACACATACTCAGAGAATTCCTTTATTTTAATTTAATAATGAGTGTCCACTTAATAACTCTTACTAACATTTTTTTTTTTATTAAACCTTGTCAATTGTCTCCCCTATTAATATAACCTTTCTATGCACTGCATCTGGTTTCAAACCACTAATCAGAAATATATTATTTCAATATATATATAATGATAGAATTGGAGGATTTAATAGAACCATGTCGTGAAGTTATTTCCTGGTTAAAATCTCTAAAAAAAAAAAAACTATATTTTGGCTATCTAAAAAAAAAAAAAATTATCTGTTAAATAAAAAGTAAAAATATTAAAAAAATAAAAAAAGGTATGTTTTTATAAATAAGTTTAATATAGTTTATAAAAATTTTCATGTTTATTTTTAAATCAATATTTTATTTAAATATATAACATTTATAATTTCCATTTATTATTATGATTTTTAGATATCGTTATCCCAGTACTTGGTGGAAGAATGCTACTTCTAAAGAATGGAAAAAAGAAATGATGACTCAAAAAGCTGTCATTAGTCGTTTTTCTATGATTCCAGAAACAGAAATAAGAGGATTACAGACACCACACTTACAATCAGGAGGAGACCAACAAATGGATATGATGAAAGAAGCTGGATTTTTGTATGATAATTCATGGCCTTCTTTAAAATATTCTCATTCATTGTGGCCTTATACATTAGATTTTTCTTCTATTCAGGACTGCCCTTTAGGTAATTGCCCAAGAGAGCCACATAATGGTACATGGATTATACCTTTGACATATTATAAAGATAAAAATAATCGTACTTGTGAAGTTTTGGCTGCTTGCAGTATAGATACAGAAGATGATGTTTACAGTCTACTTAATAATCGGTTTGTTCAATTTTACACATCAAATCATGTTCCAATGTCTATAACAATTACAAATTCTTTGCTTCAATATCCAGCAGTTATTAAAGGCATAGAAAGATTTTTATCAAAACTACATTATATGAAGGATGTATTTGTAAGTTCAAGTTATCAAGTCATAAAGTGGATTCAGAATCCAACTTCTCTGAAAAATCTAATTAATTCAAATAATGTAAATTGTCTCAAAAATAAAAATTCTAGTGACTGTAAACCAAATAATTGTAAATATTTGAAAGAAGGACAAGAAAGATATTTTAAAAGCTGTTTACCATGTCCTGTAACATTTCCATCTCTTGAAAATCCTTTTGGTGAAGCAACTCTTACTACTATAAAATAAAATAAAATTATATGCATATATTATAAAATGAAAATTATGTACACATTTATAAATTTACTAGATAATTTTGTAAAAAATATTAAAATGATTTAATTTCAACTTGAGTTTAGCTTTCTGAGTAAAGAATAGAATTTTTGCTATAAATAAACATACCTCACCTGAAATTCATTATATTTATACTGTAATGCTTCTTTCTCCATATTTCTGTATTTCATTTATAAATACAAAGGCCTATAGAAATAAAATTTTCATTTCATTCTTTTTTTTTTCCAAACACAGCCAATAAACGTAGTTATTTAATGTTTACGTGGGTGTGCGTGCACGTGCGTGTGAATGTCTGCATATTAGATAGAAAAAAAAGTCATATCTATTGCAAGCTTTCTATTACAAACAAAAAAAAGCTTCATAGCAAGATATAGTCATAATATTATTGGTAATTCATACAACAGGAAAAAAAACCCTAATAATTAGGGGATTAAAACAATCTTGCTTTACTTAAAGATGTTGGTCACTGATAAAACTGATAATGATTTTTATAGAAATAATATTCTCACACTGTTTACATTGTTTATAAAAAAAATTATGAAATATTTCCATATCCCAAGGATATCGTTGGAAATTCATAATATCTATGAATTCCATTCTGTATCTGTTCATAGAATCAGTGTTAGAAAAGAAGAATACATTGCCACTGTGAAGGATTAAATCAAAGAGGAATCCACTCAGATATTAACTTAATTAAGCATGATGCTAATTATATTAAAAAACTTGAAAATTTACTAATACAACTAGAGATTTTTAAGAGAAGCTATATAGATTTAAAAAAAAAAACAATAATATGAATGAAAGATGTGAATTGAATAAAGATTATTGAAAAAGAAATCATCCTTTTATGCTTCTAAACAAATAAAAATTGTTACATTTTGATTTACAAGTATCAAACTTATTTCACCCACAACCTTGACACAAATCACTTTAGAAAAATACCGTAATGGTTATCAATAATCATTTATTAAAGTAGAGATTATATCGAGTCCAGATATAAACTTTAAATCTCAGTTAAAGTTTAACATACAGACAGTGATCTACTTTTGTATCTAATTGGTTTTTGAAATGTCTATGAAAATTGAAATGTATGAAAGTAAAGCAATGTAAAAAAAAACATCAAAAAGGTTTTCAAAATATATATGTACAGTGTATATTTCTGCTAAATATGGTATTTTATTTTTAAAAAAAGTTCAAAGAATTCTTAATATATAATAAATTTCATACTTTGAAAATATTTTTCTCATGCATCATAGCATCATCCGGGAAGCAAACCCACTAACCCGGGACAGCTGCTTGTAAAGCAGCTGTCACTGATCTCTCGACCACCGATGCTTGATTTGAAAATATTTTTTATCTAAAATTTTTCAATTTTAATTGAAAAAAAAGAGACTAAATACAGTGTATGCACCACAATATAAAATCTAGACAAATAATATTTAAAAAGTTTAAAAACATAATTAAGATTAACTTGACAGTGTATGAATTTGGAAATATTTCTTAATTTTTCTCTTGTTGATTGAACATATTGTCGATCAGCTTCAATTATACGAATGATCGATTAAACAAAAGATTTGCCATATTCATTTTGATCATATGAAGATTATGAGACTTTGATTTATTTTTGTCCATATCAACATTGCTGTTTTTTCATTTTTCATTTATGTTTATAAATTAATAAGGACAATTTTTTTCTACAAAACAGAAATATATATAAAGTGATAATACATGTTCTAACATAAACCGACAAGACATAACTTATCAACACAATATCAACTCAAGACTTCCCAGCTCAAGACTGAACATGGGATGCTGAAAATGGATGCAATTAATATCAAAGAGGTGAGGAAAAACATGAACAAGAGTAAATCATTACATGAAATTATGCATGTTTTGTTATACAATATATATTGATAAAAATCAAAAGTACGAAATATGTACAAAGTAGCAAATTGTATAAAAGTAAAAATAATTTTAAAATATATCGATTTATTAATCAGTGAAATAAAATGTAACACTATAAAGTGGGAAAGCATATTTAAATAGTTGTGGCTTCTAAATTTTATCACACCTGTCTATTATAAGCCATCCATCTTTTAAGTAGTATGTACATACATGCTATCAAGCAGGCATTAGTAATGTGTTTCGAGTGCGCAGTTTTCCATGTGTAAGGTGGAGAAACAGTGCCACATAGTGGGCTAAAATCTTGGTTGTTTCTGGTAGCAAATGATGTAAGCTAGATGTGTTTACAGCAATCAGCGTCACCTAGGTTCTTGGTAGTTGCTGGTAGCAGACGATGCAAGCTATATGGGCTTATGCATGGCAACCAGCACCACCAGGCGGGCAGCAAAGCTGTCAGATAGCTTGTGGAAGATTCCTGTGCATACGCATGCTTAACAGCGCCACCTAGCGGCTGGAAGAAGCATTTTTGCTTTCGGGGGCCCCTAATCTGTATGTTCTGTTCTGTGATGTGATGTATTATGGCTTCTCCTTAAATGAAGTCAAGAATATCTCAGCAATTATGCCCAGATAAACCTGTTAGCCACTTTATTTTACATTCCCCACTCTAAATTTACCCATAACCTGTTCTATCCCATTTCCACAACATAATCTTTGTCAACTCTATAACCTTTATATCTAAATCTTTTCCCAAATCCAGCATAAAAACCAATAATTCACTTTCTGTATAATCACTCTTTTCATATTTATTTTTCCACAACTTCATTATATGTACTCTTTCTGTTTTCAAACATTTAC
This sequence comes from Epiperipatus broadwayi, assembly GCA_028023455.1. NCBI lineage: Eukaryota > Metazoa > Onychophora > Udeonychophora > Euonychophora > Peripatidae > Epiperipatus > Epiperipatus broadwayi. The sequence continues at coordinate 1,060,919 of JAQFVV010012463.1, forward strand.
ATTCAATTAAAAAATGCCTAATATTTTCAATTCCTTCCTTACATAATTTACAAAATAAATCACCCATATTTTTCCATTTACATGTATATTCTTTTGTAGCTAAAGATCCCATTCGAGCCTTAAACAATAAACTACTTTCTTTACTATTATCATATATTAACTCACACCTAATATTCTGTTTATTTCTATATATATTTAAACTCTTTTTACTCTCCATACTATTTCTCCATCTCTCTAGCTCCTAGTCTGTATTAATAAATTTATTCTTTTATCCCATTCCTTACTACTATAACACTCAATAATCCTCTTAACACAATCATCCCATCTTTTGTACAAATATACTGATATAAATTCTTTATCCAAATCTTTTGCATACCGCATTAACTTTCTCACCCATCTTGTTACCTGCCCTTTACTAACACAGAAACAGCGTCTCTAGCGGTCACGTCGGGTAGAACTACACTATTTTTAAATTAAACATAGGTGGAATTACATTTCATTTCATTTTTCCCTTGTATAATATCTTTCTCTAGCCTAAACATAAACTTTAAACCTCAATTAAAGATTAATATATCCATTGTTTTTAATTAAACACACACATGGAGTTATATACTCTCATTCTCTTTTCACATGTATAATAACTTTTATAAATGTATTAAACAGTTTCCACACTATCATACATTTTTTTTTGGAAACATATGAATGTAGACATTATAAAAGAGAAATGACTTCCAAGATGACTTCAATACTAAACCTGCGCAATTCGTTTACTCAGGCCACTATCTCTTATATATATCTTTATCATATGTTCTATATTTCAATTTACATGTGTCAGACTTATTCCATCCATAACTTTGATACAAACCACTTTAAATAAATGCAGTAATAATTAATTATTAATAATCATTTCATACACTAGAGATTATTTATAACCCAGGTATAAGCTTTAAACTGCAGTTAAAAATTAACACCATGTGTATGTGTGTTTCATTTAAAAATTAGATTTATTAATCTTTAACTGAGATTTAAGGTTTATATCTGGGCTAGAGATAATCTTTAGTCTAATAAATAATTAATGATAATTATTATTTATCTAAAGAAGTTTATGTTAAAGTTGTTAGTAGAATAAATGTTACCAAAATGTTACAGTTTATTGTTAATAAGTACCGCACATATGAGTAAAGATATATATGAAATATGGTGGCATTGGACAACTGTGTCTTAGTGGGCATTTATTTTTTAGGGTGACTGCATTTATGTGTTTCCAAAATAATGTGCGGTGGTGTGGAGGTTATTTAATACAGTTTTAAAAAATGTAATGGTTATACACATTCTTGCAATTAATTCTGAAAAAATTGTGTTGCAATATCAATGAATTATATATATATAATTTGGATTTGTCATACAAAGATAGATATGAATAAAAAGTATGAGTATATTCGTTTTATCCCAAATTTACATAAGTACATAAAGTATTAATTAACTCAGGAGGAATATTGTCGCAAGAGCTGATGTTTCTCAGACTTGATCGGTGAACAAAAAAAAAATGATTAGATTGTACTCTATCATGATATCTTTAATTACATTTTGTAATTAAGAATGGACTGTGTCTACTTGTCATTCGTATACCTTCTATCTAATTTTATATCTTTGGATGGTACACCAAGAAATAGAATAGACATATTTTAATTAATAAATTTTATTAATGAAAGCAAATTGCAATATATATATATATATTAAAGTTTGAAATTTTGCTATCTTAATATAAACGAAGTACTGATTATATATGTGTGTGTGGAAGATGATGCTCTGGATCGGCTGATGAGTGCTGGTTCAGCATGAAATATGCATATTGGAGATCATTTATCTTTTTCACATGTTTGTGGCAGTGTAGCATAGGTTGTATAAGATTAAGTGGATGACTAAAGGAGCTTGCAAGTCTGAGTTCAAACCCTTCTGATTACATCTAATTTAAAATATATATACTATATTTGTACTTAAGTATTATATATATTATAATGGTAATTATCCTTTTGCAATTGATAATAATCAAGTTAACAATAAAATGAAAAAATACAATATTTGCAAATTAATTTTGTCTAGGAAAATTTAAAGATAACTAATGGTGACCATGTACATGATGGAGGGAAGACATACAACTTATTTTTAATTGAAAAATATGTAATAATCTCAAGCAATGATCAATTTAAACATGCATAAAAACAAGTTTTCATACACATTCAATTATATTTCCAGACTACTACTCCTCTCCACATAAGCCAGTTATTAAATTGACAAATAAATAATCAGTTTGGGTTTGGATGAGAAATGGTAAATCATGCACGAGAGAAAAAAAATTGTTATAACTCACCTTAACTGTTTAAGAATAGCTATAGAAAGTTCAGTTAATTTACCTCAATATCTTTATAAACTCACACACATATATATATATATATTGTATCCGTAAATATGGAACTATGGCCATTAATCATTAAATTTTACTGTCTGCTGACAATACACTATTTTAGCTTCTTTTGGTTCATTCAGTAGCATTTTTCCTATAAGACTTTAAATTTTATTCTGAGCATTTAAAGTGGGTAGATTTGCAGATTAATTTGTAGAAGTACATTTCTATGGGATAATCACTTTAGATGACTAGTTTTCCTTTTGTGGCAAGTAAATGTCAAATATTTCTTCAGCATTGAATAATGATGAATAAATTGACAGAATCAAGGTTAATTTTTAAGGCATTTTTTTTGCCTACAGCTCCATATTCAGCTACAATGCTGGAAAAATCAGTGAAAACATCCTGGAAGGTTTTCTATTCCATGTAATGCATGTTATTAATTATAAAATTTTTGACTTCTATACAGTAAAAGGCACAACTATGAAGCAGTAGTTACAATTTTCTCCACTATTTATTGGAAATGCAGATGATTTTAGAAAACTTCTGTTGGTTCCCCTTACCAATATTTTTATCCCACCCCAATCATTTGTGTCTGGTTTCTATAACAATATTTCTTTTATTTAAAATCATAATATTCTAAAATAAAATAAAAATAATATATTTTGGTTTACATTTATTACTACTTTAAAATTTGTTCTATATATATGACCTTTGATGTTTTGTTATACATAATAAAGAAAAATATTTGCTTAAAAGCAATGTTTGTAAACTGAGATATGAGGATTACATTTGCCCTATCCTTCATTTAGGAATAAAATAGTCAATTTAGTCATAAATATCACTCAATTTTATTTCTACATAAAAGACAATTTCTTTCAATTTTACAATAAGGTCATGCTTAGCAATACTTCTTTGGAAACAGATTTTCAAGTTGGTAGAACATAACAAATAATGTCATTTTTATAAATCCAGTACATTGGTATTAATATATAAAAATATTTTATTTCATTAATTCAATATTTATTGGACCTGATCGCAATGTTGAGATGAACAAAAAATCTCCAACTGACAGTGAGTGTATTATGCAATAGGAATATCGGTTGAGCTATCTCTAGCACACATAATATCAACCAAACCATATAATGAACAATACATTTGAATAAAGCTTTGTTCTACTACAATACTTAGAGCCTGACAAATATAAGACAATGCCTAGCTTACTCTTGAGATTTAGAGGCCAATAAATATAAAATATGGTTAGGAGCAGTGCTGAGAAAAGAACTCTGAAGCATCAATAAAACATGACAACCTCAAAGCAATGAAACACTCCATTCATCATGAATACATAAACCAACATGATCAACCATTGATAAACTCAAAATTAATTTTGGTTTCAAGCTACATAGTATTTTCCTTTACATGCTTAATCAACAAGGCAAAGAATATAATCTGATGTTTTTCTTTAACTATTTATTTATTGTTATGGTTGGAATGTAGAGTATGGAACTTGTACATTATCCTGATTTAAATATGATACAAATGATTTTAAAATTTCTTTCAAACATTGAGAGTATAATATACTTCTATTTTTTTTACAATCTTTCAATATTAAATGGAACATCATTATTATACCTAGTTCATTTGCCATGACTTTTTTTAAACTATCGTTTTAACATTTGAACAGTACATTTTATTTTATTTTAAACTAATCTTTTTTTTTTGATGCCCACTACTATCTATCTCTTCTGCTAAAAAAAGCTTTAAAGAATGTGAGTTGTATGTTTCCTTTTCTGTTTCTCTACCAGCTACCACAAATGCATTGTTGTTATATTGACAAATGCCCTCATAAATATTTTGGGATATTTTAAATATTTTTTTCTGGATGGCTTATAGGACTGAATCACCCTCAACATGAAAGACATTATTTCCTGTCTTTTATTGACATTTTCTAATTTTTATTAATTTGTCCAAAGCATCAGTTTTATCTTGCTCAGGACAGATCTCATCTGGTATAACAGATAACTGAGTCTTGAATAAACAGAGCACAGATTTTCCATAATGCAGATAATAGCTTCAAATCCAAAAAAACATTAACAGTCCAATTAATCAAAATAATCACTTGTCATATTTGGATAATCCAGTCACCATGATTGGTATTAATACAAACTCTAAATAATAGCCCAGTCCTCACATTATCTGCTCATGTGGATTTGAGTGAGGGTTTGAACATGTTTGATTTTCTTCCTTTTTATCCACTCTTGACTGATGTAAATGGAATGCCATGATCCATGAAAATAATTTAAGGTATTTCCACAGCATTCAGATGCTGGTTTTTAAAACATGTATAGTGTGTTTGTCTCTTGCTTAAGCACTGGGTATGCAACTACAAACTTGGAAAATATATCATACCCTTCAAACAAATATTTCATTTTACAAAATGAAGGTAAAAGGCCATCCAAATACAGGGCCAAGATTTAATTAGACCTGTGGAATTATAGGATTTAAAGATTTTATGCATGATCTCTTTAATGGCTTCATCCTTTGACATATGTCAAAATTTCCCACTATGGCCAAAACACTGTGGTATATCTTTGGCCAGTAAAAACCAATTTTTTAATAGCTTCTCTATTTTCTTAGCATCAAAGTGACATATAAGTAGTGTGTATACCCAATTCTGCATAGCAACTGCAATTTTCCATTGGCTAGGGTTAATATTTGCTTGTACTAAAGATTACACTCTATCAATGCATATTTTTACCTATCATTCCACCACAAAATATCTGACCCTACCTCATTAGCATTTTGACCATTAATGTATTTCATTATTTGTGCATGCTCTAAATATTCTTTTCATTTGTTTACCAAATTTTGCAAGTCACCTTCTGTTAGTTGATCAATAGTCATCCCTAAGGATGCTATATACACAATATCAGTACATAAGTCTTGTTGATTAGGTGGAATTAAATGGTGGCTCAAGATATTAGTTACTATATTTTCAGAACCCTTACTACAATAAAATGAGTAGTTAAACTCCATTGAATTAATCAACTATTAGTCAGGTAACTATGATTTAAAAATTCTAGGCTTCTGTGATCAGTAATTACTATTATTTTTGATCCCAATAAAAACTGGCAAATTTTTTGAAAAGTCCATACCATAGCAATGCTTTCTTTTCTGTTACAGTATAATCAATTTCAGTTTCTTTTTAGTAGACAGCTAACAGCTAACAAAATATAATATTCTCTGCTGGTCATTATCTTGGATTTAAAACAACATAGCTCCTAGTCCATAGCCAATACTATATGTCTGTATTATTTAAACAGCATTAAACTGTTGCACATGCACTTTGCAGATTTTAACTATAAATGTCTGAATTCTAACACTTCAAACACATGATAAAGTCTTTGGAAAAGATAGAATGGCCACTCTATCTTTTCTAAAGACTTTATCATGTGTTTGAAGTGTTAGTATTCAGTCATTTATAGTTAAAATCTGCAAAGTGCATGTGCAACAGTTTAATGCTATTTAAATATTACAGTTTATAAAACATTGCGCTATATAAAATAATTAATTTATATGTCTGTATGTAAAAGCATTTTTCAAAGTCAGGATATAGCAATAAAATTTTATCAAGAAATTTATTTTTTACAGCCTGAAAGCTCTCATTATGATGAGCAGACCATTTCCAAAGAGCATTCTTTTTAAAAAATCATAACATGGACTCCATTTCAATTATAAAATTCTTGTATAACTGATTGTAAAAGTAACATAGTCCTAGGAATGACCTAATATTCCTTTTTGATTTGGGAGCAGGAAATTCTTGAACTGTCTGAACCATTTCATAATAGAATCAATTACCTTCTCCAATTACATTGCCTAAAAATTGCTAATATTGATTCTAATAATCTTTTTCTCATATTCATGGAAAAATGAAAGTGGGTAATATGTTCTACTATATTCTCTGAAGCAATGACAATATCACCAACAAGCATCACCAATAGCTCCAATCATTGTAACAATCCTGCAAAACTATTTTTAAGGCCAATCAGCATTCTATTAAAAGGATAAGAATATCCCTTATATCTAAAAGCAGTATACTGGTAATCTGCAGGATGTAAACTTATCTGTCAATAACTGGCAATCTAATCAAATGTTGAAAATTTTTCTTTTTTCTCTCAAATTGATTAATACCCCATAAATAGGTGATGACACATTGCAATCTGGCACTGTAATCTTATTCAGTTGACAAGTATTTAAGCACATATGGATAGATTCTTTATTTTTTAACTAGGGTTATTGAATAAAAAAGAACATTTGGATATTATACTCCTTTCTAGCATTTGAGTCAGCTGTTTTTACACTACTGTTTTATATTGATGTGGAATGGGATAAGAATGACATAATATGATTAATCATTACTAATCCTAATTCGATTCTCATATGCTTTTATTGTTGCAAGCATATTGGAGAATACTGATCTATATTCTTGAAATAACTTCCCAAACTTCTCTAAATAATCAGAGTTTGTCAGAGAGGGTAATACTAACTGTATTTTTGACTACAGATTATCTCATCAAATATAACACATTTCAGCAGATGTATATAATTTTTCAGGCATAAATGGAATGATTTCCTCATCAATTATCATGCTACACTTCTGATAATTCAGAATGTTTTCTGTATGATGCATAAAGTCAGAACCAAGGATTACTTCATGAATCAAACCATCCAGAATTAACAAAACATGATGAAAGATTTTTTTTTCTATCCATATCTGCACCCAAATTTGATTTGAAAGTTATCTTAGTTTTTTGTTATTAGCTATGGTTACCTGAACTGCTTTTAAAGGAAGAGTTTGAATCTGAGGATTAATTTGATTAATTTGTGCATATACTTCTTCAGACCTTACTGAGATCTGACTGCCTGAATCTAACAAAGCCTCTACTATGACTTTTTCCAATATAACTTTTATTTTGGGGCAGTTTTGTGGTGCAAATTTTGGCTCTATTTTCTTCCAATCACATGTCAAATTTTTTATGCTATATACATATTGATTGCTTTATACAGTGTCCCCTTTACTATCTATGGACCTTGTGATGAGGAACTACTTACTAAGGTCCTATCTCATTTCCCCTTTTTTTATTTTGATAGCTTGCTACTTCTCTTTCTATAGGCTTACTAGCAATGGGTGGTTGGGAATTATTCATACATACAACAGAATTTCCACATGTATTAAGATTAGATCTACTTCCAGTTCAACAAATTACTCTTGTTCTATTGGGACTAATTAGTCTACCTGTTGATCTTCTTTGTTATGTAGTTTTCCGTGGTGGTTGACCTTCAGATCTTCCATACCATGGTCTTTCATACCCAATGAAATTTATCTGGGATTCATATCCTCTTTTAAATTTCTGTGTTGGGTTTGAATCCCTGCTTCTGATCATCATCATTTGCAGGTTTTATGCTATCAAACACATTGAGTACTATCTGTTCTACAGTTTTTCTAACAGTGCCTATTAGCATCTATTCAATGTGATTGGGGAACTATGCTTAACTATGCATAAATCTGATTTTCAGACAATGGATTAGCAGACAAAGCTCTTAATTTGGCTAATTGCCACCAAAAGTAAAACAATGCATTTTTGAAAGGAAGAAAAGATAATACTCAATGGAGTTAGTTTTAGAAATTTACTTACTATTAAAATTCAAATGGAATGAAGTTTGCATAGACATTAATTAGACGAGAACAAAATGTTTGGAAATAAATGAACTGTATAATTATCAGCTGAGTATGAAATAAGATAATATCACACACTAAATATATTCCATTGTAATTACTAAAGGCAAACAGGATAAATTATTGTCAGTAATATAATTTTATTGTACTTGTTATATTTTTAAATTGATGCATCAGCAAACACAAAAAAACTTGCATGTATATTCAAGTTGTGGATATATTATTCATTTTCATCTATATGGCTGATATTGTCTCTCTCTAGATGGTGAAGACAACAGTTTTAAGAAGATCTTGCAGAGAAAATTAAGTTAAAGAAGAAGAATTATATGTTTGTGTGGAAAAAGTGAATGAAGAAAATAGCAAATCCCATTTATAACTTGTGTGAATTCGATTTTATAATTCCTGTGTAGAATATATATGTGGAGCACATAGATAGCTTTATGAGAATCAATAAAATTGAAGATAATAAGCTTAAAGTCTCAACACTGTTGTTTTTTGCCAGTTGCAATGTTTTCTAAGCAAATATGTGATCCCAAGACTCTAGAAGATGTACCATATAGTGAACTAATAGAAAATCTTACTACATATTTTCAGCCAGCAGTAGCAAAGAGGATAGCTTGTTTGCATTTTTGAATAAGAAAACAACTACCTCATGAGAAGTAACAAGATTACAATCTGACATTGCTTTCATTGGCCAGCCAATGTGAATTTTACAACAGATTCAGAGAACATATTCCTAGATCAACTTCTATATGGGAATGTTGGACCACAATCTTAGAAAAACTTTACTAAATGAAGTAGGTATAACATACAGAATGGCTATTGCAAAATGTATAGCTCATGAGCTAAGAACAGACAATGCATCTGAATACCAAATGGTAGTGATTGAATTAAACAATAACACAAGCTAAAATGGGTAAATCACCTAAAATTCATAAGAAATAAATTATCATGCTATTGCTGCAGAATTGTAGGGCACACAAAAAGAGTGTGCAAATTCACACTGCAAAAATGCCATATTTGTGGCATTAAAGGACCCTTAGATTGCATTTGCAAAAAAAATGAAAAAGACAAGCCATACCCGGACTTTAAATTGGAGAGGTGGGGTTTATAGAAAGTTAAGAGATAAAGTCATTAAATAACTCAAACAATGGCCAAATTACTTTGGATGCAATCATTTGTCAAATTAAAGTCAATATGAAGGTTGGCAGTGGTACTGGATTATCGATTCTATCTCTGAATAAGTGGAATAAAATTAATATTAAATCCAAGCTGGGAGTAAAATTGATAAGACAAATGTAGTGGTTATGAATTTAAATAAAAACAGAATACAAATATATGGGAATTTTTTTGTTTCAGTGAAAGTAAATCAAAAATTAAAAGTTTTTCCACTGTTTATTCTAAAGCGAGATATTAGTCCACTGCTTGATTAAAACTGGTTTTGTCCATTGAGAATCTGTCTTAAAATTATTAAGAAGGTCAAACTAGAAACAGAAGTTAGAAGAAAGTTTCCACAACTGTTTAAACAGAAAATAGTTGAATTAAGAATGAAAGCAATAGAACTGGAATTAAAGGTGCACAACCTACAATGTGTAAACCATGAAAAGTTCTCTATGCCCTAAAGTCAAAGGTTGAAGAGACAATAGAAGATGTAGTAAAAAAGACATGCTCTCATCTGTAGAAGCTCATCATGGGGTATTCCTGTGATTGTGATTATTAAACTGGATGGGACTATTTGTCTCTGTGGAGATTATTGAGTCATTTGTAAATAAATATATAAATAAGAGTGCTTGTCTTATTCCAAGTGTATGTGAAGTTAGAATTTTTACAGAAAGCCTCTTTCATGAAGATAGATTTAAAGTTCGCATTTCACCAAATACCAATCATAGAAAAAAACACAGAATTGTTAACGTTATGTATCGATGTCAGTTTGTTTAAATGTAATAAATTGCCTTATCAGATAACTGTGGCCCCAAACATCATTCAAGTGAAGATGGATATGTTATTGCAAAACATAGGCAGAGTTAAACCCTACATAGATAATATACTTATTACTACCCAGTTAGAAGAAGAGCTGGAAAAATGAGTAATGAAATTGTGCTCAAAGCTGAGTAAAGTGGGATCTAGATTAAATGCCACCAAGTGTATTTGGGCAACTTCGGAAATAAAATTTTTGAGACATGTGATAATTAAAGATGAAAAGTACCCCAACCCTGAGAAAGTGATAGCTCTAAAAGAATCTGCCAATCCAATAATGTAAAAGATTTACAACTTTTCTGGGATTGTTAAATTTCTATTAAAGTTTTTTACAGTGCATATCGCACCATTGAATGATTTATTACATAAGTGAAAATGCAGGAAATGGAATGAAGAGTATACAATTTCATTCCCAAAAGCCAAAGACTTATTAATATCAGAAAAATTTTTAGTGCATTACAGGAGTGATCTGGAAGTGATTATTACTACAGATGCTTCAGATTTTGGAATTTGTCATCTTACATTGGCTTAGTGAAGGAGACTGTCCAATTGCTTAATGCCTTCAGAATGTTATCATCAGCTGAAAAAAATTATAGCCAATTAGATAAGAAAGCCCTGACTATAATATTTACATAAAGATATTCCATTAATACATACATGGATATAGTTTTACAGTATACACAGAGCATCATCTTTTACTTAGAATTTTTGAAAAGGACAAAAAAAATGCTTGAATATGCAAGCCAGAGACTTTTCATGTGGATCAAACTTATTAGCAGCCTATGACTATGAATTAGTTTACAAGCTGGGAAAAGAAATTACTCCTGCTGATGCATTATCATGATTACATGTGAAAGACAGACTTCAGTGGGAGTTTACAGAAGTAAACATGTTAAATGCAATAAATATTATAGAGAATCTAAATAGTTCTAAAGTTGCTGAATGGACAAATAGAGACCTGGATATAGTGAGCTAAAGAATTGGATCCAAGAAGGATAGCCAAAAAATTGATCAAATTTCATTGCTATGGCGATTTGGAACAGTTATTTAGATCTGAAAAAATCAACTGATGAAAACACCGATTCTGATTAGATCCATAAAGTCAGAGAAAATTGGAGAAGTCCTTCTAGATGTAGAAATCATTTTCTAGAGTAAGAGGAGGTATATTGATGGTAAAGATATTTTAAATTGTATGTAAATCAAATTTTAATTAAATTATGTACTAGTAGTGACAATACCGTTACTTTTTCCCCCAGAATGATTACTCTAAAAAAAACCTATTATAAAACAAATTTTAAAATAAATTACATAAATTAGAATAGCTAATAAAAAGAGTTCAATATGCTTAGTGTACATTAGTCAAAAAAAGCCAGTCACACTCAAGAGTAGAAAACAGCTGCAGAAAGTAAAACAATGCACTCTCAAACAGAAGAAAATATTATGCTCAACAATGTCAGTTTTAGTAAATTACTTACTATTAAAGTTCAAGTGGAAAGAAGTTTGAAAAGACTTTAATTGAGTTAACAAACCATTTGAAGATTAATGAACTGTATAATTATCAACTCTGTGTGAAATAAGATATTTTCACACATTAAATATATTCCATAACAATTTCCAAAAGTAAACAGAGTAAATTGTCAGTAATATAATTTTACTGTATTTGTTTATATTGTTAAATTAATGCCTCAGCAAACAGAATTAAGATTGCTGATATATATCAAAGTTGTATGGGAATTATTCATTTTTGCCTACATGACTGAGATTGTCTCCCCGTGGACACAACACATATTTAATCATTTTTTTTAAAAAGATTTTTCTTTGTATATTTAACTTTATTTAATTAAATAATCTATTTTATACTTTAATGAAAATACGATTATTACTTTTTAATGGTGTCAGGTGAAACTGTAAATGCACACATGTACACATGATAACTACCCATTATCAATTACTTGCTTTCTTTATTTATGGAAATAACTCTATGATTGCATCCTATCCACATAATTAAAATTAGCTATTCAATCTGTGTATTTTTAAAATTCAACTTATATTTAAATCTATAATCTGAATGCTTAATTCTTATTTATTAAAAGTATATAAACTGGTACTAACTTATAGTAAACCATATTTAAGTCTCTTTCATACCTTCACAAAACTAAATTAATCAATAAGTGCTTTATTATTAATTTGTATGAGATTAAATCACTAAAATATTTGTTAAAGCAGTAGCAACTCTCTTCATATTGCAGCACCACCCATAATAATTAATGGATGCTAGAAAGTTTACTCTTCAAAATTCATATCTAATAACTACTCATTCAATATCCCAGACTAGTTTCTAGCTCATGGCTTTTATCAGTGAAAAGTTTTGGATCTGAGAGCTTTGCATCTAGATCTTTAGATCTAATGTGACCCTCTAGCAGTTCACTATTTTAGTTAAGGTCTAGGTGTAGTGCTCTCAGAACCAAGGTTTCTCACTGATGAAAGTCACAAGCTATAAATTAGTCTAAGAATACAGGATAAGTATTAACTAGATAGGGATTTTGATGTACAAATCTCCTAGAAACCATTGATTACTATGGCTTGCACTGGGTGGTGCTACTTTATGGAGAGAGTTGGTACTGGTTTAATTTTGATGAGGTTTATCTATTTTATATGTTCATTTATTATCTCTGAATGACAAGACTTAAAATTAAGATCAACACAATAAAAAATATTTCAATACATATATATTTATTGTAATAATCAGATTATGAACATTAGATTTTAAAGGCAACATAAATATAATTTCAAAGATGACTAAGAATTGATGTAAAATTATATATTTGAGATCTAGGATTTGAATACTTTTTCTATTTTGACTTGTTAATCGACTCCAATCATCACTACCCAATTGGAACCACTACTAATAAGAATTTGGAATTCCTGAATTAGAATTAAATATTATTCTTTATTTTATTTTCATGACTTAATCCTAAAATTTGATTTTATGTGGATTTGAAATATATAATCAAACTTATAATTTGAAATTTTTATGTATTTTCTTTTTACTTATCACATATTCCACTACTACATTTATGTTTTTCTTTGCATATTTATATCTATATCAGATTGGGCTCACATGAGCTTCTTACTTTCAGGTTTTAAATAAAACAAAAGTTAAAAATATTAATATAAATTTTGCATTTATAAGATAATATTAACAAGTTTATTTTTAATAAAAATAGAAATTCAGAATAATAAAATTGTTATAATGATAAATTAAAGGTTCCTGTAATCAGTAAAAAATATAACATATTTGTTATCATTATCGTTTTCAACGATTATCATTTCTGGATGAAGGTATTTACAATCCATCTCTGATCCATGGTTTTTCTTCTTTACATCATACCACCAAAATTTCTTATTTCATACATCCATTTAACATGTGACTTCTTTTAAGCGATTTATAATTTTTTGGAATCCAGATTATTATCTAACTTTCCAACTCCTTCTTACTCCCACTATACATTGCAACATATTTTATTGAGTGGTCTGAAATCTTATTGCTTTTCTACAGTCAAAGTCTAAACATATATATTAAAAACCACTTTCTAACACGTAGGCACTTTTTCTTTTATTTCTAAGTTTGTTTGTTTTTTACCCAAAAGCACTATATAAGTTTAATTTTATGATTAATTTAATCCATTATGTTTCCACCTACGTTAAAACTTGACCAAGACATTTGTAATTGTCAACTTTTTTTGAATGAGAATTGTTGGTCTTTATTTTCTTATTTTGAAAAAAATTACTTTATTAAATTAGAAAAGATTATAATGAAAATTATCATGTATATAATATTATTTAAGTTCTATCAATTCTAAAATCTAGTTTCATGAATTAAAATTATTTTAAATCATCAAAGTTTATTTATTTGTAAATCAATTGATTATTATCATTTTAAAGTTGTTCACTATTATAACTTAAGTGACTTCTGTAAATTATCTGGGTTCGATAAAGTGGTCATATAAATAAACTCACCATTGGGATTTGAATTTAACTTGAATTATAGATTCATCCCTTTTTAAATGAATAATTAATTCACTCAGGCAATCAAGGTAACTCAAAAATATTGACAACAAATAGCTAATACATTTTTTTTTTACTGGATTAATATATATATAATGAGGAAACATCTTTTTTATTTAGCTTTTAATGTTGGTAGAAAAGTATGGAACAATTACACTTTCGATTCAAACGATTATTGACTTTAATAAAATACATTTAAATACACATGGTTAGTATTAATACAAATCACTTTTCTATAGGTCTAAGATCTCATGAACAGATAAATTATTTATTAAAAATGTGGGAATTAATTTAAATTTTGACTTGGAAAATATATATAATATTCGTTTTCCTTTTTATTGGAATAAATTAACAAAACTTTATTAATGTTAGACAACTAGAAAGTTTTTTTTTTACTTTTTACGTGCAGCTGAGCATGCGTATGGTGTGGTTCACCAATTCACCAGAATCATAGCTGCCATTAGTTGTAATTAAAAAGCTATAATTAAAAAGTAAATAATAATAATATTTTCTGTTGTTGGACATTAAAATATTTCGCTAATTCATTATATATATATACAAGGCTGGAAAACTCATGGATAATTTTGATTACTTAAACAATGCACACTGCTAATCCTATTCACAGATTATGGCTTGAATAACTCTCAAGGAAACACAACTATTCAATGACGCTGACCATGGAATAATCTATCTCAAGATCAATTTTCCTTTGACCATTACATACATAAAATAAATTTAAAGAAATACTTTATTCAATGTTATATAGATAATTCATTTAAAACAAGAGTCTTTTCATATCTGCCCAAATATATTAAAACTGTAGATACTAAAATATACTTTAAAATAACTCTTATTATAAAGTTGCTTTATTAGTTAGCTTAATTATTAGCTAAAAATAATTCTATTTAGTTGTCTTTTTTTTTTTTTTTTACCCAAATAAACGTACATATAAGTAAGAAAATTATAGAATTATATAATATATTAATTTATTTATTTATATTTTAAATTCATTTATTATTCATTTAAAAGAAATTAAGTTGACACTTTCATTTAAAACTTTTATCGAATATTAATAAAATTAATGATTTTGATTCTATTTATATATTTTACTTTAATAAGCCACAAATTTATATTTTAGTTTTTTCTTAATTTTGATATATAATTTACTAAACTGAATATATTTGGAACCTGTAAGTTAATTCTTATTTAATGAAACAAAAAAGATAAGTAATCAAACATTATGATTTCTTAATAAAAGCAATCATTTAGTCTAGATATGTAACTTTTTATATCTAACTTTAAATTTTAACTAATTAAGGTATAAATTTGCTTCTTCCTTAGTTATTATATTGTAATATATATAATTATCCATTTAAAAATAATAATAAAATACAATCTGATATAAAATATTTTTTAACTCTGACTTTTGAAGCCAGTAAATTTAAAAATGGAAATCATTTTTAGTTTCTGGGGGGGGAGGGGGGAGCCCAATCTTAAACTAGGGCTGATTTCAGGAAAATATTCAGCACAATAAAATGCATTACCTTTGGTTTTTGGAAATGCTGATTTTAAGAATCATTTAAAAAAATATTGCATAATTTATACATACTATAATATACTACAGATTTTTAGTACAAATTTCTGATGATTTTTGGAAATAAAAATTTAATTGAGGAATGGATAGTGGCAAGACTTTATCCAATGCATCGAGATTATTTGTCAGGACCTTTACAACTGTAAGAAATTTACACGATTGATATATTTATTCATTTATTTTAAGACCCAGGATGATTTTAAAATACTTCTAGGTGAATTTCAATTCGTTTATAGTGACTGATATTACTCCAGGCAGAGTTATAAATTTGAAAATATCTTTGGACCAATAACAAAGACAGTGAAAGATTTTTACAGTTAAATTATTTAAACAAGATTAATATTATAAGTACAGAACTTTTTTTTAACATGGCACTAGAGTTTGAATTAGCTGTTCTATGATACAATTTTGACTGATTTTACTTTCAAGAGTTCACTTAATAAGAAATAATAATAATAACAACTTAACTAAATGTAGTAGTGTAATTAACTGTCAGTTTTTATCTTTTTATATCATCTTTGATAAATCTCAAAGTTTTAATTTACAAATAATAAAACATCTGAAATCTTCCAGTAATTAACATTTTCAAAATACTATTTCTAATTATAAAATCTTTTCCAAAAGACTAAAGTTGCATTGCTGAGACTTAATACTAGAGTCCTTTGTTTGTCATGTTCATTTCCAATTTTTTAACATTTAATGATTTCAAATAAGACTTATTCTATACGTTTCTATTAATTAATCCTCTATAATTCAATCTGATATAAAAATAATAATTTTAAGAAAACTAGAAGTCTAAAATTAAAATTAATTTATTTTTCTGAAATAAAACTGTAAATGTGAATTTTCTTAAACAATTTTTTATTTAAATTTAAATATAAATTGTTTTTTATACTCATTCACACGCACACACACATACATATATATATTATAACCATTAGAAACTAGTAACCATATATATATAACCTATGGGTATAAATAATCTCTGTGTACCATTTTACCATTTAACTAAGATTTGGGTGTTAATACACTAATTTAAATTTATTCACCCACTTAAAGAAATGAAGTTGTGTATATCCATCTACTTACAAAAAGCCACCCAAATATGTAAGAGAAAATAGGATAAATAAGTTGTTAGCCTCATATTGGTCTGTCAAAATGTACTGAAATAATACGAAATGGAAATAGATATGAATGTGTATATATGTATTTAGTAAAGCAATTACAATATTTCAATTACATGTCCATCACTAGAGAAAAAAAATATTTATAACTTCAGATATTGTTTATTTTCTACACATGGAAAGTAAGGCATAACATGTTTATACTTTTACATTCTTCACATCCAAATTCCAGTGACTCTTTTCAATTTAGGAAAATGCAGATTCAAAAAGTTAATGAATCACAGCACATATATATAGAAAAATATTAAATTGAAAACAAAGACCTTAATTAGTGGCAGTATTTAATTAATAACAGATTTGTAATATATATGAGCACCCACATGCATCATCCTCATCATTTTCAACCATTAACAATTCACTGCAGGATGAAGATCTCTCCAAGTTCAATACATCTTCTCTGACCTCTAGTCTCTTTTTTCCACAATCATACTGACATACTTCCTTATTTCATCAATATATTTCACATGTGTCTTTTTCTAAGTCTTTTACAATCTCTTGGAATCCATTTTAAGATTACAACTGTTCAGTTATTGTCATCTCTTCTAGCAATATGTCCAGCCCAACTCCACTTCAGTCTCTTAATTCTTTCAATGATGTCAACAACACACACATGTACGTTTTAAATTTATGTGAGTGCTGACATTGTTAAATTAAGGTGAATGCTTTTTTGGCAATTAAATTCTCAAATAACTTAATTGGTAACGAAAGAGCTGGTTTTCTTGGAAATATTATTGGCCTACAGTAATACGAATCTTAAAACTATACTTCAAAATATTTATTATACTTCATTAAATCATTTTCTTAAACTTTACTCATCATTATTTAAAATCCCTGAAAACTAGTAACATATATGAGGAGCATTATCATACACACATCACATAAGTGAAAACAATACATGGATATCAGACATACAAAATCAATTAATCAAATAAAAATAAATGTCTTATATTATTAATAACTATTTATAAACACTATTTAAACAAATAAACAACCATTTATTCATATAATTCAATATTAGATTTATACATATATAATATT
The DNA here is from genome assembly GCA_028023455.1 of Epiperipatus broadwayi. Lineage (NCBI taxonomy): Eukaryota > Metazoa > Onychophora > Udeonychophora > Euonychophora > Peripatidae > Epiperipatus > Epiperipatus broadwayi. The sequence continues at coordinate 1,078,924 of JAQFVV010012463.1, forward strand.
GTTTTATAATTTATATTGGTTTATTCCTATTTTAAATTAGATTTTTAAATTTCTATTTCATTTATTAAATTATTCCTTATGAACTTTACTTTTTTGAATCTAATTTCTTTTATTGTTTCGAAGACTACTTTGTATTTTAACTTTAACTCATGGTCAAACTTAAATATGTGAGTTCCTATTTTCACTTTAATATTACACATGGGAAAGAGAAATGAACATGAATTACTCCATTTGTGTGTGTTTAATTAAAAACACATATATTAACTTTTTAATTGAGGTTTAACTTTATATCTGGGTTAGAGATAATCTGTAGCTTAATAAATGATTAGTGATAATCATTAATATATTTGTCTGGAGCAGATCATGTCAAAGTTGTGCATGGAGTAAGTTTACCATTTATAAATCAAAATGTAACAATTTACTATTGATAAATTCTGAACATATAGTAAATATATATGTGAGTGAATCTGATCTGGGCTAACTGATAATTGGTTCAGCATAAAATGCATATCTTGGGTATCAATTGTCTTTTAAAGCGTCTTTATTCATATGATTCAAGAATAGATGGCTGAATGGAGATTATTAAATACAAACTTAAAAATTAATGACTAGCTTTATATATATATATAAATTTTCATTTTAAATAAGCATTTTAAATAATTCCTTTCTTAATTATTATTATTAGTTTACATTTATGTTTTGATTATTAACATCTTGATTTAATCTTAATTATTATAGTTTTAAACATACTTATAAATAATACATATATGATTTCAACATAATATAATCTTTAACATAAACTAAAATAAAATTTATTAATATTAAAAAAAAAAAGAATTATTTTTATTTCATTAGAAAAAAAAAAGGGATAAAAACTTAGATTTTGTTTAGGTGCCAACCAGAGTGATGATAATGGGAACATTTTCATGCTTCTTTGGGCTGATGAAATTTAATTTCTTTCTTTAAAATGTTTCCACAGTACTGAATTAATTATTATATTGCACAGAATTAGACAAATAGAAACAATTTTTAAAATGGTAATTTGATTATCTTGTTGTTTTTTTTTCTGGCAGTTACATTGATCTGATTTTTTTTATTGGTAGTTTTGCTATCAGAACACTTTTAACTGGTGATTTTAACTCACAAACTTTATATATGAATCAGCTTACAATTTCTTAGCTTATTTTTAGGTTAATTTTACATCAAATGAACCTCCAAGACATTGGTAAGAATCCTACACATAATAATGGTTAACCTTAAAGGAAAATCATAGGAAATTTTGTTTACAATACAAATTACTAATGTGATAATTTGATCAAATTTTACACCGGCAATTCTTGATCATTTTTAAACTTTGATATGACTTTATTGTCTAACTCATTGTCTTATATTATCCCTTGATTACACTAAAAAACAAAAACAAAAAAAAAAACATCATTACCATTTCTTTAAGATAAAGATTTACAATTTAATAAATTCTATTGAAATTTAAAATATTTATTCTGAAGCAAATAATATATTGAGTTTTATTGCGCTTGCGTAATATTACATATAGCTTCCACCCACACACAACTATTAATTTAATATTAATTTTCTATTTTCAAAATAGTGACTTTTCCGATTAATTATAATGATTTCCTAAATATTTTCTACTTTAAATATTATAATAAATGAATATTATTAATTAGAACTAGAATTTTCTTGTGATTTTTTTTTTAAAGTATGATTTATGCACACACGCATACACACACACCACTATGAAATTCCAATTTCATATATATTATTAAGTTTGATAAGATTTAATAAAATTATATTTATAAAGCATTTTAAATATTATATAGTTTAAATTTATTAAATATATAGAGTCAATAAAATCATTAAGATATAATTATTATTAAAAACATTTAGTGAAAATAATATACAAAAATAGTTATATAATCTACATATAATTCAAAATATTTTTATAATGTATTTTATCAAATATGTACAGTCAATAAAATCATTAAGATATACGTTATTGCAAAGCAGTAATATCGAAATCGTGTTGACAATAATATGCAAAAGATATTTATATAATCTACTGAAATATTTTGAACAAGTCAAGTGTTTTTTACTAATTTTTGATAAGTCGTCTCTTTATTTTTAGCATTATTAATAAAATATGAAGGTAAATGATGACAACAGAATAATTTAAAAATCATGATACAAAATGATATCACATTTTATATAAATATCAAAAGAAAAAATGATCTGGCTTCAAGAAATATTCTTTGTGGGATATTCGTAAGCTTATAGGCCCTATAATTTGATCTAGATGTAGAATGATAGAGTCTGAGAATCAGGGGCCAGCTGTGTCATTTTTCTGATTTTATAATAATGATCAAATTCATAATAATATTTAAATAACAATCAAATACTGTCAAGCGTTGGTGGTTGAGTGGTCAGCACAGCCCCTTACAAGCAGTTGTCCCGGGTTTGCGGGTTCGCTTCCCGGACGATGCTTTGACACATGAAAAAAAAAAAAACAATCAAATGCTTGTAACAATCTCAAAACATAAAAGCAAAAATAAGTCAAATTTTCGAATGCCATTTTCCATACATTGAAATTTATTCTTTTACTTTTTTATAGCAACAATTTTAATTTATCATACTTTAATAAGCAGATTGAATTTCCAAAATATATTCCATCCTATGAAAATGCAATGTTAATTTCATTTTCATATATGCTTCATCCTCTACGCATGATCGTCAATTACACTGATATTCAGTTTGTTTAGCTCAATCGATAATTACTTTAATACTAATTATTTTTAAGTTTTATCTTTTAGTTAATATATTTGACTTTTTGTCCCTTTAAAACTATGGCATCTCAAAAACTTAATTGTGAAATAATATTAAAAAAAAAAATTATTTAAATTCTGGTAGTTTAAAAAGACAAAAAAAAGAAACCATTGATAATGAGTATTATATAAAAAGACCAGCCCAGCAACAAACTTTTTTTATGTATTAAAAATGATTTTATTACGACTAAAAGAAAAAAATATTTGGATTAGGTGACTGACATAATTCTGTACAAGCAATCATTAAATATATTAATTCTAGTATTACTGAGAATTGTTCTATTTACTGCAAAATGTCAGAATCAGTCTATCATATATTATCTTTTTAAAACTAATATTGAAGTCTGAAAAATATTCAGCTGGACATTTTATTAAGTTAGGACACATACTTCTGATCTAAAAATCCTATCTACCCCAAATAATGTGGCATAAAGTTTTTGTGATTAATCCTGATAATACAAGACAAACTGGTAATGATGCTTACTAATAATGATGAAGAAACATTGCCAACACTTTGTGTTTTATAAATCTTATCGAAGAACTTGAATTTCGTCAGTTCCTATGTAAAAACTTTTCACATCTATGCTGAAGATTATTAGATAATTCTAAATAATTTGAAGTAAATAAGAATATTTGTATCTCCAACATCCCAAGAGCTGAAAAGTCAATTAAAATGATTAAATGATTAAGATCATACAAAGGCAACCATAATCAACATATCCATAAATTCCAAGCAAATACACAGCAAAGTATATTATTGCTTTCTTTTTGGTAGAAATGGCAATTCTTCTTTCACGTTACCTTCTTTATGCTACGTTATACATTTGTGTGTGGTACTCATTTAATAGAGATAATGTTTTTGAAACCTCAATTGATCAATCTACTAATCACATTTTAAGGAAAGATTTTTGCATACCTTAGAAATATTGTATTAACCTCATAATAAAACTCACATTTCAGATACTTATGATGATGCTTATTTCTCTGCAAAGATCATCAGTGATGCTTATGAATAGTACCATATCCATTACTTGCTAATGCTCTCATTATGTCATTCATGATCAGTACTCAAGTAAGCTTCTATTTTGTGGTTGATAACACTTCTCAAATAAAATTAAGAAATAATTTTTAGATAATCTTCACATTTTAATAAATATATTTACAATTTGTTTTATAAAAATATTATAAAATGATGACTAAAGTTCCATCATATTCATATTTGGTTTGAGCACTCTATATTTAAAAATATGTAAATTTTTGTAGTACATGAATTCATAGTATTATTTCCAGGAGCTTCAATATAATAAAAATATAATAGCTAAATAGCTGATATTTCAGTACAATAACAAGTACTTTCCTCAGAGCTTCTTCTTTCTTAAATTATAAGAATGTATATGATATATAGAGGGTTTGAACTCAGACTTTCACATGACCCTCAACCATCTATGCTATCTCATACAACTGATACACTTGATCACCCACATGTTGAAAAGATAAATAATCATCAATAAGCGTATTTCATGCTAAACCAGCACTCATCAGTTGATCCAGATTATCATATCCACACATATATACAATCAAAACTCAGCTTATATTAAGACAGCAAATCTTCATACTTTAATGGACAGGCTTCAAACCATTCAACTCCACAACTCTTCAGCTGTCCATTTCATTGAAACTCTGATGATGGAATGCCCAAAGCCCACCTTAGTGCCAACTTTCTTATCCTACCCATGTTGACCACAAGTCACTCTGACCCCTCATGTACAGGACATAATCCATTTACATACATATACGAGGTATGGGTAGACTTTACAGCACTTTATTTTGAAATATGAATTTTTTTCTACAATACAGGCTTTTTTTTCATAACTGCACTAATATATTTAATATATAGGTGGTTTGAACTCAGACTTTCACACGACCCTCAGCCATCTATGTATGTGGTAAGATTTAAAATCGTTATTTTTTTCCTTTGTTATTTTCTCCTCATTTTCAAATTTTATTGGTTGAGAAGGTTTAAAAAATATTATATTTTTATTAGACGGAAGCTCCCGGAAATAATTCTATGAATTTATCATTTAGCCATGAGAATATTAGAATTAGTATATATATATATTCACATTGTGATTTACTTTATTACATTACAAAGTTTAAAAAAAAAGTTTTTAACTTTGTTAAATAAAAATCAATTTGTTTAATAAATAACTAACAATAAAATATTGGATTAATATTTATACTCTCTGCCTTAAATATTCAAGATAATCTTCTTCATTTACAAAAAGAACTATTAAGAAAATGGATTCATTTTCTTGTTACCAAATAATATTATCGAATATTGAAGTAGAAGTATATATTATTATTTATAATAGCATTTAATATATTGTGATAATCATGAATTTGATCATAAACACAATGAAGAGTAAAAAAGAAATAGGCAGAAATTAAGATATTAAAATAGTATTTAATAGTTATTTTAACGTTAATTCATGTAGTCATGAAAATTAATAATTAAAAATAAAATAAGAGATATAAATAGTAAGTGCTTTTTCATTTGAGTATGCTCTGCCAAATATATGTATTTTGGGCAAATAAAAATAATTATTTATTAAAATAGAGCAAATAATGTAAAAAAAATAGTAAAAACAATCATTGTGATATATGTTCACACAGCATTTTAATTGAAAATTCAACACTTATGATCAAGGTCAAGGAGGCAGCTTTTACAACACACATAGCATTAAGTTATAAAGTTGAGTTTGGTTCTCATGAAATGAGAATATCAAACATATATTATTAAAAATATTTGACTGACGAAGATAATAGTAATTTACAAGTAGAAAAGTTTTATTTATTGCAGTTTAATTTGCAAAAGAAAATATTTATTGAAGAACATTAATTAGCAAAATAGTTTGTTTTTGTTTAAAAAAAACAATGAATAATTAAAATATAAACAATAGACTAAAAGCTTCAGATATACTTTTGAAAAACACCTTGGGCAGGTGGTTGGATTAGTGTTTGAGTAAAAGACAGGTTTAAGAAAGCTATAGAGACCAGTGGAAAAAACATCTTCACACTAGATTATTTGTCTTGGATCCAAAACAGAAGAAATATTAGCAACTAGTCTAAAGACAAGCTCTACACTGCTAAGGTATTAGATAAAAAAAAGAAACTTTCAACATTGCACATTGGCTGTTTTCCATAGTGAACCCCAACTACCAGTGAAAAACAGACAAGTTATTAAATCATGTATCTACTGTCATCTTCCATCCATGTAGAATTGATTAGAGGAGAGTTGTCTACTTTAGCTCCAGTACAAAGTAAAATACGATCTTTCTCTTGTGATCTTTGAAAATGTGTTGATATAACTCAGAAGCAATTTTTTTAATTACTAGATATTGCCTAAAAACTTAAAGATTATCCAGTCCTCAAGAAGTCCAGAGTTCAAGAGATGTTCATATTTAAGACTACAACCTAAATGACAATCCAGATTAGATCTTCAAATCTTAAAAAAGCTGACCAAATTCAGAACAACTGTTATCAATCTATACAGATAGCTAGACAATGGTATTCATTGTAACTCAAAATGATTAATATTTAATTAGAAATTTCTACAATTTTTATAAAAGATTCTAAATGGGAGTAATAGGTTTTTATTCTTTGTAAATATTTTTTTTCTTGCTATCAGTGTAAAAAAAAAGTGATCCTTCCCTATCAGATCTGACATTGTATAAAAAGAGGAAGTAGTCTCATTTCTTACAATGAATAAGACAAATTCTAAATATTTTTATGTACTGTTTAAAGATGTGTGAATTAAATTCATAATTTCAGTAAATATTAAGATCATATTTTTTAATTATAATCCCATATTTAAAAGGAAAAGTAAGAATATTAAAAAAAAATTAAAATAATATTTTGTCATATTAAATACCTGATTTTTATAATTGATTCCACATCTTGTTCAAGATGTAATTGATATTTGTTACTGAATAGATGTTATCTTTAATATATAAGTTGTTGGTTTTAAATTTAGCCTTTTTTATTAGAATCTCATTCATTATATCCAATAATATTTATTACCATAATTAGTTAAATAAAAACAATTAGCTTGCATGACATTATGTTTAGGATCTTGTTTCCAAGATCTAAAATTTGAAATTGCAATGGGAAATATGAAAGAATTCAAATTATAGTATAGATGTCCAATAAAAATCGCTGCTGATCATCGTAATCATTATTGTGGTTTAGATTAGATTCTTTCATAATATTATGGTTCTTTATTTTTTTAATAGTGAGGTGATGTCCTGGAAATGTAAGTAGTACTTTGAAAAGAACTTATCTATAAATTAAGAATGAAGCATACTTGGTGTAACCATCACCAGGTAATTAAAACAGCCCCCTGTTTCATTTAGGTGTGGCAATGTATAACCACATTAAGAAAGTAAATGTTTATCTTTAATTCATCATCAAACATCTCCTTATAGATTAAAAGGAAGTAAATGTTTATCTTTAATTTATCATCAAACATCTCCTTATAGATTAAAAGGTTAATACAAGATATTAGATATATCAGTAAAAAGCAATTTATTGGATACATAATAGGGTGTTCAGTAGAACTTGTTTATTAAAAGATTGAGAAATAATATTAGATTATATAATAAACTGACCAGTACAAATTTTTGACTGGTGTATTTTGTGGTTTTCTAAATAACAAATATATTTTAGATAGTTTATTGGACTGAAATTGATTAATCATCTCCAATTAAATTGAACTCTCATTTGATAAAGACATTTTCTAGAATGTAAAATATTTAGATATTAAAACATTCAAGTTTGTATTTAGATATTGAAAAGTAAAAATAATTGTTGAATGGTATTTAAAATCCAATAAACTTCAGGATGAATGCTATTAAAAAGTACATTGACATCTTATTCTGAACTAATAGAGGACATTATTGTTAAATACCAAAAGACAATATCAGCTTCTAATTAGTATAGAAATAATTATTTCTCCAGAATGACTTAACACCTGCTTTTTAGGTTTTTAAAAGTTATTATCAATATTGTAATTGGATCTATCACTTCACTACTTGTTTTATTACTAATTTCCAGCATTAATATTTTCAAGTATAGTGGACATTATATTGCCTCATAGTATAACCAAATAAGAGACAATTTAATCTTGATATCTATGTCACAAGCCAGATTTTAGTCTAATCTCATTAGATCCAGTCCTTCATTTTTTGTACCATTTTCCAATAATATACTTCTTTTTTTTTTTTTGGCAGTATCAAACTTTTACATATATAAAGAATTAAAAAATAATTATAAATTGAACAATTATGATTTAACTTTTAAAGATATATCCTATATTTAAAAACATAAATTCTTCCCACTATTATTTTGTAACAATTCCTTTGACTTGAATTCTTTGTTGATAATCCAATAAAATAACATTATTTGATTACATATTTAATTCGATATACAAGTTGAATAATATGACAATATGAAGCCTTGTGCAATTCTTTTACCAACAAGAACCAGACCATTTCATCTTAGCACAGATTAATTACAGCTTTTAGTCCAATAAAGATATTAATCATAAACACACAAAAAATTATATGTTCACTTTCTATGATTATTCTATAATTTATTATGGTTGACTGAATGATATATATATACTGTTTTCTGCTATTCCATGACCTTTCCAATTATCCAATATATTGGATAATATATTGCAAATGTATACATTTGCATTAATGAATTTTTTTTTTTTTTTATATTAAACGCTTCCTAAAGTTGGCATTTCAAAAAGATCTTATTTACATGCTGTATAAGTAAGGGTTTTTTTTTTTTTTTAGAATAAAAATATATTTTTTAATCTCTATGTTATTATTAAATAGTTTTTGTATTTAGATTAATTAGTTTAATTTGACGGTACTTTTATGGATTAGTTTTAAATTCCACAGTTTTTTTTTTTAAAAATCAATGCGATCATTTCCAAACGTTATCTACTGCAGCGTTTCTTAACCTTTGGGTCGCGTTAAATTTTTAATGAGTCGCGAATATGCACCAAGAAATAAAAACATAAATATCTGATAGCAAAAATGTTTTTACATTTTCAGAAAATATTAGTATTAATAAAAAAAATTACTAAGTAATACTACCTACGATTTGTGTAGTTTTTTCAAATTCAATTGTAAATTTGAACTTTAATCATAATGTTAAATTTCGCGATTATTTTCAAAATGTAATTTTTGCTTGTATTTCTTATATAAATAAAACCTTATTTGAAAAGAAAACACTTTCTTTTTTTGATAATTAACAAAATGTGTTATGCTTTTAAATTAAAATTATGTAGTTTAACTTTAACTCAACTTTTAACTTAGAAATTATTTGTTCATTATAAATATTATCAAATTGATCCGAATGTATACATATATCCAGTACAGTGCTGATGTAATATCTCTTTTATTTTATATTATAATTTATGTAATAAACATTTGGCTCGCAGAACTATTTCAATGAAGTCTATTGGGTCGCGCGGCAAAAAGGTTGAGAAACGCTAATCTACAGGATATATACAGCATGATTTTTACCTGGGCATTCCTGTGTATACGAGACAACTAAGTTAAAATGTTATTAAAGATAAAATTTCACACATAAAATAAATTTATAATATAATATTCAACTAATCAAATCATGATACACAAGATATTCAGTTGGCAAATACATTTTAACAATTAAGAAAGCATATGTTGTGCTTTAACTGTCTTTGATGGGTTTTTTTTGTTGTTGATGAAAATAGTATAATCGAAAATCTTTTCATGGTTTCCTGATGAAGTTCCTATTCTCAATTACATCATATCAATAATGTTTTGTATAATAATATACTTCGTAATATAACCAAATATCAAAGTGTTGCTAAATGCATCAATGTGTCATAATTATTGTTTATTGCTTTATGGAAACTAGTCTCCTTTTAAACAACATCTACTTTAATTCAAAAGATAATAACTTTTCTTATACCATTGTAATTTATAAATATATGTGCTTAGAAGCTATCATAAGAAAAGCTATTAATAACTGCATATTTACTAAAGGGTAGTGCTTTCAAGGGCAAAGTATGTCCTTACATTCATAACATTGAGATTTGCATAAGTGGGTGTGTTTGTATAAATATATAGTAACGGGCACATACGTACGTTACATTATTTTTTATTAGTAAACATAAAAAAAAAAGTTCGCCAATAAAAATTTCTTTTTTAAGAATTAAAAACTGAAAATTAAAAAATCATCTTAAACTCGCATATATATAAAATCGCACCGATAAATAATTATTAAAATAAAACTTTATTAAAAAAAGAGTAGTTTAAAACTAAATTTTCAGAAAAGATTTAGAGATAAAAATATATGTTTAAGTTTGAAAACAAATTAATTAATCTTTTGTAAAATGGAAATGATTATTTTAATTAGTAAACTCGCCTTTGGGCATTTAAATGTATAAGCAGCGGTCAGATAGGAAAACAATAGAAACTTTTAGCAAATGAAAGAAATCCAGCGGGAAATCAGACCTCAACGAAAAGGTTTTCACCATCATGACGTAATGTTGAGTTAATCCACAAAATTATTATAAAAGGAAAGGTTTGAAAATAAAAGAATTAATTAGTTATTACGATGTGACTATATGTGTTAGTGTGGAGTTGAAAGAGAAGGGATTGAAAAGACGCACTCTTCAATCCCTTCAGTTTCGTTAAAAAAAAAAAAAAGAGAAATGACATCGTTTTTTCTACATTAAGGACCAACTAAACTAAAAGACCTCCGGATAAATAAATAAAAAACAATGGCTAACTCAACCAATCTTTTTAGGATGGCATGGGAATTCATGTTCAAATGGCAAGCAACAGATAAAGATGAACTGTTTTAAACCGTAAGAACTTTATAACTGGCCACCCAACTTGGGCCGATCTATTAATAAAAACCATGTATACCCTGAGTAAATTTCTTTTTTCAAAATGAAATATTTTTATCTGTTTACATAAGTCCTATACTTTAAATCTTATAAAAGCACTGCCAGAAAGAAATTGCACATATATTAAACACGAGAAAGTATAAATAATTTTAAAACTAATTTTTGTTAAAAAAAAAAAGTCAAAAGGTTGCAATAAATATGTTTTTTTTTGTTTGTTGATATATATTATGCTTTAACGTGTATAGGCGCGCACAGCCACGTAAGTTTATGATCAAAATGTGGTACCTTACGATGAGTACTGTTGGGAATTTGCTTCAGTGTAATCCTATTTAAGCATTTTAATCAGTCATAAATAAGTTGGTGGTATTTATAATTGTGCTGCAAATATACACGTATAAATCCATTATCTTTCAAAACGTATTTAGTTCAATGCAACCTTCTTAAATAAATAATTTAAATAACTTACTTGTCATGCCATGTGTAAAAATAAAATGTATAAAAAAAAATAATAGAACTCTTGTGGGGAGGAGGTGTAGACATGGATGGTCCTTAGGAAAATGATAGTCAACATTTTTTTTTGTATATAGTCTTTATACTAACCGAATGTTTTGTAAATTTTGTTAATTGTGTACCGTAATTACTAACCCTAAGAAAAAGATTTTTTTTTTTGTTCATTTTTTTTTTTAAGCAAGTTTACTGATATGTAATGGGTACATACGTACGTACGTTACATTATTTTTTATTAGTAAACATAAAAATAAAAAAAAGTTCGTCAATAAAAATTTCTTTTTTAAAAATTAAAAACTGAAAATTAAAAAATCATCTTAAACTCGCATATATATAAAATCGCACAGATAAATAATTATTAAAATAAAACTTTATTAAAAAAAGAATAGTTTAAAACTAAATTTTCAGAAAAGATTTAGAGATAAAAATATATGTTTAAGTTTGAAAACAAATTAATTAATCTTTTGTAAAATGGAAATGATTATTTTAATTAGTAAACTAGCCTTTGGGCATTTAAATGTATAAACAGTGGTCAAATAGGAAAACAATAGAAACTTTTAGCAAATGAAAGAAATCCAGCGGGAAATTGGACCTCAACGAAAAGGTTTTCATCATCATGACGTAATGTTGAGTTAATCCACAAAATTATTATAAAAGGAAAGGTTTGAAAATAAAAGAATTAATTAATTATTACGATGTGACTATATGTGTTAGTGTGGAGTTGAAGGAAAAGGGATTGAAAAGACGCACTCTTCAATACCTTCAGTTTTGTTAAAAAAAAAAAAAAAGAGAGAAATGACATCGTTTTTTTCTACATTAAGGACCAACTAAACTAAAAGACCTCTGGATAAATAAATAAAAAACAATGGCTAACTCAACCAATCTTTTTAGGATGGTATGGGAATTCATGTTCAAATGGCAAGCAACAGATAAAGATGAACTGTTTTAAACCGTAAGAACTTTGTAATTAATGAACATTAAATTAAAAACTTTCCGTATTTAAAATAATTAAGAAATAGAATCCTATCTGACCAATGTTATTTATTAATTAGTTATAATTTTATTTAATATATTTCTTTTGTAAAATCATTTCCATTTATTTATTTATTTGTTCTTTAAGTTTTATTATGATTTCTGTTTTTCATTAAACTAGTTATATAAATATTAAACTTAAGTCAGGCGTGGATGGCTATATAGATTTGTAAAGTTATATTAGAGTAGGGTAATCTTAGGTTATTCATTTCGTAGTTGAATTAAGTCAATGGATTCGATATATTGGTGTAATTAGTAAATGTAGTACGAGATTCGCTAGGGGCAGAATCGCGATTATACATCGCACACACTCGTTTTGCCTATGGGAGGAATTATAAGATGGAGATCACAGTTCCTTCCTATGGAGTTTTTTTTTATCACTCTCATCAACAGATAGATGTAATATTCATATCTGATGAGAAGCAATTTCTTCTCTTAACCTAATTGTGCTGCCGTATTCATATTACATTGAACACATCGATATATCAGATGGATTGAAGTTTGGTTTGACTGCGAACCTTTGGCCTAAGGTTAAACAAGGATTGAATAATTTCTTTTCAAATGCAAATCTATATAGTCTATTCATACTCGACACTCTAAATAAAGATGCATTAAATTTAAGTTGGGTATAGACGCTTGCATGGGTTCGTTACTGGTTGATTATGTTTTTGGTTTTCATATTCGATCAAAATATATATAGACATTCGGTAAATACTGATACCTTATGGTGAGTATCTAAAATGTATTTATTCGGATGTCTTTTAAGTTATTGGTGTTAATGCAAGCATCTTATGGTGAATGCTATTGGGTTACTTATAAATTTCCCTCTGCAATTGACGGTATCAATGATTTTGTATTTTGATCGTTTATGTTTATTTTGAAATGTTTTTGACCGTGGAATCTATGTAACCGATCTATACTCAACATTTTTAAACAAATCTGTGCAAACTAATAATAGTATAAAATTTAAAATGTAAATTAAAAATCTAAAATAAAAGTAAAAATAATGTTAAATGTTAAAGTAAACACATTTAAAATAATAATGTTAAATCTTATATATATATATATATGCATAAATAAATTTTTGTATGTTAATTACTGGTTAATTACTGGCAGTGGCTTATTTTATTTATTTTTTAATATTGAAATATAATTAGATAAGATATTATATTATTAAATCTCTATTACTCCCTGAGCTAGTGACTTGGGCTAATGACCGGAATCAAAATTTAAAAAAAAAAAAAATTTTTTTTTGACTTACATATCTGCCTACTTTATAAATTTTTCTAGGTTCAAATGCCTAGATGGCACTCTGTAGTGCAGATCACGTTAAGTGTTATTCACCGAATCATTATAATATATATATATGCAGTGAATTTATAGAAATAAGCATAATTTTTTTGGCCCATGGTTTCGACAGAGAAATCAGGATTCCTTCCAATTTATGGCATTAGGGTTGTTGACTGTATGCCATGCCTCTTTAATTTTTTTCTTGACATCATTTCATTTGATACACACAATGTTGGTGGCTATGAACTCAAATGTGGTGATCAAGGGAAATAGACTTGTGTTAAGGATTGTTTGTGGTTTTTTTACAGAGGAATTTACATTGAGAGATCTTTGTGATTCTCTTTAGTAGATGGCCCTGCATTTTTCTTGGGGGCATGCAATTTTATATATGGTATAGGGAGTTTGATTGTTATAGACTGTCTTTGGAATTATTTATATGAGTCTGTTTATTGTGGAAGGAGTGTGATAGCTTACTTGGTGGTTTTGTGACAGATTTTAGATAAATTTTTTGACTACACATGGTGTGTAGCAGTATCCAAGGCTTGTCATGTTTGGGTTTGTTGTAAAATTTATTGACTCTCCTTGTGAGGTCTATATATTTAAAGTCTACATTCCCTTAATTCATTTAGGTGTTGCTCAATGTTAGCTTTACAAATGGCTTTGTGCTCGCATAAATGATACTTCCTGTAAAGAAAAGATGATAAATGGGCATATTTGTGAGACTTGGGAGAGGTGGATTGTGCACACAACCTCTTATTTCTATATACTTGATACATATTTTATAGTTAACAGGAGCTTCTCTCTCTGAAACTTGAGGCTGAGGGATTTTTCTCTTTTGTTGGTCTTCCCATTCAATTGTCCAGCGTAGTGCAGATTTAACATTGAATTCTGTTTTAATTTTGTTGATTAGAGACTCTGGAGAGCATAAAAATAAATTGTCAATGTATTATGTGTATATTAAATTGGGAGTGTTTTCAATGTATTTAAGAAGGATCTGGTTTTCAATATTGTTAAGGTAAATGCTAAAGATAATCCCACTTAACAGACATCCATCAGTCATGTTGTAATACTGTCCATTAAAGAGAATTTTTCAACACAAATATTTCTATAAAAAAGCCACAAACAACCCTGAACACAAGTTTAACTTCCTCAATCATCACAACACAATGTGCCATACAATCGAGCCCATAGCCACCAACATTGCATGCATCGAGCAAAATGATGCCAATCAAAAAATTAGAGTGGTGGTTTATAGCCAACAACCCTAATGCTCTGAATAGGAAAGAATCCTATTTCCTCTTGTAGAAGAAATGGGTCATTTAATTTACATATATTTACATAAACTCACTGCATATATATATGCACCTACTCACACAAATCTCAATGCTATGATCATGAGGCCATATGTCAAAAGCACTAAGCTTCAGTAAATATGCAATTATTAATAGCTTTTCTTATAATAACGCTTAAATGCATATACTTATAAGCATCTACTTTATGATCTGGACCAACTGATGGGTGCTGGTTCAGCATGAAATATTTATCTTGGAGATGATTTATCTTTTTCGCATGTGTGTAGTCATGTGTATCAGTTGTATGAGATAGAGTAGTTGAAGGAGTTTGAAACTCTGTGTTCAAATCCCTTTATTATATCTAGACTCCAGGTATATAAAACATACTTGTATTTAAACATTTACTTTAATAAATGTCTTTAATAAGTGCTTCTTTGTGCCATTATAATAAAACAGTTAAAGATATTATTCACTCAAAGTATAGTTATTTTATGCTTTACAATTAAACAAATCTGCATTACAAAAATATTTTATTAATAAAAATGAAAACCATTTGGAAACTTTTAAAAGAATTTTTGTGTTTATCATAAACGATTATAAGAATATAAGATTATTATTGCTTTATTCATGTCATTAAGTATACCAATTTTCTAATATTTGCTAAATTTATTACTACCATTGATAAAAGTAATGTACTGTTCTGTCCATTTAATATAAATCCTTTAAAAAGATACTAGACATATGTACACATATATAATTTATATGTTAGTTTAAGTCTAAATGTTTATTATTCACTTAAGAGCACTTTTGACTATCCTCGTAGTCTTTGTCAGCTAACACTTTGAAAAGTTAACCTTCCCACAATTCTGTGATCTTAACATTTGCTCCCTGCCTGTTAATTTAGTAATGTTTGTATTTGTATATTAGCATAGCTTCTTTTATTTTTTTTTATTATTTTTTCAAGTTTGCAATATTTTAACGTTATTGTAATTTAAGTTAAAACCATAAATACATGAATTATTATAGTCGTGAAAAATAGATGTGGATAAATTCATAGTATTTTAAGCCATGCCTACCTTTAATTTTTCTTAAATTATATACATCAGAAATATGTTTCTCCAATTTCTGAAAAACGAAAGTCTTTCAGTAAGACTAGCTTATCTAAAATAATATACTGAAGTTTTAATATTTTACTGAGATTTAAATCTTTTTTTTCCCCACTTTAAAAATAAAATCTGAGAATATTGGAGGAAATATAAAATTTGTTTTTAAAATATAACTTTTTAAAATTAAATTTTCAAACTTTCATAGAGTTTTGCAATTATTCATTCTCCTTCAAAAGCTTTTTTATGCAGAAACAAAGATCTGTTTACAGAAATAATTACTGTATGAAATTATATTTGAGAATGAGTTCTTGAAATAAATTCTTCTGCTTTTATAGAAACTTTATTTTTAAAAAATACATGTGCCAATGTATTTTTGGTATGCCTTTTCATTATGGCATTTACTTTTCTAATAATCCATTTTTATTTATTTATTTATTTAGTGTTAGCAGAAGTCTTTGATAGTTTGGAACCATTTGTAAACTTGAATTTTTAAAAGGCAATTTATAATTTTTCAACTTTTTAACATTATAGTGTCAAAAAATGAAAATGACAACGTAAATTACATTTGGAATTAAAATATCAAATATAATATCTTTTAATTTCATATTCTTCAAATAGCAAAATATTGACTTTAGCAAAAAAGATCAATTTTAGAACTCTAGCAATCTATTTAGTTCTAATTTAACTGATTTACTTTTTTTTTTATCTACTAAAAACCAAATAAATTTTAAAAAAAATAATTGAAGTTACATCTCAGATTTCATAAAAATTAATTAGATAACTAGATATCACATGATCAGCATTTCTTATGCTTGCTCTTAACTGTTATTCAAACAGGCAAAACTCTCTATACGTATTGCCACTCAGTGCAAGTCAGAGTAATCAATGGATGCCAGAAGGCTTGTGCATAAAATCTCCCTCTAGTGTCTACTCATTAGATCCTAAAGATAGGTGCAGTGCTCTCAGATCCAAGGCTCCTCACTGATGAAGGCCACAAGTCACAAACTAGTCTGGGATATTGGATGAGTAAGCAATAGATGGGTATTTTATGCACAAGCCTTCTGGCACCCATTGATTACTCTGGCTTGCACTGAGTGACAATACATATAGAAAGTTTTGTCTTTTGTAAAAACTAAATATGTTAAAATTATTTTTATTTCTTTTAAAAGTGTGATTTATCAGAATTTAATTAATTTTCTATAATTAATTATTATCTGGCACAGTTCAGATATCCATAATTCATAATGTTTTCTTTTAAATGCAAATGTTATTGTTTTATTTTATCAAATAATACAGTAATTTGTTAGATTTTGTATGTGAAATGCTTACAAACACTTATTTACAGAACATGACAACATCCATTTATAATGTTTGCATAAACAATATAAATAATTAGTTACTGAGTAATCAATATATTTGTTTTATTACAGGTACACAAAATTATTTTATGCATTATATTATCTAATGAATAATTTTTTAAAATAAATTAATTCACATAAAATTACTATTCAATTATTATTTTATAAATAAATTAGTTATTTTTACATTTTTAAAACTGCTTACACTACTTAAAATAATTTGCATATCTTTTTCTCTATCAATTTTTTTTATAGTTTTATTCTATTTTCTCTATTATTAATAAAAACTACTATAAATACATATGCACTTGGTCTAGATCTCTCACATTCAGTTTTAATCATCCTAATGTAGTCATGTGAGTAAAATAAATTATGAAGAACAAAATAATAATAATTGTAAAAATTAAAAATGTATTATAATTCTTCACATGATCACCATTCTTTTTGCAGACACAAGCTGTTTATACAGAGGTTAAACTCTCCATACAGTAGCGCCACTCAGTGCAAACCAGAGTAATCAATGGATGCAAGAAGATTTGTGCATAAAACTCCTATCTAGTGCCTACTAATCCAATACTCCCAGACTAGTTTCTAGCTTGTGGCTTTCATCAGTAGGGACCCCTGGATCTGAGAGCACTGCACCTAGATCTTAGAATCTAATGGAACCTTCCAGCAGACACCTTTTACCTTATTAGCTAACTATAAAACTTTGAGTTCAAAATAAAAACCCAATGTTTTCACTTCAAGCTCATTAGCTTGTATAGTCGTATAGATCTGAACTGAGTTAAGCATCTTCACTGATGAAAGCTAGAAACTAGTCTGGAGATATTAGATGAGTATGCATTAGATAGAATTTTATGCACAAACCTTCTTGCATCTATTGATTACTCTGTCTTGCACTGAGTGGCACTACTGTATGGAGAGTTTAGCCTATGTGTAAGCAGCTTATGTAAGCATAAAGAATGGTGATCATGTAATGTTTAATGATTTAATACCAATCCTGACCAATAGAATTATAAGTGACAGTGGTTATCAACGACTCCAAAAAGTATGGATGCTGAACTGAGTATAGATCTATATGACTATACAAGCTAAAGAGCTTGAATTCAAAACATTATTGTGTTTTCATTTTGGACTCAAAGCTTTATAATTAGCTAGTAAAGTAAAAGGTGGCTGCTAGAGGGTTGCATTAGACCCTAAGATCTATGTGTAGTGCTCTTAGATCAAAGGCTTCTCACTGATGAAAGCCACAAGCTAGAATCTAGTTTGGGGATATTGGATAAGTAGGCACTAAATAGGGATTTTATCCACAAACTTCTTGCATCCATTGATTACTCTGGCTTGCACTAAGTAGCACTACTATATGGAGAGTTTAGCCTATGTGTATCATAATTCTTTATTGTAAAATAAAATTAACTATTAAAAATATCATGTTGCTATGGAAACCAGTCACAAAATGACAGGGGGACAGGACTGAATTTGTCTGCCTTTTCAACAAAAAAGAGGGGAAAACATCACTTCTTCATTGTGATAATGAAAATCAAAAAAATTGTAATGATTATTTAAGTAGATATAGTGCAATTTCAGGAATAAGGCTTCAGATGTCCCCCCTCTGAACTTTTCATTAATGTGGCTTATTATGGAATTGTAAATAATTTCACTTCTAATAGCTTGCAAATCATTTAAAATATATAACACTTGGCACAAAAAAACTTGCCCTCTAATTAGTTTTCAAATAAAAATATTCTTCTATGACTGGATTTGTAAATCTGTGTAATCAATCTTAGGAAAAACTTCATAGGAATAAACTATGAATGAAACTTAATGAAAGTAAAATCATGAGAAATTAAAAATATTAAAAATTGCATGCAAATATTTAAAATATGAGGATTCTTACCTCAATTCAAATGTTAAAGAAAGTGAAATCTCTGGAACATAAATAGTAACTAAATAAACTTAATATTAACTTTTGTTTATGAATTGTTAAGAATAAACAAAGATTTTTCGTTCACGAGTGCTCTCCATACAAATCCTTAGATGTAAATATATAAATACGATTTGTTATATTTTCATTATGTTCATTAATTAAAATTAGAGTTATTGTTAATAATTTTGTTGCTTGTTTATTTCTTATCTGAATTCCAAGTAGATTATTTTATTTTGTCTTTTAATAATGTGGAGAGAATAATGGTCAGGAAACATGGTTGAATCTGTGTAAAGGCTTATTCTTTATGTGTATTGTTTGTTATCCATGACTATTATAAATTAGTTTATTAAAAATAAAAATTGTATAGTCACTACTCCAAGTATGTGGTCATCCATTAGATACTCATCCTTCACTAGACTAAATTAATTTGCAAATATTGTTTATATATATATGATCCATTACCATTATCAGTAGAATATTATCTTATTAAGTGGGTAAAACCATTACAATATATATGTATATAGTGATTTATTTTAAATATTTATGTCTGACATAACTTTTATATATAATCTAGAATAGTAAATTAAAATTAGTTTGACTTTTGTTTTACAAAAATACTATTTCTGAATAATTTCAATTTGAAATGCCAGTTTAAAATTGTTTGCCTGATTACAGCTGAAATACCTCTAAATAAATATAGAAAAATTCCTGGTAAAATTTTAATATATACATCTATAAAATCTGTGTAAATTTGCTAATTATTACAAATAATTTTTTACCAGAGAGTTTTCTTGTAAAAAATTTCTAAGAAGTCACAACATTTTTAGTTTTCATATATATAAATTATTTATGACTGACTTACAAGCTAGAATATTAAATTAAAAGATATATCTACTTTTGGTTTTAGGGTAAGTCAAACAAAAACGTTATTTCTAGAGAACATCATTTCTACTTGCAATGCCAGTTTTTAATTGGTTGTTGTCTGGCTGTTTTATAGCTGAAATATATTTAAATAAATACATAGAAATACTCATTTTAATTTCAATATGTACATCTATAAATTCATGAAAATGTAAAGTATGTATATATACAAACAAGGGTAGGCCAATGTTATTTTATTAAAAATTATATTTCATTAATTATTTTATTATACATATATATTTTAACTAAATAAAATGTACATCAAGTTAATTAATAATCAAATTAAATCAAGTGTTCAAAATGATTTTTTTTTTTATCATAAATGGACTCATTATTTTTTAAATAGAGTGGCAATTTTTATCAACTCACATTTTTTTTCTTTTTATCAAATTCTATTATATATTTTCTTTTAATTCTTAAAGATTTCTTTGGTCATCATGTGTATTAATTTATATGACCTTAAAGATCAATTAAAGGTATTCGTTCTTCCAACCCATATGTCAAAATATTGCAAAGTAATTCACACAGTCCTACTATAGTGAGGAAGTGCAGCACCTTGCATTCAAATATTAAGGTAAAGTAGCTAACAATTTTTGAAAAAAAGTTAAAAGAACAATAATATTAAGTAAATTTTGACACATTGGTCCCTTTTAATTTAGTGCAGTGGTAAAATAGTGGATTCTAGTTCTGAAGACCTTTGAATCATGGCTCAACTCGAACTTTATATAAACTTCTGAGTAACAAGCCCTTCAAGATTGAGTAATAAGTGCAGGATTTAACACCACTCATAGTTCTTTTCTAATAGCATAAAGTTAAATTAAAAGTACTATCCATGTCAAATTTATCATTACTAGATAGATAGTCTTCGTTTTCCAACAATACTTTTCTACTTTTATTTTAGAATAAAAGTAGATTGAAAAATTTTCATTACCATTTAATTATCTTTCTACATTATAATATTTGCTTATTTTACATTCTTTGCATTCAAATCTATTATCAGAAAAACGCAAAACAAAGGACGAGGGTCTTAAACAAATTAGTCATTCAATTAACATTTTTTTCTGTCTTAAAATAGTTTAACTGTGCGTTTTAATTTTTATCTTTCCTTTTACTAACAGATGGCTTTAATTATTCCGAAACTATTATTGATTTCTTAAAAAATTATCAAAAAATAATGCAATAAATTAATTATTAAAAAAAAATAAAATAAAATTATCTCGACATCTGTTGTTATAGCTTACTTATACGTTTTGTCAAATAAAAATACATTCATAATTACATTATTGAAATAATTAATATTAATTTAAAAATAATTTTGGCAAATCATTTACGATCAAATTAAAACTTTGAACAGATGCACGTTTAACTACACACATACATTTATACACGTAATTATATAATTGAATATTTATAAATACAGTGATCAGATATAATTTTAAATTTTTATCCACTTAGGAGCACTTTGGCTTTCGACTATCCTCGTAGTCTTTGTCAACTAACACTTTGAAAGGCTAACCTTCCCACAATTCTATGATCTTAACGTTTACTGCCTGCCTGTTAATTAAGTCGAAAGCGCTCCTAAGTGGGTAAAATTTTTAAAATATATCTGATTACTGTATTTATAAATATTCAATTATATAATTACACCTATTGCTTTGAAGAAATACAGACATCGAATTATAATATTGTTACATATATACACATATGTATATACATGCATATATACTTCAATAAAATATATTCTTAATGCATATCATCATTAACAGCCACTCCTAAATATGGATGGTGTTTTTATCTTCAGAAAATAAAAACACATAAAAAATAGATTTGCAATGATAATACAAACAAAACAGTGAAGCACAAATCCTTTCATATGTATGACATATTATTTCTTGTCTATTTATGTATTCTTGCTGTGATGCCTTTTAATTTATTCTTTAGATAACTTTAATTTTTGAAAAATTTTACCTCTTGCTTAATCATAGTTTTCTCTTGTATTCTATCCTCATCTATATCTTCCCTCAATTAAGATAATTTTTTAACTAAATAATATCTACTACAGAAACTGGCCAAACCCATGTGATTACAAAAGTAGATTTTACTATCATAAAAAAACTTGCCAATTGGTCTTGTAATTTTGACATCCCATTTTTTCAGTCTCTTATCTGCTTTTATAATAGCTTGAATAATATAAACTGATTTTGCATTCTGACTCCTTGCTACATTTTATTCTATTAAAATCCATTATTTTGACTATGGATCCATTAAAGTTGCTTTATGGCATTTTTTTTACTATCAAACTGTCTTCAATAATCAGTCCATGTTATGCAAAAATTCAGTCACAGCAGATCATAAAATGTATAGTATCAATGCAATCATTTTCAATTACTTTGGACCAAAGTTTACTATTCCTTCCATCAGGCAAATTAAAGTCTTGTAGTGATAGTAACGTTTTTTTTTTCAAGAATTACTGAATTTAATGTTAAGAGTATAGGCATTAATAAAAACATTGCTCACATTAAGTTGTAATATCATCTAGTAATAAAATATATAAAATTAAATCTTGCTCTATAGTTTTCATTCACTTGATAATCTGGCCATTTCAAATAAAAAAACAAACAAACTTTTAATCACCTATTTGTTCAATTAAACTTTCTTCTTTTGGAAAGATAAATTTTATAAAAAGAAGCTACATCAATCTTAAACTCTAATTCCTTACCTAGAAATGATTATATCCATTGTTTTCAAAGTGTTCACACTATTTTTGCTTAGAAAAAAGTAAATAAAATAATTATCATTATTAAAACTAATACTTTCTCCTTTATCAGTATTTCCATTTTTAATTTTATAATTATTTTTACTACTGTGATAAGCAATACACCAGGCACAGCAATATAGCCAGATGATATAAAGGAAACTAGTTTTAGACAACCTTCTATTGATTCTTCACCTTTATGGTTGCCATGAGGACCTCGTAAATAAAGTTGTCTAAATATGCAATTTGTGTTGAAATGAATTTCAGTCCCAAAACCAGGTCTAAAGTGATTCATTGATTTTACAGTCATGGATAAAGATTACAGTTAAGAATCTCAGTCCAATAAATCTGTTATGGTCTATCCTATTATTGAGAACTTATCACAAAATAACGACTAGTTAGAATTATTGTGAATGTAATCAAAGAATAAAAAAGTGATAGACAAACATATGACCTCATTATTATAGTTAGTTCAGGAATATAAACAGTATGATGCAATGCTCATAATTTTAGGTTCTCTTCTAATTTAAATAACTACAGATATTGTAAAAATTTACACAGAAAATATTTTATCTATCCCAAATAGTATCTAGTCTTTAATGATTTAATATCATAACCTATAAAGAAGGTGGTAGGAGATGCTCTTGATTGGGAACTTATTGATAATTTTCAATTTTTCACACCTGAAGGGCATTTTATTATCAAATATCTGTATTCCATGTTAGTAGCTTGAGTATAAATATCATGCACCAGATTATAAAAAAAAACCTTAAATAGTTTAGTATATGGTAAAATATTTTCAAACTTTTTTCACAGAGACATAGTGAAGCGGAAAATATTATTCACCCAAGTATTTCAGTTGCCAAGTCTTAAACATTTTTATTCTTGTTAACTTTCTAAATTTATCTGGATACAAATTTAGAAATTAGTAATTAGATGGCTATCTAGTTGGATGTGAATGATCTATTTGAAAAAGAATCATAATTTGGTTATAAATAAATTCTTAGATAAAGTTTCAGCTAGATTTAAATTCTAGACTATGGGGAAAAAGGTGCATCATAAAGTATATATACATGTGTGTAAAAATAGGTGCTTGGCATAAAAACTTTCCCACTAAAAAAATGATGTAGAAAGCATATCACAAAAAAATGATTCAAATAATGAAAGCCAATCATTAATAGGCTGCATTAAAATAAAATAATATATATGTTAGTTAACATTTCTTATACAATTGTAATTAAATTATAAGCACTAGGAACACTAAGTAAAAAAAGCTTAAGAATAATAATTTTTATTATCTTATGCTGAGCAGTTTCGATATCTTAATCTTGATATCATACACTGCTCAGCATAAAATATTAAAAACTTTTATTCTTAATATTTTTTTACTTAAGCAATGAGTATGATATCAAAATTAAAATAGCAAAAGCTACTCAGCATAAGATGATAAAAATCACATGATCACTATTTCTTATGCTTGCTCTTAACTGTTATTAAAACAGATGAAACTCACTATACGCATTGCCACTCAGTGCAAGACAGAGTAATCAATGGATGCCAGAAGGCTTGTGTATAAAATTCCCATTTATGCCTACTCATCCAATATCCCCAGACTAGTTTCTGGCTTGTGGCCATCATCAGTGAGGAACCTTGGATATGAGAACCATGCAGCGAAATCTTAGGATCTAATGCAACCCTCCATCAGCCACCTTTTATCTCAACTACAAAACTATGAGACCTAAATTGAAAACACTATAATATTCTCAATCCAAGCTCATCAGTTTATATAGTCATATAAGTCTGAACTCAGTTTAGTACTTATACATTTTGGTGTCTATGGTTCTTTGATAATCATAGCCACCACCATCCTATTAGGCAGGATTGGTTTTAACTGAGTTCATACTTATAAGACTATATAAGCTGATGAGCTTGGATTGAGAATATTATAGTGTATTCAATTTAAGTCTCATATTTTTGTAGTTAAGTAAACCAAAGATACCAAAATGTATAGGTACTGAACTAAGTTCAGACCTATATGACTATATAAGCTGATGAGCTTAGATTGGGAATATTATAGTGTTTTCAATTTAAGTGTCATAGTTTTGTAGTTAAGTAGAGATAAAAAGTGGATGCTGGAGGGTTGCATTAGATCCTAAGATCTATCTGCAGTGCTCTCAGATCCAAGGCTCCTCACTGATGATGGCCACAAGCCAGAAACTAGTCTGGGGATATTGGATGAGTAGGCACTAGATAAGAATTTTATGCACAAGCCTTCTGGCATCCACTGATTACTCTGGTTTGCACTGAGGGACAATACATATAGTGAGTTTTCGACTGTTTTAAGATAATAATAACTTTTATTCTTAAGCTTTTCTTAATTACCATTCCCATCACTTATAATTTAATTTAAATAAAATAATACCAATAACACCAGAGTTCAAAATAAAGTTATATATCTAAATATCAGAATTATGATTTTTTTTTAATTAATAAAAATAAATAATATTTAAAACTTAAATAAATTTTGCTAAGTTATGTTTAGTGTTATAAAATAGTCAAATTAAATGATTTACTCCATTATGTGATTGGCTCTCAAAATTTTAGTTCTATACCTTCATGAATAATTTAAGTTTACATTCTATTTCTTAAAATAAATTTTTTAATGTTTATTATTACTTCAAAATCTTAAAAAAATCCATTTCTTATACATTTGAATTCAATGTTTTTATTATTTTTTATTTACTTATAGTTTCAATTGAAACATCTTTGATGAAGACTGTAGATTTTTTGAAGATTTTGAAATAACTGAAGTTATCTTGCATTTATCATAACAATAATAATCACAATTTATTTATATAGTAATATAAAAAACATTTATTTAGTTTCTCTTCTATTTTGATCAGTGGTTTTCATTATAAACTTTATCAAACTACATTTTCTTGAACATTTTAAATTCTCACTATCATATTGATGTCTCAATTTATCAAATTCATCA
This sequence comes from Epiperipatus broadwayi, assembly GCA_028023455.1. NCBI lineage: Eukaryota > Metazoa > Onychophora > Udeonychophora > Euonychophora > Peripatidae > Epiperipatus > Epiperipatus broadwayi. The sequence goes on from JAQFVV010012463.1 coordinate 1,104,919, forward strand.
TGAAATTGACAAGTAATTAGCACATCTTCCTACCATGTCCAAGATTTGGGATTTAAACACAGGTTGGGAGAACGTTAAAATTCTATCAGCACACAAACTGATTAAGGATATTTTCCACAGGTAATTAGCTCATTGGTCCATAAATAAATATATAATTATTAACTAGATAATTAATTTGAATTGATCAGATCCAGTTCACTGATTATAAAAGGATCATCAACAACAAAAAAAATAGCATCATTGGGTAAACAGGATCAATATCCCATGATCAATACATCTGTTTTATTTTAAAATTCATTAAACTGAAACACTGCTCACAGGTGATATTCTTGGAATGATTTAAAAAAATTCTCTAATAACTTTAAAAAGTGTATATTTTCTAAGCCATATTTCTAGCTTTATCAACTAATGTTTCAATTACTTCACATTTTATTTTTTTTCAAATATTGTCATACTGTATTGGTGGATCAGTGTTTTTATCATTCAATAAAGTACCTTAAATAAAAAGAATTAATTTGATTAATGGCATAGTGAATCACATTTAGCTGTTTCGGAACAACCAAAGGATAATTATTCTTGATTTTACAATTAGAAAATGGTTGTCCAAATGAAAATAAAGCTTTTTCATAATAGTTAATAAATAACTCAACCAAAATTTTTGATTATGATTTTTTTCTAAGTAAATCTTAATATTTGTAATATCAATCCATTGCTTTGTTATCTTGCTTTATTCATCTTATGCAAAATGATATTCGTTTAAAATGTGAAGTCAGTTTTATAGAAAAATTTAAATAAAATACTTAGTTCTTTTATGACTTGAGGAATATTTAATATACATTGTTTTTTTTTTTCTTTTTATTGTATTTTTAAACAGAATCATTTAAATATATATTAATCAAAGTATTTAATTAGCACCATGGACTTTTTTGTTACTATTAGTAAATCAAGGTATAATAATTCATGATTCATTACTATATTAAAAAGAACTTTAAAAGTAATAAACGCATTTAAAAATTCACTTGTTTCATTATGTTATGGATCTAAAAAAAATGAAGTTTTGACATCATGTAAGAATTTCACTTTATATTTTAAATGTATTCAAATTTTCATGGTAAACAATATACAATTAAATGATGACTTTTTCTTAATTATAGTATTAGGTATCAACTTTATTCAATATCAATATGATATTCTATATATAGTTTGATGTTATGATAAGGTGACAAATTCAAAAGTTAAAGGCTACAGGATCAAAAGTCAAAACTTTTCAGGTCTTTCTGGTGCGTGAACATTTATGATCACCCAAGTAACTGCCTATTGATTATTTTATTCATTGGATATATTTATATTTAAAATAAAAAATTTTAATTATTGATACAAAGAAATGAAATAATGCAGATTTATGGTTTTATTAATTTACCAAAATATTTATATAAAATTAAGTATCTGTATCTAAATTTGAAATATAATATATGATATTTGGTAACAGATATATATATATAAAATTTCAACATTAACATATAAAAATAGGTGTAAGCCTTTTTTTTTTCATTTGAACTAAATTTTATAATCTCTAAACAAATAATAAAATATCTTATAAGAACTATTAACATATTTTTCCATATATGCTGTAATAATGTCTTCAACTGAAAACAAAGATGGCTACATTCCAATGGTTAAATAACATCTTTATAATTATTTTAATCTTAATATTATTGCAATAGTAATAGTAGTCTTTAGAGCTTATAGTTTTTGAATAAAAATTAATCTATCTCTTCTGATACTAATAGTCACAAGACTTTTTGATAAACTTACCGTATGATTATTTATATTTGATCTATTTCGATTGTTTTATTCTCATTTATTTGAATATCTATGCAACATGTACTATTATTTGACGTTATTAATAAAAGATTTCGATAGCTGGATTTTGTACAGCTGTTTGAAATTGGATTGTAAATCAACATTCTAAAAATTCAAATTATCAGACAAGTTTTCATTAATAACAGATTCTTTCATAATGATTGCAAACAAAAAATATTTGCATATAATAATAATGTTTTTAATTTAAAAATTACTCTCAATGGAATTTGAATGAATTAGTTCTTTATATTTTCCATCTTATACATAGTGAATACATAAAATATATATATTAAAAATAAATTACTGCAACAATATTCTAAGAGCTTTTGTATAAAATTGATTATAAAAAATATAAACTAAGTATTCATAAGACTTTTAAAAATCCACATTCTTGATCAAAAAACATGTAATTACTGATATGAATTGCAATTACATAGTAATAAACTATAGACTAGTTATTTAAAAATATAATAATCCTATTAGAATTTTTTTTTAAATTTCCAACTACATGGGCATATACTTTAGAGGAAAACTAGATAAATAAGGTACTTAAGCAGTCAGATTATGTACATATAAATCTTTCATTAAAAAAATAACTTCAAAAATACTATGCTTCACCTAAAAGAGTTTGTCTAACAATGTCATATGCAAACTGTAAAGAAAAAAAAGTGTAGATTCAAGTATGTCTATTAATGAAATTATGTATTATAAAAGTCAAAACTAATACATAACTGAAAATGATATCAAAAGTGAGATAAAAAATTAAATTCAACATCAACCTTTTTGTAGCTCTGACCTTATCACTGAAAATGACTGTATCTCCTCATACATCCCACAAAATGATTGTATACTCATTTATGAGTAGAACAAATTAATTTCCCTGATGTAAAAAGAGAGCAGCTCCTATGTGCAAAGGCAACTGTGCTAGAGAACATTTACTTGAAGGGTTGTGTGCAACACAAAATTGTATTTTGCAATAAGGACTAGTGTAATAATAGTAAAAGAGCCTATTAAACAGGCAAAACTCTCCATACAGTAGATGGTGATCATGTGATGCTTAATAGTAAAAGAAGTTGCATTGAATATAAGAAAGCTACAATTTACCAACATCTATATTATTTAAATAGGTTTTTGAAAAGAAATTTTAATAAATTATTTACACATTATACATGTTATTTCAAACTATCTAATATCAAAAATAATTTAAAATATATATCAAAGTATCGAACAATTATCTGAATCACCAAGAGAGTTTGACAGGCCTTAATTAACTTCCTAATACTTTTCTATTTACAAGATTCACAGTCTATTTGTTTAAATGAAGAGCTTATAAAATAATGAACATACATTATATATGGGAATCATGATAACTACAGTTGAATAAATCAGAATAAAATTGCTAAGACAGCAGCATTACAATTCATGATAATTGAACAACATTTTTTGCCAAATACATTGCTCTTACAATGTAAGCAGACATTTTTAAAGAAATTTCAATGCCTAAGTTAAGTTCTCAATATTGTGAAGATTTATAAAATAAAGTTATTAATGGGTTAATTTTATAAATAATATATAGACAATACAATTTGCATATGATAAGTACCACATTATTAGTTATCTGAGTAGAAAACTCAAAGGCTTACAAGAAAAATTCCTTAAGCATCTTTTATTACATTTAAAATAAAATCTAATCAAAACGAGCTAATCTTTTTATCTAACTTTTCTGATTCATATAATTTTTCTTACTGAAGAGTTTTAATATCTTCTCACAATCCATTAAGTAGATTTGATTGTTTAATGTTGTAATTTAATTGAAGCTTATCAACTAATTAATTTACATTATCTTAAACAGCAAGGTTGTTAAACTATAATAAAAGTTTGCTGTGATTTATTTATAACAATATAATAAAATTATATAGAATCATGTATTAAAATATATAGAGAACATATCACAATGCCTATGTTTTATTTTTTTGGGGGGGGGAGATTTTTTTTTTGTGTGGGCTTTTTTTTTTTTCAATTGGGGTGTTTAAATTTTTTTTTTTAATTATATTATATTTTTTTTTTTTATCAACTCTTCCAAAATGTTTTTTTCCCAAACAATCTTTTTTGGGGGGTATTTTTTTTTTTTTTTATTGTGTTGTTGTGGTTACTTTTTTTTTTTGTTTTATATATTATTGAAGAATCACCAAATTAAAAAAAAATTTTTATATTTTTTTGATGTGTTTTTTTTTTTCCCCCCCCCTTCAAAAAAAAAAAGATTATTTGTGGGGGGTGTTCTCTGTTTTGGTGTTTTTTTAATATATATTTTTTTTTTTTTTTTTTCTTTGTTTTTTTTTTTTTTGGTTTGTTTTTGTTTGTGTGTTTAGGTTGGGTTGGTTTGGTGGTATAATTTTTTTTAATATCACTCTCTCCTGGGGACTTAAAGTTTTTTTAAAATGTGGGGGGAGCCAAAAGAGCAAAAGGGGAGGTATTGAATAAATTATAGAGATTATATATTAAAAAAAAAAACAAAAAAATTTTTTTATAAATAAATAAATATATTTAATAATTATTTAAAATATAAAAAAAATAAATAAAAAAATATAATTGAAATTTTTTTTTTATTTTTTTTTTTTTTTTTTTTTTTTTTTTTTTTTATTTTTGTTTTTTATTTTTTTTTTTTTTTTTTTTTTTTTTTTTTTGTTGTGTTGGTGGGGGTTAGGCTCTCTTTTTTTTAAAATATAAAAAAATAAATTTATTTTTTATTTTAAAAAATTAAATAAAATATAAAAAAAATTTAAATATTTAATTTTTTATAAAATTATATTTTTTTTTAATATTTAAAAAAAAAAAAAAAAAAATGATTTGTCTGTCTAGAAAATCCAAAGTTTACAAAATAGTGATAATTTTTAAAATATCCATATATGCATATTATAAGAATCTCTTCTAGTATAAACATAAGCTGGCCTTCTAGTTTTGATGACACAGCTTTATTTGTCTTCTAGATGAGTTACTCTCCTCTTATGGTTCATCAAGAGAACTTTTATATCTAATTATGCTAATGAACCATGAGATAGCTTCTTAATCAAACCGACCAATTTATTATTATTTGCAAACAAACAAAAGGCTTGATAAAACTGGTTAATTAACTTACATTTTCTAACTAATTGATACCAATATTGATTTTGCAGGTTGTTTTATTTTGAAAAAGCAAAGTGATATTCATATATAATTAAGTTATATCATGAATAAATAATGAACAGTAATTAGAATTGTGGGATAAAAGTATTATATAAGTTAGGTAAATCTATATAGTTAAAAAAAATTGTATCACATATGTAACTATATTTAGTGATTGAAAACCTGCTCACATAGGAGCAAACTATATACAGCATCTAATTGAAAAAACAATTATACCATACTAAATATTGATAATTCAGTTAAATTTAATTAAAGCCACATTAAAAATATTTTAAAATTAATCCAAATTTTCTATGCATTGTTCTTCTTGAATATATTTTACCAGGAAACAAGATAGTTACCATTCTGGTGGCTCGATCTACACATGTAAATAAATTATCTTCATGGAGCAGAATGAGCCATTCATTTCAATGAATTCTCTTTACTATTATAATGAAATATAATAATAAACATTTAAATCTCTTAATCAGATTTAATTAAGAATGATACTGATGACTAAACTATGCATAACTTGTATAAATATTTTATATAAAATATCCATGCTATATTTCCTGATCCTTATATATTAAACTATCCTTAAGAGGGTTATATTTAATTTAATATAAGACTTAAACTACAATATTTTTAAAATTTGACATACCATTTTCATTAAAAAAAAAAAAAAATGGATTCTTTACTCTCAAACAATATCACCCTAATTTTACTCCGTTAACGTCTTAATACTTCCCCAACATGATTTCTCAGAATCAGTAGTATTTGGAGTAAGTCTAATGAGATAAGATTGATTGCTATAGAAAATTAAATAATTTATGTAAGAAAACAGTTTATTAAAAATAATATTGATTGGTATCTATCGTTATAAATAAAGCATTGGTGGTCGGGAGGTCGGCGACAGCTGCTTTGCAAGTAGTTGTCCCAAGTTGTCGGGTTCGCTTCCCGGCTAATACTGTGATACATGAGAAGAAAAAAAATAAATAAAATTTACACAAACAGATTCTTTATGATTCTTGAATTCATACAGATATACGAACTTTGTCTAATTATTTTGAAAATTTAATTATGACAGCTGTTAATTTCCTGTCTTTTAAATCTATTTACAAGCCTTTTGTTTTCCAAAATAGACACATTCTCACTTTACACAATTAATTTTAGTAAAAAATTAAAATACAAGTAACAATCAGCATAGAATATGTACATAATTATATATAAAATAACTTAAGATAATGCATACAATAAAAATAAAATATTTTATCATAATGAAATTTGTTTAAAATTATTGAAATCTCTTATTTATACATATATAACAAATTAACAAAAAAAATTTACTATGATTTCTTTTAAATTAATACACTATATAGGCTTAAACCTGCATATATATATATAATGTATGCAGGATTCGAACTCAGACTTTCACACGACTCTCAACTCTCCATGCCATCTCATATTGCTGATCCAACTGATTTCTTTTGTAATTCGTTAAACTTATTTTTAATCTTAAGTATACTTATCATTATAGTCTGTAATTCTACATTGATGCTATATTGTGTTTCTCTTTAGTATCGGTTAGAATGAAATATTTAGATGTTGATTAATCTGCATTGACTTTTTTGATGTTCAACGTTATCATCTTAGTGTCTACAATTTTCTACTTTATTGATAGGCTTGATATTTGCAGGCAATGAGGCAAAACTATATTTTAGAGTATCAGCATTTCTTGACTTGCAATTCTGATGACTTTAGTGCATGTCTTTGATAGTTTCTATCCTCCAGAAATGTTTCACTATAGTCATATTTAAATTAACAATGAAAAGTACTTTTAAAAACTATATTCTTTTTAAGACAAATTGATGGGATTTATTTTTTTTAGCAACATATTTTTTATGTGCATTTTGATTCTCCCAATATCTTCTTTTACTTTTTCTTCTTCTGTATATATAGCTATGTGAACACATAATCAGAACATATCTTCCCGTTACCCTTCACTTCATTTCTTTCCTATTGTAAGTTTTCTTTCTTTGTTCTTGATTTACTTTAATCAATTAATTACCACTAATCAGTTATTTTTCAATTTTAATCATCAAATGACTATACAGAAGAAAAAAAAAAGAAAGATAACTCTATAAGAACAAAAAATCATTTCCGACTCATGGAAACTTAAATGCATTTATTCACCTTTGACTGTTTATAGTTATTACTGACATATCCTTATTCTTTTTTTTTCATTACAAAAAAGCATAAAGTTTATTTTGAATCCCCTCCTAAACTAATGTTTTCGAAAACAGAGACTACAGGATCATTTCAACATTTATTATTTATAACTTCCATGAGAATACAGACTTTCAAGCTTTCTTCAACTATCCATTCTATCTCATACAATTGATATGAGTGCTGGTTCAGCATGAAATACATATATTGGAGATCATTTATCTTTTGCGCATGTGTGTTGACATGTGTGACAGTTATATGAGATGGAGTGGATAGCTGAAGAGACTTGAAAGTCTGTGTTCAAATCCCTTATATAATTACATAATTCCAGATATATAAATTATACTTGTATAATCAAATATTTAGAACTTCATATATAACTTTTAAAAAATGAATAATTTTACAATTCTTTTAGATTCGAGTTCAACTTTAAAATAAATTAATTTACAACCTTGTATTTAACATTATTAATATTTTTTATTTACCCTTTTTTTGTTATTTTTTATATCTTAATTTTTTGTCAATATTAATTACCAATCAAAATAATTTTTTTTAATACTTTTATTTTGTTACATTAAACCTTCATACTCAACTTGCAGCCCAACGGACAGCATGTCACGTACCAAACTTTTATGTGTGGCCCAGCAATAGACTGACAGTTAACAGATGCAACAACTTTCTTCTTAATTAACAAATAACCACTTGCAATCGATTTTTTTATTGAAACACTAATAACGTTATCTGTCATTTTTTTTAAATTTTACAGATTGAAAAAACTGCCCAAGTCTACACCAAAAGTGCCCGAGTATCTTCATATATGGCTTGTACTCACTCTCAACCCACTATCTTTAGCATTATTTCGCTGATTTTATCACCTTCAGTATTTTTTTACAAGTAAAATATCAATAATATTTAAATTTATGGTATAACAACGTAAATCCATTTTTACAAGCTTCTGATTGATTTTTTCCTTTTTTCTCTGCAAAGGAGCACCAATCCATGACTTTGACAGTTGTATTTCTACATTTTGAATTCAGAAAGGAAAACACAATTTGCTAAACTTTTTTTAACTTCTTTATTTTTCAGATTTTACTCAAAAATATTTACTTTTACAGTAAAACATATTGATAAGGAATTCAGTGAATTATGGCTGGAATTTATAATTGGATTGTAAGCATTTATTTTAATTTGACTGCTTTTAATTATTATCATCAATTATAAATAGAAATTTATTTTTTAAGAATTTTTTTTTAATCTGACAAATTATGAATTTGCATTTTAGATACTAAACTAAAACAAATATAATTTTAAAAAGACATGTATTTACTGCAGATTCTGCAAATAGTCCATGTTTTTAAAGGCAAGATGAGACATGACAGTTTTATATATGAATTAGTATAAACACAGATGCATAGTATTTTATATCAAACTATAATTTAAACACCATAATGATGTTTTTAAGCAACAAAGAAAAATTATAGGATAAAAGGATAAAAATATAATATTTCAAGATAAGTGTTTGATTTATCGAGAAAGTGTCACATTATAACATTGATCGTCATTATACCATGAAACATAAATTGCTTAATGACACTTTTGCTCACGGCTCTTCAATAAAAAATGAAAAATTAGATTTCTTCAAGAAATCATTGCAACAACAAAATGTTATGTCATTGGCAATCTCATAAGAAGCAGCAGTGTCACAGCACCATATGAAAATTGTTATATACTTGGCAATAATATGAAAATGTTTATGTATGCTGAAGTGGTGAAAGAATGTTTTATAAATGCTTAGAATATATTATTTGATAAATTTAATAATAAAAGTCAAATATTAAGAAATTACAATTGCCAGAGTCTACCTGCATTAGATGTATTGAAGATATTGCAAAACATATTTTTGATATTATAATAGATTTGAAAAACTGCAAATGTTTTAGTTTGGCTGTTGATTCTAGCATTGACATTTTAGCAGCATCACAATGTGTCATATTCATCAGATACTGTATGGAACAGAATTCAAATTATAAATTTTTTTTTAAAATTTCTTCCTATGAAGGATCAAACTTGAGACAGTGATTTTTTCAATAGTATTTGTACTTTTCTGTAGAAGAAGAATATTCATATAAAAAAATTAGCTTCCATCTGCACCAATGGATGTCCTTCAATGATTGAATCTGAAAAGGGATTTGTTTTCCCATTAAAAAAGAAATACAATCTAACAAACTCTTATCATTTCATTGTTTAATTCACCAAGAAAACTTAGGGGCTCATATATACATTAAAAAAGTAGATGTAGTGAAAACCATCATAAACATTGTGAATTATATTCAATCCTGAGAATTGAACCACAGAAAATTTTAAAATATTTTGGAAGAAGTAAAAAGTAATTTTGGTGATGTACTTTTGAATACTTCGATGTGATGGCTAAACAGAGGTAAAGTTCTGGATCGCTTTTTTTTTTTGTTATGTTATAAAATTATTTCATTCTTACAAGAAAACAATAAAGTTTATAATGAGCTTGACAGTGATGGATGATGATTTCTTTTATCTTTTATAGGTGACATCACAAAAAAACTTTGTGATCGTAAAATTAGTTTGCAAGGTGAAAATAAAATTATTTCACAAATGGCAAATAAAGTATTTGCATTTGAAGAAAAACTAAATATTTATTACAAAGTGATACAAAACCAAATACTACATCATTTTTCAGCATTGACAAATGTTAAGCAAGATGGAATTAACATTTTTTTCAGAATCCTATGTAATTATGTCAAATTACTTAGCTACTTTATCCAAAGTATTTAAAAGTAGATTTCAAGATTTGAGAAATATTAAGAAATGTCTCTTACTTATAGAAAATCCTTGGCACTTAGAAATAGCAACTATTCCACAATTAGCTGCATTTGGACATGGTTATGTTAAACTATTTTTAATGAATTTGTTGAATTTAAAAATGACACAAATTTGAAAGACATTTTTAAAGAAAAAGGGAGGGAAATGAGTATATGGAATTTTGGAAATTAGTGCCTGAAAAATATAAAACTGTCACAAAATACACACAAATGTTGCTCACATTGTTTGCATTAATATATCTTTGTGAATCATCTTATTTGAAAATGAAATATATAAAGAATGTATATAGAAACAGACTTATTGATTCATATCTTGATGATATATTAAGAGTAGCATGTAGCACTTATAAACCAGATTTATCTAAAATTATTAAAAATTTATCTCAATATCAAAAATCACATTGACATTTAAATAAATGTTTATATCAAATAAAAGTGTCTGTATTTTATTAATATGTTAATTCTAAAATATAGTAAAATAATCTACAACCTGTGGCATGCATGAATTGAGAAGGCAGACATTTTTTCATGTGACATCAATTGTTTGTCAACTGCTTATATAACATGTTGTGTCCCTCTTGATGTGGGCACAAATATATGTGGTCCAGGAAAGAAAAAAGGTTAGGTATAGTTGTTTTAAAGTGTTTGGGTCAGCATATTTATTTGGGTTTAAGATAACATAACATAGAATGATACCATATTTGTTTGATTTCATATAATTAAAATATGTAAATTTTGGTCACAGGAAAATCAAGTCTGGTAAGCAAAAAAAATTAAATAGTCTAAAATTTTATCTTAAAATAGTTGTACACACAGAGACCCAAAAACCAATTTAAAATTAATGCATTATTTTCTGAGTTGTAAAGACAAATATTATCATTATAATTAACTTTTTTTTTTTTTTTAAAAAATAAAATTTAATTCGACCTATTTCAAAATGATTAAAGTCAATGAAATTTAATTTCAGTTTGAATAATGAAAAGGTAAAGTATAATACATTGTCAAAAAAGGTAAATTACTATGTAAAGCATTAAATCCGAGAAAATATGGAATAGTTACAATATTTCAAAAAATAAAAATATATGCATTTCATTTTTATATAGCAAATATCTGTTGCTTAATGATACATAACAGGTATCATTTTTTCGTAATAAAGAAAATAAAAAATAGATGAAGTAATAACATAATTAAAAATAAAAAAAATCATATCATTAAATGTTTGGTGAGAATAATGTGTAAGTACATGTAATTATACATGTTATATATGCATAATATATGTGCAATTATTTGTGTAGTCAATCCAATAATACATTTTTAAAAATAATAATGAAATAATTCTATTTTTTATAAAATAATTTTGAAAAGATAACTGATCAAACTCTTTATAAACAATCAATAGTTTCTTCATTATTAAAGAAAAAATTAAGGTGTGTGAATAAAGAATAATATTTATTAGTTTTTCACGTGCAAAATTATTTTCTTTAGTATAAATTATATTTATTTACTCCAAAAATAAAATAAAATGCAAATTTTAGTTAGTTTCAGTTAAAAAACAAATATAATATTTTCAGAAATAAACATTAAATTTGAATGAAATTTAATAACGTTTAAATAAAATTTGCATATTTTTCTGAAAAATGAATTTTAGTTACACAATTTTTATTTATTTATTTTTAAAAAATTACTATACTTCAATTTACAAGTGCAAATTTTTACAGGCACAATTTTTAAATTATCTATTACAGATTAATACATAAATGATTATTATTAATTATTTATTAAATTAGAGATTATTTCTAACTTAGGAATAAACTTTAAACCTCAGCTAAAAATTAATATATATTTTTTTAAATTATACATCTTCATTTCTTTTCTTTCATGTTTAATACCTTCTTAAAATAAACTTAAAACTTTCACTCCACCAAATATTATTGAAAATATGAATAAAGACAGGTGGAAAAGACAAAGAGTCCCTAAAATGTGCATTTCATGTTTGAACTAGCACTCTAGTTTAATAAAGGATTAATAATAATCCTTAATGTATTTATCTGCAGTGGTTGGTATCAAATTAAGAGACTGTGGTCTAGGCTAACTGACAAGTTCTGGTTTATTATGAAATATACAAACACACATTAAAATTGATCTATTTTTCTCTAAATTGTTATAAAGTAGTATATAGATTGTACCATTATTTTTAAAAGTAATAGAAAATTATATATGTGTATGCGTGTAAATACAGAAAGTTTATTTTACACATATGAACTAAGGCAATTTAATGATTTGATTATTTGTAATAATAACAATAATATACATTGACTTGTGCTATACTAATTTTTCTTTTTTATAAATTTGTGTTATACTTTAAAAACAAAATATGAGAATTAATTTGTAATTTTCATACATAATATTAAACACTAAAAGAGGCAACATTTAAGACAAAATTGTTGATTATTATTGGTATTGAATTGTCTAAATGTGGACTAGCTTTTAATGATTTTTTACAAACCCATTTAGCCTTGCACATTATTCCACTTATAATATTAAGCATAAACAAAGTTATTATTTTAATTTGTTTTTTATTTTATAGTTTATTCATATTTACTAACTCAGGCATAGTAAAAAGTATTTTAAAGTGATTGATTAACATCTTCACTCTCTCATTTCCAAATACTTAAGATTTGCCCATACATAAATATTTAGGTCAAAAAGATAGATGGATTCATCCTATCTTTTCACAAAGACTTTATCTTGTTGTTTGGAAAATGAAAGTATTCATTTATATAGTTAAATCTACAAAGCGCATGTGCAGTAGCTTCTTGGCTTATTAATATTACAGTTTATAAAAACATCACCTATATAAAATAAATGTCTTAACTAATTTTTATAAATTTAAGGTTTGATCCTTAAGTTCCAAGATTAATTATCTCTGCTTAATTTAAAGTAGTTCATCTTAATTATTTGTCAGGAAAATGTTTCTTTTTTTTAGGTACTTATGTATTAGTCTGGTAGTAAAATTTTAGTCTTCATTAAAATCATTATAATTATCGATGATTGCTAAATATTTGATAGTATGTTTTATTTAATTAATTATGTAAATTTAACTTTTAAAAATAAGTTGTTGAAGATTTCGAGTATTTTCATATCTATTATATATTCTTTATTAGCTACCACTGACCTACTTATAATTTAAAAAGTTAAATTTACTTAGATAATTAAATAAAATGTACGTTCAAATATTTAGCAATCATAAATAATCACAAGTAATGAAAACTAAAATTTAACTGCTGGACTCCTAATACATATCTTTTTTTATTTTAAACAATCAACTTTGAATGTAAAAGTTTTAAAGAAGTTACTATGATTAATTGGGGGGTTGAGAGACAGTTTTGTTTTAAAATAAAAAATAAAAAGAATGCAGAAATCACTGAGCAGTAAGCCCATGCAAACGTGCTACACAGTTTAATGCTATAGTCTGTAGACACAATGTCAATACTACTGACGTAGATAACATGATACTTGATTAAATATTTGAAAACCAGGCACTCTGCACTAACCTGGGAGCTTAATTGTAAGTATAGGGGATTTGAACTCAGATTTTCAAGAACTCTTCAGCTATCCACACTATCTCATACAACTGATACACATGCCCACACACATGTAGAAAAGATAAATAATCACCAATATATGTATTTCATGCTAAACCAGCACTCATCAGTTGATCCAGATTATCATCTCCCACACATATATAATCAGTTTTATATTAAGATAGCAAATCTTTATACTTTAATGGACAGGCTTCAATCTACTCCAACTTCCAACTTTTCAGCCATCCATATCATTGAAAATCTGATGATGAAAACCCCAAACCCATGCTGATGCCAATATTATTGCCATGCCCATGTTGACCTCAAGTCACTCTGACCCCTCATGTATAAAACCTAACCCATTTATATACATAGAAGAGGGATGGACAGGATACAAAGTATAAAGATTTGCTATCTTAATATAAAACTGAGCACTGATTATATATATATATATATGTGGGAGATGATAATCTGGACCAACTGATGAGGGCTGGTTTAGCATGAAATATGTATATTGGTGATTATTTATCCTTTTTACATGTGTGTGGTCATGTGTATCAGTTGTATGAGATAGTGTGGATAGTTAAAGAGTACTTAAAAATCCGAGTTCAAATCCCCTATACTTACAATAAAGCTCCCAGGTTAGTGAAGAGTTCCTGGTTTCCAAATATTTACACGTCAAGCTTGTATCCTGTTCATTCCTTTTCTATGTATATAAATGAATAAGGTCCTATATATGAGGGGTCAGAGTGACTTGAGGTCAACATGGGCATGGCAATAATATTGGCATCAGCATGGAATGTGGGTTTTTATCATCAGATTTTCAATGATATGGATGGCTGAAAAGTTAAAAGTTGGAGTAGAATGAAGACTGTTCATTAAAGTATGAAGATTTGCTATCTTAATATAAAACTGAGCATTGATTATATATATGTGTGTGGGAGATGATAATGTGGACCAACTGATGAGTGCTGTTTTAGCATGAAATATGTATATTGGTGATTATTTATCTTTTCTACATTGTGTGGTCATGTGTATTAATTGTATGAGATAGTGTGGATAGTTGAAGGGTGCTAGAAAATCTGAGTTCAAGTCCCTTATAGATACTTGATTAAGGAAAACTTATATCAATTTGCAAAGATTACTTTTGCTGTTATTGAAATATATCAATGATCAAATTATTCACATCCAAATTATTTGAAATTAAAAGCTTCAATAAACTTAAATAAAAGTTTATGAGATAAAAATGCATAACAACTTTTTATTAAATTCTGAAACATCATAAATATATTTACATTAGTTGTTCATACTAAACCACATAAAGAAATATATAAATCGATGAATCTATGAATATAAATTTTACTAAACAACATGAAGGAATATATAAATGAATGGATTTATGAATATAAATTTTAAAGTTTGAATTAGAAAATGTAATTAGAATGTATTTATTAATGTGTTTTGTTGTCCTTTGCACTTGAGAAGTCTGTTTTGGCAGAGAAGCCATGTTAAAGAACTTTTTTTTTTTTTAGTTTTTTAAGTTTTGTCTAATTTTATTTAATTTTGAATTTGGAGTAATTGATTTTATATTTACACTTTGAAAATTCATAAAAATTAAGATAAATCTTTATTTTCAAAAACAATTACCAAAAGATAATAGAAAGAAAGAAAGAAGATGATTGCTGACATAAATATGCGTGTGCGCGCGTGCATTTATAAATTGCATTTACAAATAATTATATATATTTTTACTTTTAAGCATTTTATCATTTAGTATTATTTATTTGCTTCGTTAAAGAGAAAAAATGTTACTCTTCACATATAATTTGGAAATAAATTTGTGTTTTAAATAAAAATGAAATATACATATATTTTTTTAAATATTGGTAGCATAAATTCATATTTCTTTGGTTTCATTATTTCCATGGTATGTTAATTTTATGGAAATGTATAATATTTTATTTTTGGATCACTCAAATTGAAGTTATTTTGAAAATCATATCTTGAATTATAATATACATAAAAATTCATTCTGCAAATTTAAGCAGTCATAAGGATAAAGAATGTCATGTTATTTTTGTAAACAAAACAAAAAACAAAAAACAAATCAAATACATAAACAATTTGCCAAATCCTTTTTGTTATTGTATACACATTTTCAGTATTCAATAGAATATTTATGACATATTTATGAATATGAAGTCTGGGAACTTCGACAGCGTTAAACTTCTCAAACAAGCATGTTAGCGCGGAATTATTGATATTATCTATAACATATATAAACTGAGGATTTGTTTGTCTATGTTCTTATAATTCAGAAACTAAAAGACCAATTTCATTTTTTTTTTGTATATGGAACAAGTCTCAGAGAAGATTTTAGGCTATTTAATGTTTCGGCTTTAAAATTGAACACTGCTAGAGCTATTGACTTTGGCAACTTGAATTTAAATTTTCTTTTATAGATATATATATTTTTAGAAGTACTAAATATAGAGAATATAATATCAGAAAAATGGTTTTTTTTTTTTAAAAAACAACAACTTTTAATCTTTCAACCATTACTAGGAAGCTTGCAGAAATGGATCATATTAGGCTTAATTTTCCCTATGCACAACCAATATTAATTATTTTTGTAACTTCAATTAATTAAATCTTCTTGATTTAAATTGAATTTTCATTTTATCTTATTAGGATTTTTTTAAAAATTAAGATGTCAGTTTTAACGGCTTTTTTCATGCATATCAAACTTTTTGGAAAATATTTTTGTCTATTTAGTTGTCTTGCAATATGAGTAATCAAAATATGCATTCAGAAAAAAACAATATCTAGAAATTTGGATTATAATGAAAATATTTTTAATTCAACTTAATTATTTATATCAGTATATAACAATTGTCTACTATGAAACACATGCTGCGATGTTAGACGATTCTGGATCATGTTATTTGTGGTTACATGTTATATAATTTTTAAAAAAATATTTGATAGATATACCTAATTGATGTAAATGCTTATATCTTCACAATGTTAAATCCTATACTGCTTATTTATTCATGATATGACTTTATGTATGAGCTAACATCAGTTTTTTACACAACCATCTGTCTAGTATAATATAAAACTTTATTTTAGAAGAACTTTGTTGTGTAGGGGTTGTCTCCCATTCACTTAACTGTTTCATGCTGGTATGGTTGAATCATGAAAATTTTTTCAGGTCAAAAGCAAATTTATATTTCCTCTCAGACAATCAGCTCATAACCTAGTACTGGTCAATCAATGAGTATTTAATTACTGTTGTAAGGACACTAAAGATTTCAAATTGATCTTAAATGATCAGAAAAATGTCAATGATGCACTGATTGTAAAAACAAATTATGAGTAATGAGATGAGGTCTTCACTACTGATGGGGAGATTGCAATATTTCTACGATTGTTGACATTATGGTTTACATTTATCCAAATGTTATTTTTATAATAAACAAAATCTCTATTTAAATAGTAAAAATTAAGAAAAAAAAATCATTTAACCCTTGCAAATTATATCATATTGTTAACACCAAAATTTTTAATATCATTATCATGCACTATATATATACACCCACACATTAGTCATTCCAGTTGTGCTCATATGCTTCAAAAATAAAATTTAATTGTCACTGACCTTGTAGATATGGAAATTATAGACCATGAATCACATAGTTAATAACTGTCATCACTACGGCTACAGTAACAGAATTAAAGGACTCAAAAGATTTCTGGATGGAATCTCCACAAATTCCTTATATTTAATTAATTAAGCTATTTAAAAAAAATTATAAATAGATAAATAATTGCTATTGCTATCTTCTTCATATTATACACAGATCATATTTAGCATGTTCTCAGTTTAATGTTGTTCAAGTAAAAGGTAACATTATATCAATAATAAAATGACAATAATTTTTAATATTCATACTCAGCACATAATTTTATCCACAATACACAAGTCAACTGGCTATTTGATAGCTAATTTACAAGATGACAAATATCAAAACATTTATCTAACACAACATATAAGCAAAAAAAAAGCCTTTTTATGGACTGGTCTATCATTTTATTATGCAATAAAATATTCCCAAAATACCAGTATGATACAGCTTCCTTTAAAAATCATCTTCAATCTGTTATAATACAATTTAGATTAAATCCTTTTTAAACCAGCATTTTGGAATAAAATTGAACCTAATATAAAACTGTGTCTTAGAGATGATGAAACTACATTTATTTGAATCTGTCACCTAGATAAAAAAAATTTACCAATTACTATTTGAAACTATGATATGATTTAAACTATCAAATCATTTAACCCAAATAATCTTCCTTAGTTCACTCTATTTTCTGTATGTTTAACAATAAAAAATATATACAATTTAATAATTTATCAATGATTAGATATTTAACCATATATTGAAGTATAATTTTTTTACTGCAGTACAGGATTTTTCATACCTCCACTTATATATGTAATATATAGGGGGTTTGAACTCAGATTTTCACACAACCCTCAATCATCTGTGCTATCTCATACCACTGATACACTTGATCACACATATGTCAAAAAGATAAATAATCACCAATATACATAGTTCATGATAAATCAGCACTCGTCAGTTTGTCCAGATTATCATCTCCACACATATATACAATCAAAGCTCAGCTTATATTAAGATAGTCAATCTTCATACTTTAATGGACAGGCTTCAAAACACTTTATACACAACTCTTCAACCGTCCATTTCATTGAAAATCTGATGATGGAATGTTCAAAGCCCACTTCCAACCCCTCATTCTACCTATGTTGACCACAAGTCACTCTGATCCCTCATGTACAGGACATAATCCATTTACATACATATACAAGGAATGTTGACCACTATAATCATTATAGTCTTATATATATATAAAATCATAAATATATTTCTTTAAATAAGAAAAAAGAAAGTTGGCTAAAAAAAAAGAACAAGTGAAAAATAATAAATCTGAAAATATGTAAAAAAAAAAAAAGTTGGTTTTATAAAGTGAAAAATAATAAACCTGAAAATATGTAAAAAAAAAAAAAGTTGGTTTTATAAAACAGTTTTTCGTGCTAAACCAGCACTCATCAGTTAGTTCAGATTACTTTCTCCACACATATATATACAATTAGTATTCAGTTTTATATTAAGATAACCAATCTTCATACTTTAATCAGTGCTGGTTTAGCACGAATTACGCATAGCGAGTCAGCAATATAAGTTGGCACTGAGAGTTGTAGATCGTGTGTAACTCTGAGTTCGAATCCCGCATATATTACATATATAAATGCAGGTGTAATACAATGTATTAAAAATAGATTATGCAGAATATGCACGTGCAAACACACACTTAATTTGATTTAAACACGCATTTTAACTATTCTTCACATTAATGCTTTTCGTATTTTTTTTTTTTTTTTGTTAAATTGTTGTTTTTTTTTTAAAAAATGTAGATTTTAAAATGTTTTTGATTTAATAACATAATTAATTTAATGATTAAACGATTATAATTCTTCATGTCGCAGCTCCAATACCACAGTACCATATATTCGTACATTATATGGCTAATAAAAAAAAAAAATCATAATAAATATTTTAATTTTGCAAATATGATCTTGAATAAGATTTTCTATTTAAATAAATATTTCATTTCTACTTAAATGTAAAAACTATTGATTTTCTTATATGTTTTTAAAATTTGATAACTTATACTTAAAGAATAAAGATAATGCTTTATCAAAATTCTGATAAGTTCTATTTAATTAAAGATTAAGAATATAAAAGTTTCTGAAAAGAGAAAATTTCTTTTTTTTTTTTTTACTATCACTAATTTCTTAAAATTTTCTCCAATACTTAAAAAAAAATGAATCTTTTGTTTTGTCTATTTTGTTTAATTTGTTTAGCGACAGGCTGGGCCAGAATTCTCTTGCAACCTATGAAACTCGCTAAAAATTGCAGCGATGAAGAATGCAAATTACCTGACTGTCGCTGTAGTGGAACAGATATTCCGGGCAATTTTTCGCTTAATCAGGTTCCCCAAATCGTTATAATCTCATTTTATAGTGCTGTTAATAAAAACGATTATAGAATTATAACAAATCAACTTTTTAAGGAACGATTTAATCCAAATGGTTGTCCAATAACGGCTACTTTTTACGTTTCACACGCCAACACCGACTATGTCACAGTTGAACAACTTGAAGATGCGGGGCATGAAATTGCAGTCAATTCTATTAGGTAATGTTAAAATAATTTATTTTTTCAATTAAGATTGTGTTTTCATTCAAATGTGAGATAACATTGATGTTTAGATGACTTTTAAAATTATTTGAATCTTTTTTTTTTTTAGTTGCAAAATGTCTAAAACAAGATTAAAATAAATAAAATTAGTAATATAACAAGTATATATGTAAAATACAAAGTAAAAGTAAATTACGAATTTAATCCCCCCCCCCCATTATAATAAAAGACAGCATCAAATTATAATTATAAATTTGTTTTTACAGTCAATTTCAACAATAATCTAACCAGCCCTGATTAATGATCTTTATTCCCTAAATAACAATAGTTAGATCTTCGTTTACCATCCGGTAAAGGATGGCTGGTTATATTACTTATTAATGTATTATATAGGGGGGGGGGGAATTAAACATGCTTATAACCAGAAAATTTTTCACTGGTTTACCAGTTCAAATTACAATGGGCATGACAAATAAATGCATTAATCATATACTCCTTGAAGCCTTTAATTTGCAAGGGCGAATTATTTAGCTTAAAATATGCTTATTATTGTTATAAAAATAATCGTGGTAGCCTACTGTTTTTGGCAATGCTGAAGTAATTATTAATTCAAAAAGTATAAATATTGTATAAAAATAAATTTAATATACAGCTTTCATATCATCTGTTAATATATAACAATATTAATGATTTAACCGAGTACGTTTGAGGCAGATCGATCTTGAAATACTGCAGTGCTAATAAGTTTTTGCCTATTGATAATAATTCTAATTTTATAGTGAAAGATTATTCATTTTTTCTAAATATATAACGATTGTTACTTTGTCTATATTTCTACATAGTAGTCAATCTATAAATATTTTTAATTTCTTTTAGTAAAAAGTTAGATTAATATATTTTATTTAAAATCCTAGTAGTTCCCGCTTTTTTTATTTAAAAATTGATTAAATTTCATACCTTAAGAAATCATCTTCTATAATATTATGATTTTAACTCCCATATACATCTTTTGCAAACAAAAATAAACCTTAATATAGATATAATATTGAATAGATTTAACACATCATAAAATAAACTTGTGGAGATGACTACAGAAATAAAACAAAATTAGATTGAACTCTTACCATTTCGCATTAAGAAAGATGATAATCATATGTCTATATAAAATTTACTTTAATATTTTGCCCTAATAATAATAATTTTTGTTAATATTCAAAATATATACAATAAAGAAAATATGCCATTTAAATATTGGGGTAAAGTTATAAAAAATATTATTGATTAAGAGAAATAAAGGTTTATAAAGAAATATAATTTTTATGATATATTAAAAAAAGATTGAATCAAGTTTTAAAGTAGTGGGAGGTAGGCAGTGTTTTTAAGATTTACTAATTATAGCACATTGCATTAAGATGGATTTAAATAAAAAATTAAAAAGGTATGTGTACACTAGAACTGATATATTAGATGTACTAGGAATAAAACAAATTGAGCCATAAATTAAAGAGAATATGAAAAATTGGTAGCTGGAAAATAAAATAGCATATCAAATTCTCAAGTGCAATTCATTATAAAATTATTTATAGCTAGCTATCATCACCAAACTATGCTTAAAAACGGAGAAATAAAAGGCAATTGAATATATATAAACATTTATAGAAATGAATACACATTTCTAAGTTTGAACAGTAAAATTTACTAGTAAGTCTAATATGTTAATATCTTTAAGTAACATCTTGTTCATATTCCACAATATTATTGATTAGTGATCCCTAGTAAGATATGTAATTAACTATTACTATTTATTTTATTAATTTTATTAAACTTTTATCAAATAGCAAATAATTTATACTAATGATAAATGTTACATCAGTGGAATCTTTATAATTTTCGGTCTAATTTTTATCTATTACTAAAAATCTTGGACAATTATATAAAAAGTTAAGCTCATCTATAAGCATAGATATAGCCTAATTATTTATAACTAGCTAACTTATATACCATGTATTAGTGTTAGTTATTTTGTATATTTTATTTATTCTCTATGCTCCAAAATTTTGATTAATTTTAGGTTTGATCATTGCAATTTCATGTTTATAAATTAAGTTAATTTATTATTTACAGTGTTTATTTTCCACATGTTACTAATCAGTGCCATATGATTATAGCACCTTATAAACAAAGTAAAATAAAGCTGATATGTAAAAACAGAAATATCAGGCTCTCAATCTCATCATATTTGATGATGCAAATTTGATTATAATACCTAGGATAAAAATTGCTAGTTTTAAAAAAATAACAATTGATAAACATATAGAGATTAAAGCCGGAAGATTTTTAAAAAAATCAAAATAAATACAAACCTAATACTATTAAGTAATACTAGGTAAAAGGTAACTGAGATAAAGATGTATAATAAGAATACTAAGAAAGATAAAAAGTAATTAATATAAGGTCATCAATCTAGTGTTAAAATATAATTAATCTAGGGAGTTAAAAAATTAAAACAATTAAAAATAGATGGTTAAGAAATATAATTTGCTTGACTAATGCAAGTGATGCACAAGATAAAAAGTAAAAATAATAATAATGAAGAATGTAAAAATAAGAAGAAAAAAGTTAAAAAAATAATAAAAAGTTAGAAATTTTTAAATCATGAAGAGGCTATTAAAGGGCTGGAAAATGGAGGCATTTCAAACTGCTATGCAGACCAAAATAAGAAATTACAATTTACATGTGAATAGATCTTCTACAAAACAAATAAAGTGTGGGGGGGGAGATAAAGATTACAAAACAAATGCAGATATTGTAAAATAATTTAATGTAGAGATTAAAGTATATCCAAAGGAGATGGAGAAATTGAAAAAAAAAATGAATAAATTTTCATTTGAGACAAAAAGTGAATTTAAAAGAAGGATCAAGACTAAGGTTGATTAGCTGAAATCTAGACAGGTAAATGCCAAAATTGATATAGAAAATGATACCCATAAATCATTTATAGATAATTCTGGAGCTTATGGGAAATTATTGATTAATGATGACACTATTAATGCCTTCAAAACAGAAACTAAACTGTAGTGCATCAAAGTCAAATTTTGTAAATACAAAATCTTGATTTATCTTAAATGGTGATAGACTTCAAGTTAATTTGTATAAAAGGATAAATCATTTTTGTAAAGTCTGATAATGATGTCACTTATTAGATATGTAACTGTTAAAATAATTATTATTATTATGTATGAACACTATATGTAGGCAAAATAAAGCTCAAAAAGGAAAGAATCCCAGAAGAAACAAAAATATTTGATGCTAGACATTGTAAAATGGACTGAAATGAAAATTTAATCCTTATTTTGATTATTCACCTACTGCAGTTATGTCATATTTATATTTTGCAATACTTTTGTTTATAAAACTTGATCAAATGACATTTGATATTTAAAAAAATCATTTAAAATCTTATGTGTAAAAAATGATAAACTATATGAAGATAAAACGCTAGTGAAAAAGGAAGGTTTATGGAGAAATCATGAGTAAATTGCAGAAATTTTTGCTAATGAACTTGTGAGTGAATTTATCCAATTGGAAATTCTTAAAAATTTCTTGTTGGAAACAAAAATAAAATGATTATCAGGTAATTACTGAATGAATTTGGTTAAAGAAATGCTAATACCAATAATGCAAACTTGTTTTTTTTACTATTATATATGTGCATAGATATTGTTTACTCATTAAACTTAATGAAGAATTTACATTATAACAATAAAGTTACAAGAAATTTTATTCTTGGGATATATTTATTTAGAAAAACATTTCTTATTTTGGGGATGAAAACAATTTTGATAACATTGACATCAATCATGTTAAATTTAAAATTTTTTGTTGTTTACCTAGTTTCTAGTCACAATGAAGCATTGCCAAATGGAATGAGGAATATATATCAATTTATTTTATTGTAAATCCCAAACTTTTTCAAAAAAGGATATTGTTGGTTTAGATTGTAGCTACTTCGTACTATGAATTTATTAAATACTATGTAATTAAAGTATAAATATACATATAAAGAATGAAAAAAAAACTTAATAAATAATCTTTTTAGGAAAAAGTAATGTGACTATATGCTCTTATGATGACAAGTAATTGTATATTCACTTGATTGTACAAAATAACAGTGACACACACATAAATAACAGGGTATACAGAGTTGTGTTAAATAAAGCTTACTTTTAATTAGTAATTTTGTTTTTTAATTATAAATAACAGAATATGCTAATCTTTTAAATAATTATATATCTGATTAAATAATATAAGTACAAGCACAAAATGTAATTACAATTTTTATTTTTAAACTGTGCTATGTAGGATTTTTGTAAACAGAATTTTATTTATTAAGTTTGAAACTTAAATTAGCACCTGGTCCTTTTGGAAAAATCAGATACTCCTGTGCAATGCTTATAATGACAAGTAACACATTATTCTATCCCATGACTCCAGGTTACATTTTGTTGTTTCAATAGCATATTTTTTTTCTTTCACCATGGCTAGTTTTAATAACCAATAGATATCAGATAATGTTACTTAATAAATCCCTATCCAGTGACTTTCTAATATTTCCATACTGGTTTCTAGGCTAATGGTTTTCATTAGTCAGGAGCTTTGGATATTGGAATAGTATATCTGGACCTTTAAGATCTAATGCATTTTTCTTCTAATGATCATCAATTACTTCTCTGTTTTACTATCAAGATATCTCAAATTAAAAAAAAACATTTTTAATCTAAGTCAACTCATCTGTAGAGCTTGATAGTAAAACAGAAAAATAAATGATGGCTGTTAGAAGGAAAGTACATTAGACTCTAAAGGTTCAGGTGCAGTACTATTCCAAGATTCAAAGCTACTCACTGATGAAAGTCATAAGTTAGAAATTAGTTTGGGAATATTGAATAAAACAGTGCTGGATAGAAATATATTAAGTATTATTATCTGGGATCTGTAATTACTAAAGCTTACCATTAGGTGGCATAAATATGGATGAAAGAAAAAAGTATACGGCTAAAACAGCATTATGCATGCTGTAGTCATGAGATAAAATAATGTGATACTTGTTTTTAAATATTCCTGGCCACAGGATAGAAGTCTAAAATTTTATAAAAACTAAGGCCCCATATTTTATAGATAATGAACAACTTTCAGATCTCTATAACTATACAGGCAAGTTGGCCTAGAGCGAAAGTATTTATATGTTTTTTCAATTTAGAATGATAACTTGGTAATAAAACAGAGAAATAAATGATGACTCTAGAACCAAAGTACATTAGATCCTAAAGATCCAGATAAACTGTCAGGATTTGTTAAACATTATTATCCAGCATTTATTAGTCAATCAAACATGGTGAAAAAAAAGACTAATGATGAGGTTTGTAAATTAAATATTATCATATATATCAAAGATCGATGTTTACAATTAAGGGTAAACATTGTATTAATGTTTGATTAAGAAAATTTATATTGGAACAATTGTGAAAACTACCTTGCTTTTTATTGTCTTGACAAAATTAAACATTGTCCTGTATTTTTCATTGGGGAAGTTTCAGCAAGATTTGTACAGAATTCTGTTTGGAGAAGAAATTTCCTATATATATATTTCAACTATTCTGAAACACCGTGTCCTGCGAAAAAATTATAGCTGGTAGTCATTCTCAAATTATATTTAAAAAAAAAAAAAACAATTTAAAAAGAAAACATTTTAATCATAATGTTCCTTTCATTGAATGCAATCAAATTATATACTCTCCTTTTCTTTTTAAAAACTTTATTTCTTCTTATCAACCATATATTCACATCTTTAACACCCAACGTTTCGACCACTTTTTTCTGTAGTCATTCTCAAGGATCTTTAAAATTACATATTTATACAATTATTATTATTATAAATATATATCTTTAAGAATGACTACAAAAAAAAAAGTGGTCAAACGTTGGGTATTAAAGATGCAAATATGTATATATGGTTGATAAGAAGAAATAAGGTTTAAAAAAAAAAGGAGAGTATATAATTTGATTGAATTCAATGAAAAGAACATTATAATTTATGACACATATTTTAAAGTAAAAAAGGAGTTTTTCTTATTGCGGTTGTTACGAAGTTTGCTTAACAGCAAGTGATAATAAGTTAAAACATTTTAACTAACTGAAGCCAAATGGCAAAGTTTGAACTGTTAAATTTATTAAATCTATTTTAATATCTTTTATATGACAGTTTGTTAAATAAGTGTACTATTATTTAGAAATACGGTATATAAAAGTAATTATTAATATTTATTTTCTCTTTATGATTTTGTGAGTCAATATAAATACTTTTGGCACAGAGTGATAATTTCAAAAATGCTTATTGATTAAATCCTTAAATGCATTTTCAACATAGAACACTCTTTTCAAAAGACAAATAAGCATTTTCACATTATGAAAGAAGTATTTTATTTATAATTCATGCTCGAATTATTACAGAAATTCTGAAATTTAATTTATTTTTCCGTAATAGGATCCTTCTTTAGATAACAAATAACGATATTTACCCTAAATGTTTTGAACACAGAGATATGAAGTTGGTACATTGCTTGGTACATGATGATTTTTGATATACCCATGTAGGTTAGCAAGTTTCTTCTTTTGGCATTATTTTATTTTTCCATGTAATGTAGAATATGATTTCTTACTGCTTGAGAAACTCTCACTTAGTCTTCATCAGTAAGTTTATTTTTAGAAAACATTCTACATTATTAATGGAATGTATTGTTTTATACTTAGAAAACCTTTAAGCATTTAATATTTCTCTTAACAGAGCTTTACTTGTTCTCTGAATACTTTTCTCAGCTCTCTGAGAGTGAATTGGAGTTTTTAGTTGCAAATCTTTAAATATTAACCCTTCAGATTTACATTGACATAAGAAAGTTAAGTGATTTTCTACTTTGGCCACCTTTAGACACAATTTTTCATAATGTCTAAAGTTTGATATAGTTTCTGAAGGTACCGGAATCTGTATATGAATATGGGTAATTATTTAATGCATGTTTAACATGAAATGATGCATTTTATATCTCAAGGTTAAAAACGCAAATAAGCAAGAAATGACGCCTTATCACGAATTTTTGCTAGTAAGAATCTAATTGCAGATTAACCGTTTTTTTTTTTTTTATCAAAAGAATGAATTACTTTATTATATTATTTACATATGTAATAAAAAAAGAAAGATAAAATATTTTGCTAGGAAACATTAATGAATAAAAAGTGGGAAGAGAAGTAAATATTTAAAATTATCTTTATTTTAAAAATAAAAAAACACGGAGAAGCAAATAGCTTACTTATATTTACTAAAGTAATGAACATTTGCTATTAATTTGTTAAACAAATATTTATTGTTAATAAAAAAAAAAAGCTTTAAACGATTTGATAAATCATCAATATATATATTTAATATAAAACAATCATCAAGATATAATTAATAATATGCTTAATCCACATTTTTATAAGCATATTTACATTTGAATCACACACACATATAAAATTCACAAACAATATATTTATAGGCATACTGAAAATGTATCCACATGTAATTATACATATATGTTAATGTTTTTGTATCTTGTTTGGTAATTATTTCAAAAACACACACACACACACAAGACCATATGTGTATAAATGTTATAATCCACGTTTTCCAAATACAACCATAAGAACAAAAAATTTTTTAAAAAAAATTGCTGATAATTAGCAATATAGATGCATACAATATAGGCATGTTTGAATATAAGATCAATTAATTCAGTACTAAATCTTTATATCATAATAAATTACCATAGTTACATAAATGCTTAGCACATAAACAAGTAAATAGTATAATTATGAAATGTCATTAATGTAAATTCAAATATACAGTTTTAAGAATATATTTGACTTTGATAATCAAATAATTCTAGCTCAGGATTATAATGTTTTACATAGTGAGAAAATTAATAGAGGAATTTAGGAAAGGCCTGGAAATAAATATAACAAAAAAATGTGTATTGAGGAAACAGAACAGAATAATGATGAGCAACTGATTGTAAAATATAAAGAATATATCTCTCTAGGTACAAAGATCATACAAACAGGAACAGTTGAAATAATAAGAGATGTTCTGGGTAAAAAAAAAGCTATAACAATGACAAATTAGATGTTGTGGGATCAATAGTATTCTATATGGAAGTCAGATTTGGCAAGTGAAAGAAAACATGGAACTGATGATTACTGAAATGGAATACTGGTGAATATCTGCAAGCTCATGGAAAGAGTGCACAAATAATAATAAAAATTTGAGAAATAATGAACATTGAACACATTAAAAGAAATGACACAAAACAAGATGTTTGGAATAGTATAGATATGTTCAGAGAATGTCACAGAAAAGATTACCAAAACAATATTAAACGGAATACCATTAAGAGGGTGTCCAAAAATGAGTTGAAAAGAAGGAATCAATAAAGAAATTAGATAGAAATTTTCAGATTTATGGATTGGGAATCAGAAGACATCATAGAATATTATAAACTGATAAGAAAGATATATACATATAACTCATTAATTAATAAGTACTGCTCTGAGAAAATGCTAGTTTTCTTTAAATTGGATGCCGTTATTATAATAAGGTATAAGATTTTAAGGGTAAAATGCAATGTTTATATAAAAAAATTCACTTTTTTACTGAAGTGATTTTCAAGTCTATTATTGTCTCCTAATGCCACTTGAAATAATTTTCTGATCTTTGATAGAAAGAAAAAAATCCAGAAATTACTAAATAATATTATGTTTCATATACAAGAAAAAATCCTTTTTAAAAAAGTATAGTCTTACACATATACATTCTCAAGCAATATAGAATATATATTCCTGATAACATATATATTTAATAAATAATGCTACATTACTTTCAAGTTACTGGATTTTCCTAATATAGCTAATAATCAAAACTTTAAATATATTAATAATTCCTAATAATTAAACTTCCTCTTATTTACCTGTGCAACCTATTAATCTTTTTATTTATCAATGTACATCCTATAATTTCATTATCCTAATATTACTATATAAAATATTATCAATACTCTTTTACTGAAATTCCATTTTTAAATGCTTTTATTAAAGCTGAAAAATCATTTGTTTTTCAAGTTAGAATGAAATTTTACAATTGAGATTTAATATATTTAAATTCAGTACAATTGCTTGAAAATTAATATTTAACTAAATTACACCAGACTAATCTATTTGAAACAGTTATCTTTTCAGTATGACAACTAATTTCATAGATATGGAATGGGAGAAAGGTTATTAAAATTATTCAATAACTTTACATATTGCAGTTAATAATTATACTTAGAACTTTGATTTATTTTAAATAATGATCACAAAAGCAGTATATATATTTTTTTCAATTTAATAACATTTTTGTAACTATTTTATACTTTTAATGTATATATCATATTTAGTCTGTGTACATAATTATAAATCATGTAACCTTCAAATTTATTAAGTGCATATATTGTACAAAGTTAAAGAGAAAAGATTTCATCTTTTTAACATGTGCCTTATTGATTTTTATACCTAAATAATGCTGTGTTGAATATAGAGAAAACTCTTAAACCCAAAGGTAGGCTTTATAAAAATAAAAGTGGCTGTCTTATCTTTAATATAAATTCTGATTTATATGGCCAATCTGAAGCATCTTGGTTTGAGAGAATGAAGATGTTACTCTGTTCACTTTTACATCCATTACTTTCTTACATATATTAACATTTGCAAAATCTTTTGATTTACAATTAACATCACAAATAGAAATTATATAATGTTAAAATTTATTTAAGTGCATAGATTATATAAAATTAAAGAGAAAGGATTTCATCTTTTTAACATATATGCCTTACTGATTTATAATAGCACAATGATGTTAATGTAAAAAAATAATGGATGTAAAAGTGAACAGAGTAACATATTCACTCTCTCAAACCAAGATACTTCAAATTGGCCTATATAAATCAGAATTTAGATTAAAGATAAGATGGCTATTCTTATCTTTATAATGTTTCTAACTTGTGTTTCCTCTAGCATCAGTGAGCTATTATAAAAACCAGTAAGGTGCATATGTTAAAAAGTGAAATCCTTTCTCTTTAATTTTATACAATCTATGCACTTAATAAATTTGAACATTACATAATTTATATTAATTCATAATATTAACATGTAGTAATTTGAAAGATGTCACAAATGTTAATGTATGTAAGAAAGCAATGGATGTAAAAGTGAACAGAGTAACATCACTCTGTCAGACCAAGAGTCTTCAGATTGGCCTATATTAATCAGAATTTAGGTTATAGATAAGATGGTCACTCTTATCTTTATAAAATCTTTATCTTGTGTTTGGGTTTGAGAGTTTCCTCTGTACTCAACATGGCAATGTTAAGCTATTATAAAAAACAAAAAGGCACATATGTTAAAAAGATGAAATTCTTTCTCTTTAATAGTATAATAAATCAATGCCTAAGGTTTCTATTTAAAATTGTTTGATAGTTTTTATTTTAATTGTTTTGTTGGCCTTGGTGCAATACTGAATTTTTAAAAACTGGCTTGAGACACAATTTTCACAATAACTTCAGTTTTAATAATGTTAGAGCAAAAAGCTTTACATTGACAAAAACTAAAAAAACTAAGGAAAACAATAAGGATAAGATAAATAGTACAACCATTTAAAAAATAAGGAAAAAAGGAAATTTCAACATCCAACATAATTATTATTTTCTTGTTTGTTCATAATTTCTAATTTATCATTAACTGAGTTTAAATTACATCTTCATTGATAATTTCTTTGTATTCCTTACAAAATTATCTTTCAAACCATATATAATACTACTTCTTGCCTGAGATAATCCATAGCTTCAGAATCTCCAGAATTATTCACATAAGAATTCTTCATTTACCCCAAAGGTGTCTATAAAAAATATTCATCATAATAAAGGATATATAACAAATCATTTTCAGAAGATGGATATGCATTTGTCATCATAAAAATTGGCTTCTTGTCTATCTAAAACTAAAAATTGTAGGTTACTGTCTGTATCACTGATAAAATGAGTTTTATCTCTTCATTTTATATGTTTTGGGTATATTAGTGATGTTTATATTCCTTATGCACACTGGTGATGCTATCTTGTTATATTTATTGTCACACAGAGATATAATTTATTTGCACCTATCTCATTTGCTAACTATAAAATTGAAAATAATGTGATGCAAGATATGGCAAAACTACTGACTCCACAGCATGAGTACCAAAGCATAGGCAAGAATCAGAATTTGATTCTTTGCCTGCATATAATTTCTTGTGGTATATACATAACTATTGTGATTATCTCCACACACACACTGCATTTGAAATCTCTCTTTGTTGGTTTTAAGTGTTTATATTTTCACATGGTACTATGCCCAGTAAATTTTGTGATTGCTTTGTCAACTGCAAAATTTCTGTATATTTGATAATCACTCCTAAAATTTACATTGTACTGCTCTATAATAACTTAATTTTTTATATATAGACATTACTTATTATATAAACATAAACCTGCAATTGCAAACCTACTGGCAGTAATATATAAACATAGTAATAAATATAATAAAATAAACATAGCATAAATTATTAAACCTTTTGAGAATCATTATGTCTAGAAAATAAGGTTGCCTAAACATAGATCAGACCCCAAAAATTACATAAACTACTTTTGTTGTATTTGAATACACATGTTTAAATTTATATATGTATAATAAAGAGCATAAATGATATATAATTTATATACTACACAGACACCAATACAAATGCAAACATACCATTTATCAAATAATTTTTAAAAATTTACTATTCAAATAATTAAACAATAAAAAATTTTAATACTTACAACCCAATATTCTGATTACATTTTGAAGTCCTTGAAGTGTAAATTATCACTGTATTTTTAATCTGTTATAGTACACTCTTTGGCCATTTAAAAATTTCTGCCTTTATCTTCTCCATGAAAATTAGTAAACTGAGAAAAAATAAAGTAATTAAATGAACCTATTCATAAAAATATTCATAAAAAATCCAAATTTTTTCAGATTTTAACGTAATGGACATCATAAAAAAGAAAATTGAAAAACGTAATGAATGCTGAGATTTCTGTTGACATCATGCTTGTAGTTTTCATGTAATTTTAAAATGAATACAAAATTTCAATGAAATGCCACCGCAGCGCTCTATTATTGCTGTAAATGCTCAAAATGTTAAAACAATTGTTTTTTTAAAGGTAAACTAGAAAACAAACACTATATAAAATGATCGTAAAAGTAAAAAAAAACTTGCTATAATTATTTAAAGCAATGATTATCATTTTTTTTCGTTAGCATTTTTTAAAAACTGTTTTAAAATAAAAATTATTGAAAAATTTTAAATAGTAAACTTAGTTACTGATTTATTATACATAATTATGTCTACATACTAAATATAATATATACATTAAGAGTATATATTGTAATGGATAACTTTTAAATGGAAACAATACTAGTGGTCCTTAAATATAAATATCTCAAAATATAAATCCAGTAGTAACCTCTATTGTAACTTAAATAAAACATTAAGACATTGTAACTTATGAAATAATATCAAGTGGGTGGGTACATTTAATCAAAATATTTTAAAACAAATCCAACAGTATTTTACCCACTTTTTATCCCTGTTTTATTAAGTGAATATCTAAGTTAATAATAAGTGAATGTGGTCTATCAGAATGCCACTAGGTTATCTGAACCTAGACAAGGTTATATTCTATACCTATTGTACTAGGTTTGAACCTTTTGGTATCTTATTTATAAAAATATAGGATTTTTGATTTTAGACCCATATCAGATTTGCACTAACATTAAGGAAAACACAAAACATCCTTATGCTTTAGTGGTTCATATAAAATTCATCAGACAAAAATTATCACTTATATTAATCTTATGAATGCATTTGAACATTTTCATAAGTTTTACTAGCTCATATTAAATACTATCAATTTATTGGTGGCAATTCACTCATCCTTTAATGATGTGGATGATGGAGTGGTGGTGGTCATCTTATAATGACTAACAAATGATAACCAAATACAGTGAAAATCATTATTTATCTATGGCCATTAAACACATTTATCTAGATCACTAATTTAAAACATGATGATGATGATAATGATGGTGCTTTCAGCCACAGTTTTAGAACTAAGCCTAACATAAAATTTAGCTTTTAGAAATCATAATTATTTGGCTAACTTTAGTCTATCTGAATTAGAACTTCAACAGTTAATATTTAACAGTGATGATGAATGGTCATAACTAATAAAGAATACTCTTAATAAAAATATATGCCTCTTTTAATAAAACAAATTAACATTTATTACTGGATTACTAAAATATATATACTATTTTAAGATATAAATGAAAATTTATATGACTAACAATTATGAGTTATGTATATTAAAATTATAATATTAATATTAAACTCTTCCCCTTTTCCCATTAATGACAGTATTCCATGTTTATCATAGTATAATGTACATCAATTTGGATAAATTACTACAATTTTATATCCACAAGAAAAATATTTCATGAAAAAAAAACACTCTTTACACACACATACTTTTATAACCTTATAAATCTAAACTTAACATATAAAGTAAAATGTTTAATTAGAAAAAGTGTTAGATTCAAAAAAATACATTTACAGAAACAAATTTTAAATTACTTATCTCCCCCTCTAAGCTATTGAGGTCACTAATCATTATCTCCAAAAACCATAATCTAACTTCTCTAATGCTACATTTCTATTACTTTCAACATTCAACCCAATTATACATGCGGCAAGTATGATTATATTACTATGTATGTGTGTGTTGATCCCCATTATGAATAAAATGTTATTTAAAAAATAATAATAATAAATCTTTTACATATTAACAATATTTCATAAATTTAAATTAATATACAATAATACCCTTTATAAAATAAAATTCATCAATAAGTGATTATAATAATTTTAGAATACATAAAATCATTAATAAAGCTTATAGATATTATTACTGAAACTCTTTGTTGATTTTGAGTTTTAAAATTTCAGAGATAATAAAAGTTAAAATAAAAAATTGTTATTGAAAATTTTGCTAATAGTTCCTGATATCATAAAAAAGAAACTATATAATTAAAAATCATATTACCAGTCCTTTTATTTTCTTGAGGCTTCCCAGACTTCACATTCAGCTTGTTAAATGTTTATACATTTTGCAGCAAACACATACACCAATCTGTAACATGTGTATATGACCAATTTCCATGGTTCACTGGAACAGTCATTTTCTTTTCGTGAATTGAGGCTTGTAATTGTTTTATGGTGATGATGAAGTTACTTGCTTCAGTAGAAACCATTTGGCAATGGAACTATTTCTTCTTTTCCTGTTCAGCATAATTCTTTTAATAGACTAAGAATATCTATTGTTTTCATATTTATAACTTTGCTGGTGTTTAAACTCAATCATTGACATAACTGAACTAGCATGGTTTAACACTTTTCAGTAGTTTATTTATTTTAATTAGCTTTCAAATGCAGGTGAATGTTTCTTCTATTTAAAACATGGATGATCAGTCAGTCACTTCAATTACATATTTTTTCCAATCAGTCACCAGATGTGGAATACTTTTGATTCAGATCTTTTCAGGTGTGCATTGGTTGATGACCGGCTGATGTCCACACACAAAAAACATATTATTTAGCCTGCCATTAGCTATGAAATTCTCCAAACAAAACTATATATAAAATGACAGCAATTCAAATTAATATTTTTTTCAGAATTTAACTTGTCCTTTCCACAGTTTTAATATTTAATCGATCTATATTTTCTCTAAGTGTCTGAGGGCTTTTATATACTTCAGCCTGATAAAGACCACCCAGACATAAATCTGATTTTTATTAATAACATCATTTGATTAAAACTGATCATCTGCTCCAAATTTACAGTCATTAAGAAAATTCAGACATCTGATGTTTATTAGTAATTTAACCAGTCTAATTTAACACTGTTGGTAAAAAATAAAATAAAATCCAGACTAATACCTTGGTTGATAATTAGGAAGAATCAATTATTTTAATGTTCATACATTTATC
The DNA here is from genome assembly GCA_028023455.1 of Epiperipatus broadwayi. NCBI lineage: Eukaryota > Metazoa > Onychophora > Udeonychophora > Euonychophora > Peripatidae > Epiperipatus > Epiperipatus broadwayi. Next base: position 1,140,152 of record JAQFVV010012463.1, read on the forward strand.
TTAAATCTAACTTTATAAAATTTAATTACTTTTTTTCCAACTATCTCTGACTTTTTTCAGCTGAACTACCAACTGAAACTCTTGTGAGTTTAATTAACACCTTACAAAACAATAAAATCTCTATGTTTTTTTCATGTTAAACTGATCTGAACAGAATTTTCTTTTGCCATATGTATAACTGTAAATTCATTTATGTAATATACAAGCACACACTCTGCCATTTAAATCATTCAGAAAAAAAACTGGCCTACTAAAAATAATCTGAATGCTTTCTACAAACTATAATTCAATATTCAAAATTAAATTATTAGAACTATTACAATTAAATTATAACCATAAGAAAAAATAGAAATAGAGAATAAAAATAGCAGAATTTAGTAAGTATAGATTAATTTTAAAGAAAGTTAATATTCAAAAATATGAAAATGATTAACTGAATAGTTTGTGTCCACAAACAACTGCCTATATGTGTTATAATCTTAACTTTTAAAATAACAATTGAATAATTCAAGGTATGAACTATTCTTTTTGGGTTATATCAACACAAACAAACAGCACAAATATTTCTCCCACTCTCCATCTGTCCTAGGCTTGTGGAAACTTGATCCTGTAGGATTTAAACTTGGGTGCCCTACAGCTTTCTTTCCTATATAATAAAATGTGATGATTTTTTTCTGTATTTCATTTTATGAACATTACTACAAATTTAGCCACAGGCTAAATTAAAATGGGCACATTTCTCCCTCTCTTCTAATAAAAATTATCACACCTTTACTTTAACCATACATAATAATAAAATCATAATTGATAAAATATATAAAAAAATTTAATTACTAGCAAACATCAGCTAGAGGTCCACTGAATCCTCTTTTCATTAGGAAATTTGGCATCATGACTTATGTGGAGAGATCTTTGACAGATTACTCTGCTGAAGGATAAGGGGTCAAACTCTTTGCATTATATATTCCCTTATTTCTATTAGGAGTAGCAAGCATGAAAGCATTCTCTCCTATTTTCTTAATAATCTGGAATGGCCCTTCATATAAATGCAGAAACTTTTTAAATTGGTTTCTTTGGGGGTGGCTAACATGATAGATTATTATACCAATGCTTGAGTCTTATTTGGGCTTTTCCCCCTGACTTCTTTAAAACAGAGGTAATCCCACCGGTAGATGGCTGATTATCTCTAGAAACTGCTTTCTTCCCAACATTATCTCCAAAATTTTTCAAGGATTGATTAGGAGGCCTAGCCCTATAATTATTCCTATACCCATAAATACCAAAGATCCTATCATTTTTCTGATGAGTTAGATTCAATTAGAGACATTCTAATTATATCTGTCCTTGGTGCCCTTGGGCCTAGTCTCTGAATCCAGTTACAAAATTTCTAGAACATCCAAAATTTCCAATGCTTCCTTTATACTGTGGCAGTCAGCAGCAATAAGCATTTGCTCAATGCTTTGGGGAAGATTGTCAGACTATTCTCAAGATTTGGTTCTCCAAAAGAGGAAATGCAGTCAGACTTTTTAGCTTAACTGCCTGCCCTCAGAAAAATAGGGTATAGCTGCCCATGGTACCACTATACTTTTCCTGAATAACCTGATAGTGCACCTGGTCCTGCCTATCTTCACTCCAAAAACATGATAAGATGACACAGTGAAAATCCCCAAAGGTAGTGGGCTTATTGAACAGGGACTGCCACCACCCCTTAGCATAGGCATAAAGATGGTTGCAGGCAATGGCCAACTTTTCCTATTCGTTCAACCTACACACAGAAAATAATTCTTTCAATGTATACAAGTACTCCAAAGGGTTCTCCATACTTTCCCCACCGAAGGCCTTAATTTTAATTAAATTTGAGGTCATGGACTTTCCTGTTTTATATTCCCCTCTACTGGTATTTTCAGCCCTATCTACTGGTTTTTCAACCTGAAAATCTCTTACCAAAATAGGCATCTTTTTCTCTGACTATATTCTGATCTCTACAGTCATCTGCACTGATGCTAATATTGTTTTGTTTTGAATTTAGGTTCGACTGATCTTGCAGTCCTACAGCAACATGATCTCTTAATTTCCCTATCTTTTAGTATAAATCCTTTTCTTGAGCTTCTCCGACATGACACCTAATTCTTGTTGATCCATTCTGGTTCCCTCTTCTAAAGGACTCAATTTGTTTCTTTGCACTATTTTCTCCCTAAGGCTATCCATCTGTCTCCCCCAATTCTTTTCTAAGATTTTGATTGATTTGGATACTTTCATTGACCATGCCTCCCTTAACTTCTCTAATTTCTTTCTCTATGCTACTAAACTTGTTTTTAATATTGAGGGTTTGATCCACACAGCTCAAGGTAACTTCCTTATATGAGTCTACTTTGGCTACCACCTCCTCTAATCTGATATTAATTCCTGCAGAAGTTATTTCAGCATTTCTTTCTATTCCTTCTGATATGTATTAGGAGACCAACCCCTGAACCTCATTTCTAAATAACTCAGTTTCTTTGTTTTATTCAATAGATTGCTCCACTTGAGTCTTTAATGACTGCAATCCTTGACAACCTTCCTACTTGACAACTTCCATTGATTTCTATCTTCTAATGAGGTAAACCTATTCTTGCACTCTATATTTGATTTTTCCATTTCAGTTTTCAAAGCCATGATCATCCTTTAAACTTTCTGTACTTGTTTTATCTTCTCTTAGACTTTCTATATTTCATTTATCTTCTTTTAGACTTTTATTATCTACTTTCAGACTCTCTATATTTTTAAGCATATGCCTCATCATTATTTCCATCTCTGATGGTGCTTTCTTTTCTATCTGAGTCTGGCAAACTTCTGGCTCCTCAGCTACTGTTTCCACACTTGAGACTGCACTGTTGCCACAGACTCTGGAGGCATTTTCCTCTACTTCCTCTCTTTTGGTAATTTACTTGAAATCTCCCTATCCTCTCCTTCAATATAAAAATTACCAATTCCAGGGATTGGGGCACTTTCCTCTTCCATAACATTCTCAGTAGTAGGGTTTAATTCACTCATTTTTCTTAACATGCTATATATCTCATCTGTGCTCCCCGACCACCAAGAACCTACACATCCTTTCCTTGTCTGATACCTATCTCTGACTGACTGACTTTTCACCTTGCTTTACCATGCATTACAAACACATACAAAAATAATATCCCTCATTTAATGAATCACAACAATAATCTATATAATACATGTCTGTCTCTAATAGCCCAGATTATATATTCATCTATTCCCCTAAAGATCTGACAGATACTGACAGTTAACAAAATGATTAGCAGTTCACAATCATGATATAAATAAAAAATCTAGTCACAGTACTATATGCACACAATGCATCATGAGCACTCAGAAAACCATCCCAATTCTATCACCTTAAGCTACAACAACCATTGATAGAATTATGTAAGCTCTGTTGCAATACTCTGCTTCTTTTAAGTTTTAGGGGCTAAACCATATGAAGTAATGCCTTGCTCTCTCTCTTGGAGTCTTACATGGCAAATATCAAAATGAGGCCCTGCTTATTTTAAGTCTCATGGATTATAGAATACATAAGAAAATCATGCCTTGCTCTCTCTCTCTCTCTCTCTTGGAGTCTTATGTGGCAAATATCAAACCAATGCCCTGAATTTAGAATACCTAAAACTATGCCTTGCTCTCTCCTTTAGAGACTTATAGGCTGACATCATGGCAGGACTGCTGTTAACTGCTTCATGATAAATAAGAATAATTTATAAATTGGGTTGGAATAGTGAATGAGTTTGATCAGTCATAAGTTGCATGAATACACAGCATTTTTAAGGCAATGACAAAACTCTCCATTCATCCTCAAAAACTGTACTCTATCCAACCAAACTTTAACAATCAAATATCCAATCCAACCCCCCAAAATCATAGACTTTCTATAAAACGGACTCCCCAAACACACATGAAATTATTTTCCCATAATTCACAACTATCACTATGCCTGTCCCTATCTCACAGTAAATCATTCCCAATAAACCAACCAAATATTTTTTAAAAAATCCCATTATTAATTTCAACACTGTCTCAAGTTGTAATATACAATTTATGTCTGTATTTAATTTTATCATTATCAATGAAGAAATTAAACCACAATAAACATCATCACATACAAATCTAAAATAAGACTATATGGCCAAGACAATTCTATGAGAAAAAAAAATTTCAGCCCCCAAAAAAATTTTTTTCCCTTTTTAATCACACATCTCTCATCATTCTATAGGGCCCCTTGGTTGGGTCCCCATTGTAACTAATTTAAAATATAATGCTACCAAATGTAACCTAAGGCCATTCTGACTCCTTCTCATCTCAGGTATATGGTAATATGTATCAGGCCCCAGTTGGGGATCCACTGTAATGGATAACTTTTACTACTGCAACGGAAACAATACTAGTGATCCTTAAATATAAATACACCTGGGTCTCTTTTTATGCAGCCTTATTTAACACGATTTTGAAGTTGCGTGATTCATTTCACTGGAAGTCGAACTCTGATAATGCATTATTACTTTAAATAATAAATTCCATGCACTTACGTTATATTGAAAGTAATAGCACATTATTGGAATTCGACTTTCATCTTAGTAATTTCAATATTTTCAGTGCTTTATAATAGTAAGATTTTATGCAATATTAAAATTAAAATCATGATTTCCACATTTTATGTATGCACACATTAAATTTTACAAGATTATAATGTAAATTTGTTCAAACATTGTGTGTGTTAATTTTGCATTTTAAATCACATTGTTTTTGCTTTTTAAAAAGGAATGTAATCAATTATTAATCATTTAGTGTCCACAAGTTTATTTTTAAAAGGTCAGTAATAGCAGTGGGCACAATTAAATTTGACAATTAAAAAGTAAAATCAGATTTTTAATTGTAATTAACAATTTAAAAATTACTTATGGCAATTTGAAATTAATGTGATGTGAAATTTGATTTTTAAATGGAATTGAAAATTAAAAAATTAAAGACAAAAATAAGAATTTAATTTTTAGTTGTTAGTTTCATAAACAATTAATGAAATCATCATCTCAAAGATTAATTACTAATTACGTTGCACCAGAAAACCATTGACACAACATGAGTGTGAAGTTGGTGCTAGTTGTATTTCCTCTTGTGAAAAATCTGATTTTTTTACCAGTTTGCAAACGAACGTATTTTTCGGCAAATAGCGATAATAATTAAAACGTGTATTAAAAAATGTAAATTACTGTACTGTAAATTATGCATAAAAATATATTATTTTGAATAAAATTAAATATTATAGTTAAAAAAAGTTTGTCTTGTATCAATTTTTTTCAAATTTGAAATTTTTTATTAGTCATATTTTATTTCCTTATTTTTTTTTGTGCGAATTTTAAAGTAATTTTACATTGGTGCTTTGCTTTTATGCGAATTTTGAAAAATCATAGACCGCACACCCCCCCCTTTTCAATGTAAGTTACGTTTATTTTTGCACGATTTCGTTTGCGCGTTTTCTGAGGAACCTATCTATCGCGTAAAACGAGATCCAAGTGTATCTCAAAATATAAATCAGTTAAATAAAACATTAAGACATTGTAACTTATGAAAAAATATCAAGTGGGTGAGTACATTTAATTAAAATATTTTAAAACAAATCCAATAGTATTTTTACCCACTGTTTATCTCTTAGTTTTATTAGGTGGATATCTAAGTTATTAATAAGTGAATATGGAGTGAATATAGTCTATCAGGGTACCACTAGGTTATCTGAACCTAGACAAGGTTATATTCTATATCTATTTCAAATGCATCAGGTTTGAACCCCTTTGGTACCTTATTTATAACAAAAATATAGGATTTTTGATTTTAGACCCATATCACATTTGCATTAACATTAACAAAAACACAAAACATCCTTATGCTTTAGTGGTGCATATAAAATTCATCAGATAAAAATTATCATTTAGATTTTAATCTTATGAATGCATTTTAATCTTGCAGTAAATTGAATGGCAAATCTGAATATTATTATCAAAAATTATGAATCAGTAAAATAGAAAAAGTTAAAGAAGGAATTTCAAAGTTTGATCATAATTTTCTTTTACTTCTCTTTTGTTCTAGCCAATAATAAAAAAAAAAAAACTATTTTATATTTAGTTGTAAAATAATTAATTACCTAAATGTAAAATTAAAAAAAAAAACATTTGTAAAATTATATTAAATCTGGATATTTTGTAAAAAACATTGATATATGAAATTTATTATATATTAAGTATTAAAACATGTTATGAGGACAAAATATAAATAGGTATGAAAAGTGACAGTAATCTAATCCTGAATTGAGCAGTACAAATTGATTCCATGAAAGAAAATCACTAGATAAATTAGTTTCCCTCAGAATAGCTTTATCTTACAGACTATTTAAAAATATTTTTGAATGCTACATCCAATGGAACCAGTGATATTAACTAGCAGAAAACTATTTACCATGCTTGGCTATTTAATAAGACACATCAGTCAAAATACTTGGAACTATGCAATTGTATTTTGAGACAAACATTAAAGTTGCATAAAATGCAAGGGAGCTTTATAAAAGGAAACCATGCATAGGGAAATAAGTGGACTGCCATAAGACTTACCATATAAAAGGGAGTGCAAAAGTAGCTATAGTTTTTATTATGGGGGAAAAACATTTGTTAAATATAATAATTTTATTAAGCCACAATAAGAATAACATACAAATTACAATTAAGTACAATCTCTTAAGACCTAGAATTTCTGGCCTTCAGCATTTACATATTCCTGTAGTTTAATTTCTACACTCAAGCACACCATGACCCACTGCATACCTACTTTTGCAATCATCTCTAATTGTACCCAATCTACATTGTCTACCATCTCCATACTCAAAAAGAATAATCACTATCAGGACTGGATTGATAATTGTCTACAAAAGTCATGGTTTAAGAATTTTTTTTATATGGTAAGATCTTTATATTTAAATATAAGGTTTTAAATATTTTTATTCAAGTCAATAGTTTTTTTCATTATTTATTTACTTCCTTTGTATTGTGGTAGCTGCAAATGAATAAACAATACGTATTTTATTTATTAATTGTAAATAAATTGTTAGTTTTTATTAAATAATTTAGTTTGTTTTTGCTGTTTGAACTCATTCCAAATATATGCCTTTATTATATGACTAACTTAAAAAAACCATGCAATTCACTGGAGGGCATGGGGATAACATAATTATATTAAAGTGATGATGATCAGTAATAATAAACTATCCATAAGTAATATTTCTTTAGTGCCTAAGAGATTAATTTTAAATTGAATCCAACAAAGAAATTAAAAAATATTTTTGGAATCATTATATTTAATCTTCAGTCTTATGGTTAATTTGATCATCATCAGAGCATAGGTTATATATATATATTTGATTTTGTTAATTATTTATTTGAATTTATATTATCCCCAACTTTGTTACTGTTATAATATATATATATATATATTATCTGTTACTAAACCGACATATATGTGTTCAAGTGCATCATGTTACGAGATAGAGTGGAGAGTGGTGAGTCGTATGAAAGTCTGTGCTCATATAACCTATATATTACATATATTGATACCGGTATATAATAAGCCTGTATTTTAGTTATTACATAGTAGAGATGTCTGCACATCTCTAGTATATGTATTAAATGGATTATGTCCTGTACATGAGGGGTCAGACTGACTTTAGGTCATCTCAATCTCAGGGTGGCCTTTGAGCATTCCCTCATCAGATTTTCAATTGGATGGATGGTTGAAGAATTGGAATGTGAAGTGGATTGAAGCCTGTCTATTAAAGTATGAAGATTGGTTATGTTAATATATATCTGAGCACTTATTACATATACGTGTAGAGATGATAATCTGGACCAACTGATGATTGCTGGTTTAGCATGAAATACGTATATTGGTGATCATTTATCTTTTCAACATATATGTGTTCAAGTTTATGTGTTATGAGATAGAGTGGAGAGTCATGTGAAAGTCTTGCTCATATACCCTATATATTATCTGATTTTGTGATATTACTTTGCTCCCGATATTATAGTCAATTATTACTTCAAGAAAACTAAAACAAAATGTTCTAGCAATAATATTGCTAAGCGCTTTAATTAAAATTAAATCACACCAGTAAGTCAAATAGATCAGAAAATGCTTCTTTATTTTAAATGGAAGTGCAGAAAATGAGACTGAAATAAAATTATTAAAACTCAAAAGTACATAACAAAAAAATAAGATTTTTGAAACTGAAAAATATTGCAACATAAATGTAAATTCTGTTTTAAATGAATATAGAAATGAAAACAGCTCCTTAGTTAACTTCGAAGCAATAGATACTTACGAAAAAATACTTCTGTAAAGCTTTAAGTAAGTTGTAATTGAAATTAATTAAAGTGTGAAAAACAAATTATTCAAAAGCTTATAAAATTGAAGGTTAGCAACTCTAAGAGTGGATGGGTCATAAAAAAAAAACACAGAAATATTACAAAAGGAGCTTTTTACTTAATACTTTATGGGACACCAATGCAAAGCCTTATCTAGAATAATTTGGGATAGGAGGACTCTAAAGAATTCTTGGGCTTCCAAAGATAAGAGATCACAAAGTTTTGTAGAAATATCCTTAGCTTAACATAGAAACTTTTAATATATTTTGTTATATTACAAATTAAATAACATATAAATAGATACAAAATATTTCAGTGAGTGTGCAAATATCAACATATTATTAAAATTTAATTTCCGGAAGTACAAAACTAAGCGATCCAATCAATCATCTAGCTCTGAATTTTTTAAAATTTATAATCATTGGCAAAGATAGTTCAGGTAGCAGCAAAAATTCTCCCAAGTACAGATGATTAAGAGAAATAAAAATACCTATGAACCAGATGCTACTTATCATTCAAAATGACAATGATTCACTCAACACTATATAACAATAAACAAAATAACTTGTCTTTCAAATTGGAAGGTGATGCAATAAGCAAATTCTATTTATCACTAAAACTAGTCTGGCTAGTTTCATGGTAAACATTGTGAGAGGAATAAAAAAGAAAGATATGATATTAAATCTTAACTTAAGTGATACTTTTATTATCAGAACTCATTCATATACCATGATTATTGTGATATATTTACAAATAAAAGGGGAAATATTTAAAAACTATATATGCATATGAAGAGAGACATCAGAGTTCTAAAGATAAGACAGAAATCCTTTAAATTAAAAACCCACAAAAGAAAAAAAATTTTCTCAAAAAAAATTTGATTGTTGAAGCAGATACTCCTAGGAACGATACAAATGAGCAAACAAATAATGTTATGAGCAACATTATGGGGATTATTAAAGACATCACACACAGAGATACAGACAACATTGTTGATCTGTTAATGTAAATGAAAAGAGATACAAATGCATGATCAGAAAATTTAGTAGAAGAGTTGATTAATGAAGAATGGCTGAAAGAATTTTGTGAGCAATTTCGACTTGAGGGTTGTACATAAATTTCTCCAGCAAAAATATTTGTAAATATGCATAATTTCAAAATGTTAGAAAGCTTTAATCAGTCATCCATTACATTATCATACAGTTAAACAATTATTAAACTTACATGGAGTCGAATGCATATATGACTTTTTATTAAAGTATTTCTAATCATAGAAACTAAATGAAAACAATAAACAATGTGAAAAAAAAGTCAACATCCAGCTTTTATATTAAGATCTTAAGAATACAAGATCTAAATGGTTGAAAAATCTTTAAAAGACACAATATAATGCACACTGCAAATAAAACTTAATGACTGATAGCATACTTTAATAAATTATTAAATAGAAAGAACTAATAATAATATTAAAATACAGAAATAATTATATAAAAAAGTAGTGAGAAAAAAACAAAATTAATTAAGCACCTGAATCATAAAGAATAAATCCCAAAATGATTAAATTATGTCGAAAAAAATGTTGAGAATAATTAATTCTTCAATTGCAGAAACAAATAACCAAGAAGTAACATAGAATACATTTCAGCAATTTTTTAAAAAAAGAAATACAGTATATGGAATATTTTGTGAATTTTTTTTTTTTTAAGTACCATTAAAAAAACGAAAACAATGCAGATCTTTTGAAAGATTACGCTATCCTGGACAAGAGTTGAAAAATACTGTGATAAATCAATTCAAGTTGTATTGTTTTTAAAAGTTATGACAATATTCTAAAAGATACTGGCAAACAATGACTTCTCTTTGATTAAAGGTTTCAGATAATTTAACTTTCTTAAAATCTGAGAGTGGTTATTGCAAAAATATCCAGCATCTTCAAATCCATTTAAAAATCACGTGGATGTAAGTTTGAGAGTATGATATAGGCGAATGAGTAAAAAAAAATGTAGATGAAAATATTTACTAATGATTAAATTATTCTAACTTTAGAATGATGTTAATTAAATATTGAGTCAACTATCAATTGAATATTGATCTGTTGTCTTAAAACAAAATGGAATATCTATCAAATGGACTTTGAAAAAATTCATCTGTGCAAAAAAGTTCAGAAAGATGGATAGATTTTATTGGAGTTAGGTATGAAAAAGAATATCAAAATTGGAAATTATATATAAATAGAATATAAAGATTAATCGTATGTCAACTCTATATTGTTTAATAAGAATTCTTTTAGTAGAACTCATGATTTATAAATCAATTCTACAAAATATTCTTAAGTTTAGACAAATATGGACTATGAATGAGAACTACAATAATAATTTGCTTGCAGATAAAATGGATTTCTGGAGGAAATAAAAAAAAATAGGGGGAAAAATTAATATATAAAATATGTTTAAAAGGAAAAAAAAAAAAACACATTATAAGTATATAGAGGTTTGCTGAAACAGTATAACTATATAAGAATTATAACTAATATGATACTAAAAATGATAAAGAAATGGGAAGGTGGGGGGGGGCATTGATCAACTAGCATCATAATTTAATAATGAAGTAAAAAAACAAATTAAAAAAAGAAAGTATACATCATAAATGAAGAAATATTATACAATTAATAAATTGAATGTAGTTTATTTTTTGTTTGGAGAATAAAATCCTAGAACTGATAATATCTCATAATTATACTTTTTATATTTGAAGGAATATGGAAGATTACTTTGAAGTTATATTTAAAAATTTCTCTAAACATCTGCCATTATTTAAGTGTCATATTAATAGACAAAAAGTCTTTTACACTAGATTTCATTAGGGTGGCTTGGGTTGTTGATTGATTTTTTTAAACGTTTTTTTCATGTTGCCAGTCTCGGTTCATATTGGTCCAGTATCCTGGTCCAGTTTCTTTGTTGAAGTGCTTCAAGGGCTCTGTTTCAATATTCACTGGTTATCACTGTGTATATGGATGGGCGGATGGATTTGACAGTCGAGGTTGTTTAGTTTTTTAACTGAGGTTCACTTCATCCATTGCATTTTAAATTATTAAATCATGATGTAACATTTATTAAATGTATATTTTTATATTTAATAGTTAAAATTCGTACTTTAGTAATAGTCAGTGACATAATTTGAATTTCTAAAGTGCAATAACGTTACTGAAAAAAATTACCAGATCAAATTATTAAAAAAAAAAAAATCTTTCTCATGTTTATGTAAATGAAAATGGTGAGACAAAAAAAAAAAACAAGGAAACTAACCGGAAGTAATCTCTTTGTAATTAAAATGGTGGACGCAAATTCTTTTTATTGGTAATGTTAATAATGGATCCACAAACTCAACTTTCACTATTTAATTTTATTTGCTTTTATGTAAAATTAAATTTGAGGTATTCATGAAGTGGCCTTAAGACATTTCAGGAGAAGTAACATGAAAATGTCTATATTATATGCTAAAGGAGAAAGCGATTCCGATAAAAGTGATCATATTGAAGGCTCTTATTATTCTTATGCTTCTGCTGACCTGGTGAAAAGCGAATCAATTTGTGATTGTCCTAAAGGTAATGAAATTCCTTATTTATGTGGAGATAATACAATATTTGATTGGAGTTGAGACAGTACAAGTAAGTCTGCAGTTTCCTATCTTAGTTGCAATGATCAAGAAATAAAATTGCATTTAGATTATAGTTGTGGGACTGCAGCTGTTAGACATAACAAGCCGATGAGAAATGATCAGTATTTTTGGGAGATCAAAATGATAATACCTATCTACTGATATGATGGATGGTGTAGGAACCATGCATACTAACCTGGATAGACTTTATCATTTCACAAGTTTATTGGGTCATGACTGTGAAAGTTGGGGTTTTATCATACAGAGGAATGATTTATCATAAAGGTGAAACTCAGCATTATTCTGGGAAATTTGGGCAGGGCAGCATCATGGGAGTTCATTTAGATATGTAGAGAGGAACTCTTGCCTTTTACAAAAATAGAAAACCAATGGGAATGGCATATAGAGGTTTGCAAGGCAAAATTTTATTTCCATAGTGGTCTCATCCAGCGTAGCAGGATGAAAGTAATTCATAATTGTTCCTTCCAATCTTCTTTGCAGTTCTTATGCTGCATGTCTCTGTAAAAATTGGTCCCATCAAATGTCAATGTCTTAGAAGCTCTAGATATGCCCCCAGGTCTCAAAACTTTCCTTTCAAATAATTTGGACTGGCTCTTACGTTCATGGGAGCCTGAACAGAACTCTGAAAAAATGAATGAATTGGCCTCAGCATAATTGTCAAAAACATTCTCACTCCGAAAGTAGTGATGAAACAGATGACATGATTTCTTGTAAGAAGGGCTGTAAATGAAAAGTGGTTATATGACAGAGTTGTCTTTTTTTATCATCAAGAAATGTTTTCCAGTCTTTTTTTTTTTTTTTTGGCATACATTGTGATGTAAATATATTTATAACCTCAGCAATAGTTCAAAACCATTGTATACTTTCGTGATTATTGATCGAACATAAATCAATTATGTTTGTAAAAAGTCACAAGTAACTGTATTTTTTAAGTGGCCTACTTTTCTTTGGGAAAAAAATTATAATATTAATAAAACATTCTTTTTAAAAGACAAGTGCTGATTGAATGTTCAGCATAGTTGACCATTAATTATTAAAGATATAGTTTTTTTTCTTTTTATACAAAAAAAAATTTCTTTACATATACATACAACAGATGGCTGCATTTTTATGTATTTCAGTCTTTTTAATCTAAAAAATAATAAAAGGTCATATAACATACAGATCTTGGTATATATATTTCACTTCTGATTAATTATACAAGTTTATACTTATCCAATTCTAAGATCTTTGCCACATATATAATCTCTAAAAAAGAAAAAATGGGGTTACGTGTTTCAAAAAACCTTTTTAAGGATTTTTTTTTTTTTAAAAAAAAGCAAACCATGTTAAATTAAAAAAAAAAATTGTATGAAATGAAAAGTTTGTTTACTTTTAAAATTTGATTTGAAAATAAAATTAATTATTTTCAAAATATTAATAAAGTAATATGATGGCAAGTTAATTTTCAGACAATGGGAAAGTATTCTGTTATAATAGTTGCTATGGGAATGTTGTTTGCTAGACAATAAGAAAAAAGGAGTGTTTTTGTCAGCCATTACTATTTGATTATCAGTTGTTATAGCTCACAAATTACCAGCCATGAAGATTATTTTTATTCAATTTAATTTATTTAACATGGCTGAATAAAAATTGTCTGGATATTTGTTCATATTTTTACAAATACAGCTTCTCTTTGTGCTAAAATGTAATAACCCTGTAGTGAAAATAAGTGCCTAATTATACCTATCATTGTCAAATTTATCTGCTGCTGTTATTATATCAACACAATATTTAATTATAATATATAGGGTACATGAGCACGACTTTCACACGACCCACCACTCTCCACACTATCTCATAACACTGACACACTTGAACACATAAATGTTGAAAGGATAAAAAATCACCAATATACATATTTCATGCTAAACCAGCAATCATTAGTTGGTCCAGATTACCATCTCTACACATATATGCTATAAATGCTCAGATATATATTAAGATAGCCAATCCTCATACTGTATGAGGGGTCAGATTGATTTTAGGTCAACATGGGTGTGACAAAAATCTCGGCCTTAGGGTGACCTTTGAGCATTCCATCATCAGATTTTCAATTGGATGGACGGTTGAAGAGTTGGAGTAGATTGAAGCCTGTCCATTAAAGTATGAGGATTGACTATCTTAATATATATCTGAGCACTTATAGCATATATGTGTAGAGATGGTAATCTGGACCAACTGATGATTGCTGGTTTAGCATGAAATACGTATATTGGTGATTATTTATCTTTTCAATATATATGTGTTCAAGTGTGTCAGTGTTATGAGATAGTGTGGGTCGTGTGAAAGTCTGTGCTCATATACCCTATATATTACATATATAAATCCAGGTTTATAACAAGCCTGTGTGTTTCAGTTAATATTTAATTATATAAAATAAAAAGTCAAAGAAGAAATAAACAATGCATTATAAGAAGAATGTACCAAAGAAGAACCTGCACACATATTGAACATTTATTAAGCACAATTAAAGGAAAGTGTCTGAAAAATTCGCTAGCTTCTATTATGAATGCAACCATTAATATATATAAATGACTGGAGACCTTAAGGCATATATGAAGCATTTATTTGATTTTCGTCTCTATAAACTTATTGTGGTTCAGAAAGTCTTCAAGTTTCATAATTTATATTATGAAACCACGATACTATGTAAATAATGGCCAGAGATCTCAATATTAAATGAACAGTTAATATTTTAAGCAGAAGAAAAGGAGGAAAAAACATCGCATATATGTTGAGTTCAAATGACAAATAACCCCAAAAAAAAAATTTGCTAAGATTATTTTAAATGACTTGATGATAAATATTTGTAAAAGACTCATTTCCCCTCTTATATTAAAAATTAATGTGTTGATATTTTTTATTGTTATAAGGGTAAAGTCATATGATATAAAAAAAATTTAAAACATTAATTTTAAATGTCATAAAAATGTATTATTATTAACCTTAAGAACTGAAAATCAATCAAGTTTTGAGGAAAATGAAAGATATATACTCGATTGATTTCTCAGATTCATATTGAATAGTTTTTCTTTTTGTCATATATATATATCATTTATTTTTGTTGTAGTAAATAATTTATTTAAAAGCATTTCACAATTTCTCATCTGACAGACAAGTATTTTATTTAAATTCCTAGAATATAATTTGATTTAGCATTTCTGACACAATTAGTTTAAAATAATATATATGTGAAGAGGATGATCAGAAAATGACTAGATCTGCATGAAAATTTGTTCTTGGTGTAAGCTTCAGCCTAGTCATTATCTGTGCCTATAATTAAATATGGAATTTTAGATTAGTCACTCTATCTTGTATATAGTCACCTTCTGGTCATGAATAAACAGATAATCATCCCCTAGAATAATTTTAATAACAATGATCAAGCAGTACTCATTAGTGATTCTATTACAATATATAAGCAAAAAATCTTACATCTGCCACCTAGTGGCTCTAGGAATACAATGTTAGTTTTAGGTCCCCTATATTAGGTGGAATTTAAAAAGGATAATGAAGCTTCACTGTAATATTTTGAAGCTAAACTGAGGGTAAACTCATTACCTTTAAGTGTTATTATCAAAATGAAGAAAACTTTTAGTTTCCTAACAGCAACAAAGGTTTAACTGACAACGTTGTGAAAATAAAAATGGCAAAGAACGTATCAAATCAAGCGCAGAATAGAGGGGGAAATGCGAGTCAAGAAAACAGCTGTATAAATAAACAACTGATGGAAGAAGAGAATCCATTTAACAAAGAAAACACCTCAGATGATTTGGACTATATGTCACTCAAAATATCACAAGGGAAAGAGAAAGCAAATGTTGAAGGCTTCGAAAAGTTTAAAATTCAAAACAATGTTATCTAAAAAGAGAAACCGATTAATAAAAGTTTATAATTGAAAATGTTATCTAAAAGCGAATCAGATTAATAAGTACAAATCAATAAAATCTAAATTTGAAACTAATGAGAGAAGTAGTTCAAACAAATTATTTAATGTTAATAACCAAGAATTTAAGTATGAAGAGGCATTACAATCAACGTATAGGATAAATAGCATTATGCAAGAGGCTTATGATAATATATTGGATTTAACGGATGAGGAAGACGAAAAATCAACTGTTTTAACGGAGTCACTTAATGAATAACTTTTAATAAGGATTGAGAAATTTAAGGAATAAAAGCGAACTATTCTTCTATCAAAATTTAACCACAGACAAATTCATTTGACAAACTGGATGCTAGACACTCCAGCTACAAATATAATTTTTGTAACAGTAATAGAGTTTTGTTGTAATATTTGAGGGCATGGATCTGCACTCCTCATTTCTTCCGCAGGGGTTGATGATGGTGGTTGTTGGGGGTCTGGTTTGTGGGTGCGGGCTGTTGACGATTATTTCTGCTTCTGGAAAACCTGCCTGGAGGGTACAGGGTCAAAGTTTTCAGTGCCTTTCCACTCTGATGGGCTGCTGCACCCCCTTGATGGATTATTTTTGTGGCAGTGCAGATCTGTGCTCGTCCATGTATAGATACACATTAAGCAAAATTATACAACCCTTTTATGGATATATTTGTTATCGAGCGTATGTACTTTGTAAACCTGGTCAATAATTGTTTTACTTTGTAACATTGAACACTTTGTAATGTCATGTAGCAGGTGATCAGTCACCTGTGTTTTTTTTTTCTTTAATAAAAAAAAAAATCTTTAATGGCTATCTTGAAATATCAACACCTTAAATTACTATCTCCAGAAAATACTCTACCTCATTCAGCTTATCTACTTCATAATACTTTATTAAAATTTGAATATCAACATTATTTATAAGCAAATTAAAAGTGTCAAATACTAGAAAATCCAACTATGGACTAATCTCACTATCCTTAAAAACTCCAAAGTTTCATAGCATGTGCTCCAAATCAGTTTTTCTTTAATCTGCTCCATTATTTCATGTCTTGGGAGTTCTAATTATTTTTTAAGATAATATGATAACTACATGAAAAAATCTTGACCACCGTTTCAAATAATTTTCTTTATTCAGTTAAGACAAGTTTTGAGAAATTACAATTAATATTAAACAATGTGCAATAAAAATATCAAGAGTTTTTAAAGCATATAATGCAAATTACTGATCTATCCATTGAAAACCATATGATTAAAATGTTGTATGCTTGTCTTTAAAAATTAATGATATATTTTATAAATCAAGTACCTAAGATCACATTTGAAATAAATAAAAAAATCCTGAATATTCTCACTCTCCTAAACTTAATTAATAGATTAAGGATATATCATTATTTATTAGAACTTAGTCAATCATAATCCATCAGTGTGAAGAATGAGAACTTTTATTCATAATATTATTATAAGCAGCCATTCTTAAATGAATGTGATTCATTTTAACTCCAAAAACCCCCATGATTTCATAAACACAAATTTCATTATCATAGTTAACAAGATGACTAATGGTGCATAAATTGATACTGAATCATATAACAATCTGAAAAACAGAAGAAAAAAAGAAGAGAAAATAAGAATAAGATCACTAAGAGGAGACAAAAGAAAAAAATTTCTTGTACTGGAAACAGTAATTAATGTTTGATAAATCAATATTAATAACGACATTTTGTTTATATTGAATGAACCTACATCATATTCTATAAAGCAGCATAAGACATTCTTGATCAAGCACTACTTATTGATTATTCATTATTATATTTCATACAAGTTATTCTACTATCCGTCAACTGTGGATTTTCTTGGTGGTCTAAGATCAGTACCCGGAATACATGGAAATTAGTTTTTTACTCAAATGAATTTACTAATAAGAAACATTTGTTTTTCTTCAAAGATTTATTATAAAGATCCATTTATATAATGCGTACATAATGAGTGTCAGATGCCAATAAGTTTTTTTTAATATGCTAAATTAATAATAAGTTTATTAGAAAAAATATATATCAAAGGATTTCATTTTTAAAATGCAACAATTGCAGAAAAAAAAATTTGTTAGACATTCTTATTATTTCAGCCCAGTTACAAATAAGAAATATGGCGAAAAAAAGTAGCATTTCTTTTAAAAAAATGCAACATACTGTCATAGAAATTCTTGTTTATTGGAATTTTATTTTTAGATTATTCTACACAGTTGTGAAAGATTTCAATGTTCCCCAAACAGATCTCTTTAGTCTGCCAAATCCATCTACTGTAAGTTTACATCCTTTTATCCTACTCCAAATTTAAACCCTAGTTAAGATCGGCAACCTGACAAATGGCTTTTGTTTGCACCATTGAAACATATGATGGACTTAATGAATTACAAAGTAATGAATGTATAAATAAACAATATTATTGACATTAATGCTTTAAATAAATGGTAATATAAATTATATGATTTTTTTTTCTATTTTCCTCAAACATAATTCTACGTGTATAGAGAAATAATTTATTTACCACAAATTAGTATATTGGATAATTTATAATTTTATTTATATATTTTTAGGTACTTATTTTATTTATATTTAATACTTAGATTTAGAATTTCAATGATAGTTTTTAAATATTCAAGATAAAAGAAAAATTAGTTCAATTTCTTAAACATTTTTTTTTCTCCTGAATGACTTTATTAAAATAATGAAAATGATTTTGAACAGCAAAGTTTAGCTTAAGTTAAATCATCAATCTTTCTTCTAAAGAAAAGTTTTTTTTTAAAAAAAAACTACCCAAGGAGGACTATTACAAACAATTAAGATAGTGTTTGCATACTTGATAATGGATAAAAGTGGTTGTCATATACGAATTGCTGTAATTCAATATGCCGTATGTTATAATTGACATACTTAATGTGCACATGTGAAATACAGAAACTATTTTCTGAATTTTTCTGCTTGCATTTCTTATTATTGGACAAACTATTCTTAATTGTAATCATTTTTGTTACCACTCCTGTCTTGCTAAGTCTTCAATTAACACTTGATTTAATGGTAAATTTAAATGGAATAATATTCTGATTGCCAGATGAGTGCAAAAAGAAAGCTATTCTGGTGAGTACAAGAAAGGAATTGTGGGGATTCCTAGAGTAAAAATCTTAGATTCCTATAAAGAGAAGTATTTGAATACATGTAGATTTTTGTACATGAAAAAATAAGACATTCCCTGAAAATTAGCCCTACAGTGTCTTTTGAAACAAAAATTAATATAAGACCCAGTTTATTTTTGATGAAACATGATGGGTCCTTTCTATTCTTTGCTTATAAAGATTCTTATCAAGAATAATATTACATGGCTTTTTCATATGCTTCTAAGAGCAGGTCTTACTCTACTTGAGCCATTTACTATAAACTTGAATAACCAATGATCCCAGCCTTGAATTCTAATTTATGAAACCTATCTGGAAATATCCATTAATTACTCAAGCCTACAGTAGATAGCTCAAAAATAAAGTACAGAGATCTGCTCTTATTAACATATGATACAATCATGTTATGTTGGCATTTATTTTAATGTGTGGTACCACAATAATTTAACCATGTCAATGCAAATATGTATTGAATGAAAATAGACAGACAAAAGATTTTCATAACTCTATTCATAGATAATCCTATAATTAGACAAATTAACTTTCATTTGTATATACACATCATTAAAATCTGGCTTGAGGTACAATGTATAGATCCAATTTCATTATGCTAGTAAGCTATTCTTCAATCAATCTATATAAATATTGTCTTTTTGGAAGTATCTAGGGTTTATTTTTTACGTACTACATTTTTTTCTTTTATGTATATTTTTAAATATTCATAGGACATTTGAATTATTACTGTATGCCTTTTAGAATAACATATATAAAATTGTTTTAGAATAAAATTGTAAACATATATATGTTTGTATTATCTTGTATGTATGTGTATCTTAAGCGTAGAATCATAAAAGATAAATAATTTATATTTGTTTCATGTTTTAAATAAAACAAAAAATTTTGGAAGGTAATGCTCCTTTCAGTATTTAAAAAAAAATCAGCAAGATTTTATTACTATTTTTTTTATTTCGTATATAAGAAGCCAAAGAGTGACTAAAAAAATGCTGATTCCAATTTATTTGACTTTTATCTATAGAATTATTTAAGAATTCTCATTTGTTCATTTTTATATCAATAAAATAGTTATTAATAGTGTTTCCTTTTTTCATTTATGCACATTAGTTTCAGACTTTTTTATATGAATACATTGTTATTAAAAATATCTGTTTATTATATAGATTTTTGGCTTCTGTGCTATTTTAATTTTTATTTACAAAAATTTTAATTTTATATAATCAATATTCCAATATTTTTGTATTTAGATATATTCTGAGAATGGTTTTTATACATTCTTGATACATATACATTCATACAGCTGATCTTTCTGTATCAGCATATGTAGTGCAAATAAATAATACAAAGGCAAAAAAAAAAAAAACTACTGGAATAAAAAGAACAATAATACCCTATGGTGTACAATAAGTAAAGAAAAACAAAAAGATCATGAATAAATTATTTACTTTTTTTAAAATAAAAAAATCAAAATAAACATTTCAAGACTAATAGTTAATAAATAATATTGATTAATTTATATATATATTTTAGTTTTAGGTATCCAACCACTTGGTGGACCTCTGCAACTATAAATCAATGGAGAGAAGAAATGAATGGACAGCGTGAAATAATAGCAAAATTTGCTAACATTAATAAAACCTCTATTGTAGGAATTCAAGCACCTCACTTACAGCCTGGAGGAGATAAAATGTTTAGAATGATGGAAGAAGAAGGATTTTTGTATGATAATTCTTGGCCTAGTTTAAAATATGTAAATAAGCCACTTTGGCCTTATACACTTGATTATAAATCAATACAGGATTGCCCTTTAGGAAATTGTCCTGTAAATCAACATAAAGGGATATGGGTTATTCCAATGTCATATTATAAAAGTAAAACGGGACGACCTTGTGAAATTGTAGCTTCTTGTGATGGAATTGATGATGACGATGATGCTTATGATCTTCTAAATAGTAATTTTGTTAAACATTATTTTTCAAATCGTGCTCCTTTTTCTGTCTCTTTATCAAGTTCCTGGCTTCGCAGTAAAGAAAACATTGATGGCTTAGATCGTTTTCTTATGAAATTAAATCGTATGAATGATGTCTATGTAGTATCAACTTCTCAAGCTTTGCAGTGGATTAAAAATCCAACTCACATCTCACAAATGCAAGAATTTTCTCCTTGGCTTAAATGTCTGTACGGTAAAAAAGGTACAACTTGCGATTCAAAACAAAACACTTGCCTCTATAAAGTTAGATATGTGGAGCAACTAATGCCTACTTGTCAATTCTGTCCAGAAGTATATCCATGTGTAGGAAATCCTCTGGGAAAAAAAGACAAAACCTGTCACTATTAATATTAAAAAATCTCATTTCATTTTCAAATATATATATATAAACACTTTTTCTAGATGAATGTAAAAAAGCAATTGAATAGCTTTAGAGAAAACACAAAACTTCTAAAATCTGAAAGTTTGTCAGATATAAAAATGCTAAGAATATTTGTCCTAGAAATCACCCCCCTATCAAAGCAAATTCATATTTTACTACATAGAGGAATACGAATGGTGACAATATAAATGAAATCCAAATATGACTAATCTATTTTAATAATACTGATTTTTTTAAAACAAAAAATGAAGGGAGGTGGGGAGTAAATATAATTAAAAATAAATTTTTAATTGGTTATTTGGATATATATTCTACTGAAAGGCTACTGAACTAAAAGGCAAGGCAGTAAGATACTGTTTATCAAGCAAATATTTTATTATGTGATGTATTCCTCATATAAAATTATATATATATTAGTATAGGTTCTAATGATTACAGCATAACTCAATAATTAAGCCTCTGACAATATTTTGATATAAAAACTATAAAAGTAAAATAAGAAATTAAAATTTTTCAAAATACACATATAGATCTGGAAAAAAATGTTAACATTATATCATAATAATTGTTTCTCACAAGGACAAATTGATGTTCAAGAAAAAAGATATGAACCAATATGTATAGTAAGAGAATGAAGTATATAAAGATGATGTTTCTAATTTTAAAAATCTCAATTTTTTAATTTTGGAAAATGATTATAATAATAGTATCTCTTTTTAAATGCAGTATATATGTTGTTCTGCTTAAAGGCAGACTGATAATTTGATAAAAGGACATTATCCCCAAATAATAATTCTTGAATATTGTAGTCAGTGATTTTTTTTTTTGTCATCACTTTAACACAATTTATTTGAAAACTATATCCTAAACTTTAATGAGCTTTAAAAATAGTGTAAGAGTACATTATTTTATGATAAAAGAAATGATATCTAATCACAAGAGAAAATAACCATACATTATTTAGTTGAAACTTAGTATCTGACCTGCCTTGCTGCTAAAAACTTAGCATGCGTTTATTTTATCTTATTAATCATAAAAATTACATTTTCTTGGGATTTAAATATATCTAAACCTAATGCCAATGACATATTAGCTTTATTTAATTATCTTTATTTTATCTAATTGCATTTATTTGGAAAATAATTATTTGTTCAATATAATTTTTATTTCCTAATCAGTACAATAAACTTCAAAGACAGTTGAATTGAATATCATAAAAGAAAAACTGAAGATAAAAGACATAAAGATGAAATTTTAGCACTTAAGATTATGGTGATTATTTGTATCAATATGAAATGCTAATTAAAATGTATTTATGTAATCAAAAATGTCATGCTGTTAATAATTATTAATGTAATGAAAACTACTTAATTTTTATAATAATACTATTTGTTTAATAATAGTCAATTGTAGTAAATTAGGAACCTAATTATGGCAATCTCAGAGTACATAAACATATGATGATATATCTTATTTATTTTATTAACTGCATTTAACTTACATTTTTCTAATATATTTTCATCAATAGTATTTAAGTATATATAATAATATCCTCTGATAAGTGATGGAAACATATTGATAAACAGAATGATCTTAAAAATGTAATAATAATAGTAATACAGACAATACATTGTGTATAATAAATTAATAATGAAATTTAAACATATTCAGTCCAGAATATTTTCTTAATTAAACTGCTCTTTAACATAATAAAACCTAAATAAATAAATAATCAATCAAACAAGATTGAAATAAACAACTATTAATAATTATATTTAAATATTTATCAAACCGGCTTTCATCTCCATTGAGACATTCTCAAGATATTATATTATAGAATTCATATAAACAAATAATAATATTCACTCCATCTACTGGACATAAGCCGGTTTGATAAATATAATTATTAATAGTTGTTTATTTCAATCTTGTTTGATTGATTATTTATTTCTGTTTATGACAACATTATGGATAAATAAATCATATTGGATATTTGACCATCATAGTGATGTGATAATAAAACCTTTGTTGGTTTGATTTGGAAATCTGCTTAATTTTTCATATTTATTGACTGACTGTTTGTATTTTATAAACTCTATGTACATATGATTAAACCTTAAAAATATATATTGATTTGTATACATACAAATCAGACCTGTACTTTTTATATCTCAATGTCATCAAATCCTAAGAAACAAAAAAATGTATTTAGTATAATAAGAGATTCATTTTATTTTTTTAAATTGAAATTTTTATATGTATAATTAAAATGCAATAAATTGTAATTATACAAATTTAAGATAAGCCTGTGTTTTTTTGTTAGATAAAATTTCTCAAATTTTAACATAATAAAGGTATGAAAAAGTAATTATTTCTAAATGTATTATGTATATATATATATATTCTAACCCAAAAAATGAATGAATGGTTATGTTGTACCTCTTTTTTTAGCATTATAAATTATGAAATACTCTTAAAAGATGACTGGATCAATACAATGAAATTTAGACTATGCTCAGTAGTTGGTTAGTTATAAAATAATTTAGCTACACAGATATGCATTTAAAACAAAGGAAGAAAATTTTAAAACAATAATAAACTATTATAAATTAAATAAGCAATTTGGAAAGAGAGAAAAACTTCAATCATTCCCCAATTAATAATTTAAATATAAAATAGATTTCTCCTTCTATCCAAATACATTCTCTGAGCTTTCAACATTTGCACTTTTAAAGGCAATAGGTTCTCATATCTTCTTTGATATCTCACAAAGCATTTAATCATTTGCCAATATGATCTGAAACAAACTCTATTCTTGTAGAGTAAAAAAAAACATGGAAAGTACCTTTCTTATGGTACAATAGAAAAATAATAAATTCTTATGCCACCACCACATTTATAATAGAAATACTAAGTTGATAACTCACAAAATAATAAACAATGATCTCAGGATTTTTTTATCTGTCTTGGAAATTGTTCTACACTGTTGTGTTGTCAAATAAATGATTGGCATCCTGGTAGGCTGTAGGAGATATCCATTTCTCTCAAAAGCTAATGTATTCTAATATTTAACAATAGCAATAATAATTATATAAAGAAATGTTTAATATGATTAAAATTGACATAAAATAATTATCGACAACTTTGAAAAATTATAGCCTTTAATCCAGGATATCACTCAGAATAGAAAGAAAGAGTACATTTTATATCCCTCTACTATTCTTAACAAAACAATAAAATAATTAATAGGAATTCTTGTAATTTTATTAATAAAATTAATGAAATAATGTGCAGTCTGAACAATGGAATGAAATAAAAACTCATTGCAAAATTAAATAAATGTTTGATCTTAAAATTGCAATTCTAAAACGTAATTGAAACTCTTATATAATAACTTATCATAAACAATAAAGTTTTGAGATCTGCATCGGGATTGTTTATGTGATATATTGAGATTTCTGGTATCTTAAGAATTCAGGACTCACATTTCGCATATAGAAAATACACCCAAAAACGAAAGTTAAATAATTAACAATAAATTTATTAAATAAATATAACATAAATTATGTACAAGGTTGTTCAAAGGTTACAGGCCAGCATAGGCGCTGTTACTGAATACTAGAATGAATTTATTACAACTCTAGATTACCTCATAAAAAAAAAGATGATTATTTAAGTTACAACTACTCTTTAAATAGTACATTATATTCACATATTTTAAATGAAAATATCAAATTAAACAGACTAGCTGTAATGTAGGGCTGATATACTTCTAAGCTATTTTTATTTAGCTGCTACATTAAACAAATATTTAATGATAAAATATAACAATATGATAGTAGCTTTAATTATAAGCTAATAGATATTTTATAAAATATCCCCTATTCAAATTATGAATTAAACTATCTTCCTAGTTATATGAAATATAATAAAGATAAATGATGTTTATCGAATTACAATAAATCAGGTTTAAACTACTACCCTCATATAATGCTAATAATTTTATTAGTACATTGCATCAACCAAATTATGGTCTATACTATTGAAATAAACTCCCCAAAAAAGGGATATGAATCATTCATCGGAAGTCATACACATGTATAAATTATTTAACTGATGTCCACATAAAAAAAATATAATAAATTGCTTAACACTAAATCACTTACTAATCAAGCGATGAATATCTCGCAGGCATTGATGAAAATAAACATTGTATATGTGCATCCCCATTGTAATTAAGTGTTTAAAAATACACAATTTAAAATTAATTCTGTTTTGTTGGTTTGCTTGTTGACTATTAGTAAGGCTCAGTAGCACAATATAGACATTGACCTACTTAACTACAACACTACAAATGACAAAGTGCACTCTGAGGACCTAAACACTTCAAAACTAACCTATCATTGCCATAATTTTTAATAAACACAATAATCTACACCTTCAATGGTGGAAAAATATACATTTCATTCACATGAGGGATAAAATCCTAATTAAATTCTTTAAAGCAAAATACTCTAATATAGGAATGGTGGCTTCAAAGGTTTATCTCTCAGATATAAATATAGAGGTGGAGGCAGTCTCACCATCTAAGAAATGGAAAAATGCAACAAAGATAATCCTCTCTTGGGACTTAGCTACATCAGCTATATAATAAAAATAATCTCAATTATAGATGATCCTCTCATGGAACCTGGCCACATTGGCATCACAATAAATATACTATGAAAATATATCACAAATCGTCTCACGGACAAATACAGAGATGGTGATCATGTGATGTTTAGTGGTTTAACACCAATCCTGCCTAATAGGAAAATGGTGGCTATGGTTGTTAAAGAGCCAAAGTGACCAAAATTGTACGGGTGCTGAATTGAGTTCAGACCCATATATCTATAAAAGCTATTGAGCTTAGATTGAAAATATTTCGTTTTCAATTTCATTCTCATAGTTTTGTAGTGAAGTAGAGATAAAAGATGGCTGCTGGAGGGTTGCATTAGATTCTAAGATCTAGGTGCAGTGCCCTCAGATCCAAGGCTTCTCACTGACGAAGAACACAAGCCAGAAACTAGTCTGGGGAAATTGGATGAGTAGGCACTAGATAGAGATTTTATGCACAAGCCTTCTGGCATCCATTGATTACTCTGGTTAGCACTACTATATGGAGAGTTTTTGCCTGTTTACTAACAGTTATGTGCTAGCATGAGATGGTGATCATGTGATGTTTAGTGGTTTAATTACTCCAACTACCCGGAAACTCTCTTCTGAGCCATCTTATTAAAACATGATAACAGCTTTACTTTTGCCCTATACCTAAATTCATTACCATCTTTGCTGCCCATCCATCTAAACCTCTTGCCTTACCATTTCCCAATTTCTTCCCTGCCTCATTCAGTTCATCTTCTGTAAACATAATTTTCCCATTACTATATGCTTTCATATTTTCTATCGTCTGTCCTTCACATCTAATATCTTTTCTATATCCAATACATATCTATTCAAGATTCTCTCTAATTCTTCTCTAGAGCTACACTATATTCCCTCCTCATCCAGTAATACTATCTCCTCCCCCCCCTATATTTCTCCTTATAATGTAATTCCAAAATTTTTTACTACCATCTCTTCCACTTTTATTAATATCGTCTAATAATTTACTATTCAGTTTCATTCTCTCTCTATAATTATCTATTTTAGTTAACTTCTTTTCTAAGTACTTTTCCCATTTAGCAGTTATATCTTTTTCACTTTCTTTGTTATTAATAGCACACTTATATTCTGTGCATGCTTTTTTCCTCTAAAACTCATTTTTTTATTACTTTTATTCTTCTGAATATTCTCACCTAAAACCCTATTTACCACTTTTTTTATTTTGTCACACCAGTCCTCATACTCATTTCCAACCAACTCTTCCATGGTTTCTTCAACTTGTATTTTATACTCTTCCCAACTTATTCTTACCATTCACATCTTTCACAATTGTTTCTACTTTTATTTCTATTCTCCATCACATTAGCAACTATTTCAATTACAAAGAAATTATGATCACTATTACATACTCACTCTTCATTATCAAACACCTTAATTTTCCGTACTTTATTCATTCTCTACCAATACATAATCTATCGTGTAGGATATATTATTTCTAGACGATGTGTATTGTCCCTCATAAATATTTGATAAAGTTTCCAATGCTCAAATTCTGACAAAATTTCTTCAAAAGCTGTCCATTCTTATTATCTATACCATCAAGTTCTTCAATATACCCATTCATATCTCCTATAACCATAATTCTCTTCCCCTTTTCTTTAAAACCCTGTATATCCTTAACTAAGCATTCATATAAGCTATCGTTCCACTCCATTATAGTTTGACTATCTGCAGTAGCTATATAAACTATAGCCACCATCCATTCTTGTTTTCCCAACCTTATTTCAAACTACAAATGTTCTTGGCATTTAACAGTATTTAAATATTTTTTGATAAAACGCCTATACCACCACCTTTTTGCCTTTCTCTTTCCTATTTATACCCTGCCATACCAAATCCTCCAAAACAGGTTCTTCTTCTCTTAGATGTGTTTCCACTACTGCTAATACCTCAAGCTCTTCAGTTTCAATTGCTTTGTTTAATTCCTGCCACTTTTCTGGTCTCCTACCACCTTGCATATTCAAATACCCAATTTTTTCTTTCCTAACTACCCTTTATAAATTTTTTTGATTTTTTTCTTCTCCATTACGTTTATAAATAACTTGCTTATCATTAATTTTAGAACCATTACCTCTCCACATCTACATTTATATCTAAATCAGCTACCCTTTGTTTATTCCTTACATCCCATCCATTCTTCTTCTTTCTAAGAACACTGCAATTTAAAATCCCACCCCCCATTACAAGTTTCCCGAAATACATTCTTTATAAATCAGACTCCCTAAAACTTCACTTTCTTGTTTACCTAAGTGCAATCCATCTTTACTATATAACTCCCTCTTCCCAATAAAAAAATCCCACACATCCACAAACGTAACATCATTTCTCTCACACAATTTTTTCAATCTCTCATTTATAGAACATGCCCTATCTAACATATACCTTTTATCAAATCTTGGTAATAATCCAACTCTTCCTTAAATCATACTCAAATTCCTAATCAATTCTATGTACTCACCTATTACTCTCTCTGATGACTGATAAATTATTAGTCCCTACCATAACATACAAATCTCTATTCCTTTGTTTCTTTACTTTATCTGTAACATCCCTGATTCTAGCTCCAGGCAAACATACTCTTACATACCTGTTTCTATTTTCGCTTGCAATTATATCTCCACATTCTCTTATTAATGAATCGCCTATCAATACTGTCTCGTAGTCTACTTTCTCTGCTTCATTCACAACCTTCTCTACCACCTTCTAGACTTCCTCATCTACTTCTTCCTCCCACATAATTATCAGTGACCTCTTAATTAAAAAATGTAAGTTACAATCAGGAAATAATTACCAAAAATTATATAACTGATGAAATTCACCTGATCATCCAAGAACACAGAGATAACAAACAAACAAAAAATCAAGTGAAACTTATTAATTAAAGATTTAGTTAAAATAATAAAATTAGACCAAATAATAATTATTTGTGATTATTACTTAAGATAAAATTATTACCCTTTTTTTTTATTTAAACTTATCAGAAGTATTAAAATATTGTTTAATCCTTTCTTGTCCGAATTTATGTTAACTTTTATTGTAAACATTCAAGTAATTATTCTAACATTTAAAAGTAAAAAACTAAAAATGCTTGTATGCACACTAATTTCTTATACATACACATTTAAAGGGGAGTTCGGTATTACTCCTTTAGCCGTGCGTGCCACTTGATGGCATTGTTTATTTGCAAAATCACATAAAATATAACATTACTGGGCAGTCCTTTTTTTGGGTTTCTTAATGTTATTATTTTTTTGGAATTATTTTTTGTCTTAACAAGGCATCTTTTTCTTTTAAGTTCTAATTTTTATTAATATTTTTTTAATTGTTATTGTCTTAACATTATTTTACCCTTTTAAAAAAATTTTTTTCATAATAAAGAAACACACACATATATAAAAACAAAATCAGAAATGAAAACTGATTTGGCTTTTTATTAATCAAAACACAAAACAATTTTCAAGTTAAATTGGAAAAAAATAAAGAACCTTTTTACAACTTTCCAAACAAACTATGACACGGAACGTTTTACATAATGGAAACTTACGAACCAACATTATTTTAAAAAACCTAAGCATTATCTTTTTCTGAAATGAAATAATTACATTATAAATGTCAGCGTATAGCACTGGAATGTGCAGGGCCTGGGACCCGATATTTTTGATGATCCAAAGGATTGTCCAATAGATGCACTAGTCTGATCAAACCAAGCTCATGATTTACAAAACAACGTGCAACCTCAGATATTTCATTTGTCTTGTAGCTGTTCTTGCGCAAACGTCCAAGCTATGTAGGGAAGCACGGCGACGGGCTTATAATTATTAGTATGCAATACTACGTCAGGTAGGGTGTAAGATCATTACTTTGAATGCAGATTACAACAGTTATGCTCAATGGAATTACATACACGCTCACATATGATAGTGATATCTCTGAAATGTATGCATTCTGCAGTGTCACAAAGCACATCAGCAGGCCATATTATCTGTGTGCAATACAATATAAGCCTGCAATGGCTAATATGAACAGAACTGTTCTAAGGCCGTAGGCCACATATAAGGTATTTTTATGTGATTTTTCACATAATACAACGCCATCAAGCGGTGCGCATGGCTAAAGAATAAATACTGGTAGTTCTATTATAAAATAACTTTATTTAATGTTAACTAATTTACTAAACTTTAATAATCTTTGCTTGCAAATAAATTACATTTTTAAATATTTATTACACAGAACTATTTTAATAAAGCTATCATTTATAATAAACTACTTAAATAACTGACTTTAAATGCTTATAATGACAATATTAAATTTTATCTAGTTTTATTTCTTATAGTCTAAACAACTAAATATCTTTTTTCTTCTTTTTTTTAAAAAACATCTTCAGCTTGCATTAACTTAATTATTATAGTAATATTTTTTTAAACAACTGATCAATTTATAAAACATTAGGTAGTTTGCATTAATAGTGATTAAATTAAAATAAAATATTGCTAGACAAAATGGATAGCACTACTTATAAGTTAAATATTATTACTTTTATTTTTTCTGAGTAGAATAGAACAAATTCTGTATATGGAATACTTAATAGAGGCCATGTGCAATAGCACAGGTCACAATATATATACAAATACTGAAATTTAGAATTTCATTTGTTTTCTGCCTGAAAAAAAAAATACAAATGTTTTAAAAAAAGAATCTAATAACCCCCTCCCTCTCTAAATACATTCTGGTTTCATATTAGTTTTTTTTTTAAAAAAAAAAAACCACTTATTAAACACAATACTATACATATAAATATATCAAATTATCATGTTAGAATGTATATGTAATTAAAAGAATAAATTTCTCTCAGATTATAACTGAATAATGCTGTAAGTTTAACAAATATTAAGGATTAAATAGATTCACCCTTTCTTTAAGATTTTGATGTTTATAAGCTTACCCTTATAAATGTTGATGGAAATCAGATTGAAATTAATATAATAGCCAGATGAAAATATAGCATTGTTAACTACTTAATAATCAATTGTACAAGGTTGGAGACATAATTAAACTTTTAATGATTTTGTTTTAATTACATATATATTAAACTTTGATAATTTCATGTTTACAATTAACTTCTATTCATTATTAAAATAGGAATAGTAAAAGGGAAATTATGTCTCTATTCTTGTGTAATTATTAGTTTAAATAATTATCAATTGCGTATTTTCATGTGGTTGATACTTTAATTTCATCTAAACTTACAACAATGTTGGCAAGTGTAAGCTCATAAATATCAAAAACTTGAAGAATAAGTAGATCCATTCTATTCTTGATTTTTGCTAAACATAGTTATTTATTCATAACCTGAGAAAAAGCAGTCTATTCTTCAGTACTATGCATATATAATTATTAGTAATGAATTCACAATAATCAAATAATTGCATTTTTAACAACTCACATGCTCTTATCCTTAATGCCTTAAAATAAAAATAAAAATTACTTTAACTACAATGATGCTAAAAATAAAAGTATTATCATCTTACAACTGAATAATTCTCTAATATAAAATTTTATATTGCAACAATGTTTTAGAGAAAGAATTATCAAAAAATTTCTATTTTTGCAAAATAAAATAATACTAAGACCCCATTTTATGTTATCAATCAACAATTGAACAATCTATCTATTGTCAATCGGTTTGACTGTCTATCTACTGACATACATTTACATATAGATAAAATAATCTTTAAATAGTTCATTGCAGGTAAAAACCTATCCATCAATCCTCCAAAGTGGAACAATAAAGGAGAATTTACTTAACAAGCTAAACACCTGTCAGTTGGTGAAAGTTGTCATCTAGATATTCATTTACTGACCAATAATTTGATGACCAGATAAGCTGGGTATAGATAAACTATCTGAAAAAAATCCTGAGCTTGTTTGAAATCTAAAAAATTTCTAAATAAAACTTAGCTAAGATTTGAATTCCAGGTTGTGGCATATAGTATTTGCAAATAATTATTTAATTCTTAAGTTTTAAAAATATCTATATTTTTAAAATTCCTTTTTTTCTACCAGAAATATTTTTAAAACATATTTTGTATACTTTTTCACATTTTACATTTCTAATTATTACTTAATTAATATCTGCTTAATAAATTAGTTGTTTTGCTTTATTTTTAAATCAAATTCTTTTACTATTTTTAACTCTGCAATAGAATGCATTTAATTACCTGAACTCTAATATAAATATAATATATACATGTACATAGAAGCATACTGATGCAAAGTATAGTGTGTGATGCACAATACTTAAAGAGTTATCTTCAGAAACATTAGCTATATTATTTTCAATTTTTTGTCTTTCAAAAAAAAAGGTGAAATTTGTGTCAGGTTTATAAAAAAAAACCAAAAAATGGTTGGACAGAAGATTTTTTAAACACTATAATCTTAACCAAACTATCTTTAGCTGGCATTCTCTCTCTGAAAGATTATTCATGTATTCTTAGGTGCCATGTTTTGTACAAAAGCATTTTTATATTACAAATGATTATCTACATACAAAAAAAAAATACTTTTTTTTCATGAAGTCAAAAAATAAATAAATAAGGCAAAATAATAATAAAATTGTAAAAAATAGACAAAAAGAAGCATAAGAAATGGAAAAGATATGCATGATGTAATTTAAAAGATTTTCATCATCAAAATATTAAGTTTGAAATTTTTTTACGAAAAATTTCAAGGACTATTTCATTTTGTTTTTAAATATCTAGTTTTGACCTCATTTACAATGATCTGAACATACATTGTACTGTATCTACAAAAAATTGTCAAGTAATTGTGTTATTCAAGTCTATATGAATATTGTGGAAGAATGTAAAATATAGATGACAGTTAATTTGTCATCTCCAATAATCACACTTAACTGATTTATATATATTAGTAATATTTAATTCGTCAAAGAATTAAATATTTCTTTTAATTCTTATTAAGAGTTACTTTTTAAAAGATGTTAACTATTAGTCATTAATTATTTAATGTTCAATAAAAAAATTTACTAAATAAAGATACAGTTTTATTAAAAATATTTTATTAAAAATACAAGCAACTAATTACACAATTCTTCAAAAACTACTATACTGCATTAACCTGAAAAACAAAAATATATAAATAAAAACCTGAACATACAAAATTTTACCAATATTATAATGATACTTAAAAAAAAAAGAACATTGAAATAAAAAAATTGAAGCTATATTGTAGTTTATTTGACTTTTACTATAACATGCTTTTAACTGATTTTTTAAAAAAAATTAATAATAACATTTCTTTTAAGACTGTGATATTTCTTTTTATTTTAAAAAACAAAACAAAACTGCAATATAAAATTTACCTATACAGAGCAGCCCTTCCTTTAGTATTGCTAACACTGAAATATCCACTATTTGGAGAAAAGTCTAGACAAGTTGGCCACAATATATCACTATTTAGTGCTGGAAAATTTTTAAAAACTGACATAGATCTGCAATGAAACTAAACAAAAATGAAAACATTAAAAATAAAGTACATTATAAAATTACATGTATTTTTTAATAATTTTTAGATGAATATTTTATAAAAGGTTTTTTTTATAAGCTTTTTAATATCAATATATGAAGATTATATTTTAATAATTAAAGATAACAAAAAGTCAAAATGTGAGTACATAAACAATATATAATAAACAAATGAATTCTATCATGCTTAAAGAGAAAACAAAAATAGTAGCTTGATAAAAAGCCTTAAAAAAAAACCATACAATAATTTCCTTGTACTTTTGAATAATAATATAAAAATGTGATACTAATTTTATATATATATATAAACTTGACTGAAAAAAAAAATCAATATCATTAATAGATTTTATACTAGCAATGGTTAATTTTATAACTAGATTCATTTAATGTAGAATAAAGTGGTATTCAAATAAGCTCTCATTAATATCTCTGCAATTTAATTATTTAGGTCCTACACAAATGCAATGTTTTGAATGGTGGATTCAAGACTTAAAGAGGTTCCTGGTTGGATTTGCAATTAAATAGAAAAAAAAGAAAATCCCAGTTTAGCCAACAAAATGAAATTGTTTGTGCACAACCTACAACTTGGGTTCTCAAACTTCACAAGATCTTAGCAATTGAGTATACAATTTTTAATAATATTAAGTTCCAACTTTCTCAGTTTACATTTAACACACCGGTTATCAAATGTTAAATATTTTGCCAACATATATTTCATTAATTTGATCACAATGTGTCATCAGGTAGTCGTGTCACCTTTATAGCTTTAGAAATCAGAATATAAGCACTAAGTAATCAAGGGACATTAAGTTGGAATAAAATCAGACTCCTTTAACTGGCTTTTGATTAATTGTCCAAGAAGATACAATAATTTTCACTCTATCTATCAATAGCCATTTTTTTTAACTTATTCTGCTATTTGATTTTAAGGAAAAATATTTATGCATTGTATTAACAAACTGCATACAAAAAAAAAAAAAAAACAACCTAAAATATATAAACCACAGTACATATTGCATATTCATGATTATTAAAATATGAAAAACTATATGTAAAACAATTTGAAAAATATATAACATATTAACAATTTGAACTTAAAAATTATAATATATTTATATTAAAAAAAAAGTTATTCAACTGCTCAATATATTTTGGTAATAAAACAATTCAATTTTCTATTTATTATTTAATGAATTTTTATAAATTTACTTTTAAAAAATCTATTAAACCACTTCAATTCATAAATATATTTTAAATCGGATAATTTTTTATATTAAAAAGAATGCAACAAATTACAATTATTTATGAACTCATTTACTATTATTCTTTTTTAAAGTCTAGTTTGTAATCGTTTTTTAAAATTTTTTTATGCAAACAATCCATATATGAATTCAATATTCATAAAAGCTGTTTTAATATACACATATATAAAAGTATTTGCTAAAGTAAAATATTCACTCTAAATTATTAAAAAAATTTTAAGTAATATGATCACTTTGTTTCCAATTCAATTTCAACATCATAAGTATTAAAAAATTATACAGAAATAAAATAATCACAAAAAAAGCAGCTAAAAAAAGTTAAAGCTGCTAATTAAAATAATAGTAATATGTTGAATAAATTTCTGAGTTCATGAATTTTTTATGCTTTTCCAATTTCATCCTTGATTACTTCCAAGAAATACATCTTATTACTTTTATGATTCAAACCACATTTTTTATAACTTTATTTTTAAATCTAATAAACTTCTGCTAATAACTAAATCAAATGTTATTCCATTTTTGCCTGTCCAAATATTTTATTTTACTATAAATAAAACTAATTTTTTTTTTTATAATTCTATATTGTTCTAACCACATTTATATAGTTAAAAAAAAAAAAGTCACTTCACTGTTAAACTTTCAATACTTACTTCTACTTCTATATGTTTTAATATTTTTTCTCTACCATTATATTAAAATCACCTAGGGTTAATCCAAGTTTTTTCTTTATTTTACTATCCTAACAATCTTCTATCAGTATTACAGATTTCTTTAAAATTTCCAAGCACATTCCTACTTTTTATTTCAATTTACATTTTCTTATATCCCATATTTATTTTTTCAACCTAATTAATTTAAATAGTTTCTCTTTATTTAATTTATTAATAATCAATTTTTTTTAGACTCTTAATTTATCATCTTTAAGTTTAACTGGAATTTTATTGGAGTACTATCAAATTATAACATAAACTATTTCAGGTCCAAGTTATGCATATATATTTCCCAAGCAATCAACTATATTCTTTTGTCCTGTGTGATTTAATGCAATTGTAAAGTGATAGTCTAGGAGATGATGATGATTAGATCAAGGCTCAATTCTGATGTTTGAATGTTGCATGACACCCCCCAGTGCCAAAATCATTTGATGTTTTTTTTTTGTAATATCATTAAATCTATTAAAATTTAATTCATACCTGAAATTATTCCAATTATATTGAGCATTAATTTTATAGCTCTTGAATTATTTATTCATTACTAGCATGTTATTTTATCCACATAAATCTATCAAAGCCTTCACATCAACTCATTCTCACTTCTTAATTCTTCCCCCAATTTTATCCCCTATTTTCTAACTTACCACATCATTCCAATTCTATTAATCTTACACAACTTGTTTTATATTTTCTAGTATTTTTTTCATACATGATCTCCATACTTTTCATCATATTTGCTAATTATATGTATATTTATATAATCATTCATTCTTTCAGAATAATTTTTAGATTCATTAATATCCTTTTTTTTTTTTAAAATAAAAAAAAACGATTTCTTGCTTTTAAATCTAAAGCAATATATATCTAATATTTTTTGTCTGCTTTGGCAAGATAAAAGTAAACTCTCATATTTCCTAATTTTCCACCTACAATATCTATTTTTTTTCTTATTTACCTTTCAATTATAATATTAATTTTTAAATCTAAATGCTTTACAATTAAACTGTAATCTGGATGTCCATGATATCTTCAAATCCATGAAAAAAAAAAAATTCTATCTCAGTAAAATATTCCATTTACTTTCATTGGCAGATCATTTTCAAGGCTTTCTATTATTTGTCACTTCAAAGTTATGAATTTCTTTCTCTCTTTTCTTTTACCAAGCCTCTACCAATATTTTTTCATAATTTTCTTGCCTCAAAATAAATTTCCAATTCACTCTCTTTTTCTTCATCAAATTTCCTCAATGAATATTGTTCATTTTTTACTTAACTTTTCAACACTTCTACAAGGCAGAATTTCTCTAATGAAATTATTCTTTTCATCTAATCCCAAATTTACATCTCAAAAAGGCAAATTTTTTCTACTTCCTTTTCTTAATTAACCACATGTCCATCCCATATAAAGTGACACTCCAAATAAAACATTTAACATCCTTAAATTTAATTTTAATGGACTATATATTAATCTACCTTTATTAAAAGCTTGTTAAACCATTACAAGTCTCATACTTAAATTAATTCTTTTAAAATTTTCACATTTGTTATAAATAAAGTCATAACTGTTGAGAGGAAATTTAATGCCACACATTTGAGTTATAAATTATATTAAAAAATCTCTATTTCAAAATCTTCAATAATTCAAATGACATCTCATCAATTCCAAATGATTTGATCATTGTTAATTTCATTTAAAATTTATGATTAACCACTTGTTACTTTTAATCATATAAATCACATACTTTTTTCACAATTTAAATGCACCCACTTTATTAATTACTATTTCTGTCTTCAATTATTGGTTCATTTCTATGATCATACTTTTCCCAATCAAATTCTTTTCTTCTACTACATATAAACTTATCTTTGCTTTGTAATTCTTCTACTATCCTATATTTCTTCCTAATTAATTTCTCCTAACTTTAATTCTTTTGCATCTTAATTCACTGTTAAATCGTTTTTACATGCTTTGTCTTTCAAATTTTATTCACCATCTCATTGCAAATTTATCAAACCAATAAATAATTTTTTGATTATTTTATTTCTTTCATTACTTATTCTTTATGCAAAATCCTTTGATCCTATTATTTATTTGAATTTACTTTGCTAATGAAAGTAATATTTCACTTTTAATTTATGAAGCACCCCTTTCTTTTTGTATTTACTCTCGATTCCTTGCAAAGATAATCTCCACCATCATTAAACTTATGATTTGAATTTATAATGACTACAAGAAGTGCACATATTCTCTTATCAAGATACATTCTGAATTTATTCTTATCATCTGGATCTTTCTATGAATAAATACTTCTTTCATGATTTGTGAACTATGTGTTCATTATTATTTATGCTATTTTATTCACAAAAATCTTTTTTTAAATTACCATTACAAAATTTTATTTTTGCATTCATTTCCTATTGCTTTAAATAAAATTTCTATCTTTTCACTATCATGATTACTAGTTGGTATACATAACATCCTTGGAAATGCTTTAACCACTAACAATCTACCACAAAAATACTTTATATAAATTACACATTTGTTTGTACCTAAAACTTTACACGTACCACTATGTTTATTGCTACTTCTAGAAGAAATACTCACATCTTCATTCTTTTCACCACAATTCATCCAATATTGGTATTTTCTTTTTTCATCTCTGACAATAAAATTACCACCTAATTTGGCTTCTTCATTATACTAACATTGTTCGTATTTACTTTTACAATACTCTTTAATTCCAAAAGGTTTAAGCAGCACCATAATTAATGTGGCCAATTCTTGGAATGCATACCTTCATTAGAATAATTTTCCTACCGCTTTCTTTAGCAAACTTTAATTGTATAAATAAGTTTAACTTTTATTAATTCAACAGCACATAAATAACTATTTCTTCCGCTTAAATATGGAACGTTTAGGATTATACTCATATAACAGAACTTTCTTCTCCTAATACATTACTCAGAATAATTTATAAATAAACTCATAATGAATCATTTTAATAAACTTGCAAATACAATTTTAATTTTCATTTATCAATGCCCATTCAATTCGGTCTGATAAAATGAGAATTTCTCTTTTATTTGACCTCCAACCATATATATTGTAAATAAGTCAATACTGATATCCGAAAAGGCTAAAAATTATTATTAGTGGCGATCTTAGTTCACAAATTAATCAAGCCAGTTTAATGTTTCGTATATTATTTTAAATTAAATATTACTAATTTCAACAGCACATAAATTTCTATTACTACTGTTTAAATGAAAAGTAAAATTGTATTTACAAATTTATTAAAATGATTCATTACGAATCTGCTTACAAATAGTTCTGAGTAATGTATTAGAACATTCTGTGGTATAATTATATGTGTAACTTTATAATAGAAGTGTAATGGCATCGTATTTTTCCTTAAACTTTTAATATGACTAAGCATTTATATATTTAACCTTAAATTATATTAAGTATTATACAAGCAAGCAGTATAAATTTATATAGGATAAACCATTATCTTTTAGATTAAATCTTAGAAAATGAAATCAACACTAATGATAACAGTGCGAAATGTTTTTATTTTTTTTTTTAATTTTAATATTTCAAGTATCTCAAAAAAAAAAAAAAAAATGACAACAGCAAATTTACTTTTCTAAAAGCTTAGCTGGAAAATATTTGGTAGAGACTTTCTATATATCAATATTATTCTGTATCATTATGCTTTCTCTGACTGCGAAATTCAAGTTCTGCATTAAAGTTTTTTTTACATACTCATTAATTTACATAACCAAGAATAAATTTAATCTATCAGTTTTAGAATTTTTATATATAAAAATTATTGTCAATTGCTCCTCTTTGTTCATATTCCCATTTATAAAATTATTGTATATTTAAAAATCACTTCAGAAAAAACTGAGATAATTTCATACAATTAGTGTAGTTAGTGTTTTTATCTTTAACCTATATTCAGTTATAATTGTCAACATTTTTATTTGATTTATCTTGTATATTACTGTTATAATAATCCATATTCTATTTAGTAACAAAAGAACTTTTTCTGCATCATATATACAGTAACACAAAGTATGTTTGAAAACTTAAATGCATATCAAATCCAGTTTTGAGTGTTTAAAAAAAAAAAGAGATGAAGATGCTTTAACAAAGTGATAATTAATTTATAATTAATTTGAAAATTAAAGTTTTACTAAACTTTTCTGGCATATATAAAATCAAACATTTTGATTTTAACACATATACAAAATATCTAACATGTACAATTTCATAACAAACAATTTAGAAAAGTTTTTAGATTAATCTTTTATTTATAAATTACTTACTAATTTAACAGCTGATTTCTTTTCTATTGAACTCAATGCCAGAATTTCTGAAGTGGAATTGAATTTTAAGTCAGTGATTTCTGTTGTTAAATTGCCGATAATTTTTAAAGGTTTTGGATTCTCGCTCATTTCACAACTGGAAGTGTTGTATATATTAACAATACCACAATCAGATCTAAAATGAATCATTGAAATATAATAAGATATTTTCATTATTAAAAGAACTAATAATTGAGATTCTATGAGTAGTTCAACTATTCAATGAAATGAATAACATTAATAATAGATTCTGTTAAACTTACCCACATGCTAAATATTGATTGTTTGGAGAACAAGCTATAGCAGTGCCTGTTATACAACCATCATCACAAAATTTATGCTGTAATTTTCGAGACCGCATATCCCATAAATAAACCTCTGAATTTTCTAAAAAGTAATAAGAATCTAGTTTATAATTATTCAAAAGAACACATTCAGCAATAATTTATTTAAACTATATATATATACTTACAGATAGATAAAGTTAAAACAAGCTTTAAGTAGCCTTCTATAAAGTAAAGGTCCCTCAAATATTCCCTCCCAGAGAAATAGTAAAGAAGCAATGATCACCTGTTTTCCAATTGCTAAATGGTGAAGATTTGAGTGATTTTGGCATTCTTATTTTATTCTCTAACTAAAAATAGTTAGATAGACATTTTCCAACTAATGTATGATGGTCAATTGGGTTACTTAAAAGCTGTCTATCAACATGGAAGATGGATTGCCCATTGATTCCTTGTATCAAATATATATAATGAAAAATATTTTATTCAACATCAACAAAATTTATCTATGTCTCTCTGTAAAACTTTATACTAAATGTATTGCTAATCAAAATTTATTATTTTAAAATATGTTAGGAAATTGAGTTAAGAATTTTGCATTTTCAAGATAATACAATTAAGTTGTGATTAGTTCATTAAATTATAACACAACTTTTAAATGAAAGAATCATAAATATTGATAAATGCAAAAATAGAATCTTTAGCAGAAAAAAATGTGAATACAAGGTGTGACAATTTAATTCCTGGAATGGTCATGTGATATCACTCGTGACCTAATTGTATCGAAATCATGAGTATTCTTGTTTAAGCTAACACGTGTGTAAATTTTAAACTGATAGAAATGGGTGATCTAAATTTTGAACAAAGTATTAATATCAAATTTTATGTGAAAATCAGCAAATGTGCTACTGAAACGATACAACTGTTGCAAGTAGCATATGGTGAAGATGCTATAACGAAATCAAGTGTGTTTTGAGTGACATAAGAGATTCAAAGATGGTCAAGAAGATTTAAAGAATGATCCCAGAAGAAGATTGCCAAAAACAACAGTGACTGATGTTACTATTAATAAAGAGGAAGATGCAATATGGTCCGACAGATGATTAAATGTGAGATTGATAGTTGAAGACTTGCAAATTAATTGAGAAAATTAGACTAATTTTAAATACAGAATTGGTCATGAGAATGATTTCTGATAAGTTTGTGCCAAGTTATGTGCACTCGTTGTGAGACTTTTTTGCCAAAAAAAAAAAAAACAATTACGCAACTAGACTATCATGCTTATTCATCCGATTTAGTTCCCTATGAGCTTTGGTTATTTCCAAAATTAAAAACTACACTGAAAGGACTAAAATTTTCTACAATAACTGATATCTAACAGAATGTGAGACAGCTGCTCGCTGTTTAAACTGGTGAATAGCTGCATAAGGGGACCACTTTAAAGGCGACAGTAGCCACTAGTGTACAATTCCAATGTATATTTTATAAAGGTGTATTCCAGGAATTAAATTGTCATACCTCGTACATATTTTCCTAAAGACTTTAGATTCCTCAAAGTAGTTCTATACAATAAATTTTTTTAAATAGTTTTTGCAATATTAGTTTTTTTTTAAGAAGGTGACATTTTTAAAATAATTACACAGAAATAAATTGCCAATACAATTACAATTATTATTTCCTTCATTTATTTAATATTATAGACAAAATAATGATTTTCATTTATTTATCATGATGTAAAAAGAATGTTTAATTTTAATATTTATTCTGAGATCAAGTCAGTCAATATTATGGTAATGTTCTCATGATCAGTACTGAAAACTAATGACATATGATTTATAAAAATTTGAAAAATCAGATTTATTATTAAGTGAAATCAAGATGATATTAACTCCAGGAAATTGTATGATTTGTATTTCTTCACAAAGATCTATCATAATTGGTTTTGTTAGGCTTTTTACCGACTGTTTAATTAAGAAGATAGTGGAGTCCAAATAGTAATTTGTCCTCTTCTTTCACAGCCAACTTTTCTGAGCATTAAATATTTTTTAATACCAAAATACAATTAAAATAACCCAACTTCAATCTAGACATTATTTAAATAAAAATTCAAATCTAATATGCTTGGCTTTTTTTTTTTTTGCTTCTTATATTATTTTCTAATATCTTCAGCATCTCATTTCAAAAGCATCAATACTGCATTATCTAATTTTCACATCCATAATAAATCACATAAAATAATAGTTTGAACAATTCTGTTTTTTATTTTTAAAAATATGTCATTATAATTTAAGATCTTTTTCATGAAATTCTGTCCCAAGTCGGTCTCTGACAAATGTCTTGACTGCTGAATCCTTTCTTTGTTTGCAATGATTCAAAAAGCAAAAACTATCTATTACTTTTATGTTGTCATCATCAATTTTACAGTAAACTATAATACCTATCATTATTTTCATTTTATTCATATTTAGTTATAATCCCATCTTTTTATCATTCTTTAAATTCTAAAATAAGTATCAAATCTTTTCCATAACTAACT
This sequence comes from Epiperipatus broadwayi, assembly GCA_028023455.1. Lineage (NCBI taxonomy): Eukaryota > Metazoa > Onychophora > Udeonychophora > Euonychophora > Peripatidae > Epiperipatus > Epiperipatus broadwayi. The sequence continues at coordinate 1,183,198 of JAQFVV010012463.1, forward strand.
ATAAATGTGGTAGCATCACTATATCCAAGACACTTGATTTTTCCACCAATCTTGAATTCACATTTATCTTAATTCAATCTAACTTTCCTCGTAGCATATTCATAATGCAAGTATCATGTAAGTTTTTTCACCAGTGTGAAACCTATTTCTTTCCCCAAAACCAATTTAAGTTATAATGTGATATCCACTTACCTAAGAATAATCTATAAAATAGCATGGTAAAATGAATTGTTATAATCAATAAAACATATGCTGGCTTCTTTCTAGTATTTCCTAGCTATTTCAATTATCCAGAAAAATAACAGCAACGATATCTAATCAACCTATCCTAAAATCAGCTTCTATATCTGACAATTCTTTTTAAAATCTAAGATTGAGTAAATGTTGAATGATTTTCAGAATAGATTTATTTGCATGATATATAAAAAATATTATGTAATAGTTAGGTAGAATGACAATATTCTTTTCTTTAATATAAGAATATACTGATTTATTTCCATACATAGACCAGCGAGTAGTTTTCAGATAAATGATATAATTTGGTAAAATACTTTACTAATTCTTTTGTATACAATCACCCAGTACTCATGATATTTCAATTATAATTTTTCCATTGGTATATATTTAAGCAAATTTGATTTAGACTTAAACTTTTTTTGACCTCACACATCAGCGAAAGACTCGTTTTTCAATAATTTTGCAAATGTTATTTAATATTGTTCATTATATTCATAATTGTTCTTAGGAAATTCCTATTCAGTTCTCTCCAAAGATCTATACATTTTGACTTCTTTTCTTTTCTTTTCTTTGGATTACCAATGTATCTTCTGATGTCCATTTTTACTTTTTTTTTCCAATCTTAGTCAAACTTTTCTCAAAGACTACTTTACTTATTTCTTTCACTTTCTTCTATAATTCATCTAGTTCATCATTAATTGTATCCAGACTTGCAAATCAACAGATATATTTTCTATATTACATCCACAATATTGGATTAGTTCATACTACTTTTCAATTTATATTTGCATGAATAATTCATGATCTATTTCTGACAACATGCTTGTAAAGTACGGTGCAGCTTATGATGGCCGCTTTATCAAATTGTTTAAATGCATTATTTTATACAACAATATTCTAAGATAATATTTCTGATTACACACACACAAAAAAAGATTAACATAACAGCACTTGATGTAGCAGAACTATATGGATCGATTGATAGACCTAAGTCGATTATAGTTGTAAGGGAAGCACTCATTAGTTATGGAATGAACCAGGAGCGTGTCAAGTTTGTTGTTGCATTGCTGGAGTGGATGAACAGAAACATATACGCAGTGTTTAATCATGAGTGGTATCACATGCTCAACGGTTGGCCAATGGGTCTTCCGATGAGTGGAATCATCGCCAGCGTTATGATGAACGCATATGAGCAGATTATTGTTCCTAGATATGTGGAACGCAGATTAGTTCTGTATGCTAGGTATGTTGATATTTTTGTGGCTGCTCCGGAGGAAACCATAGAGAACATCAAAACAGACCTTTTAGCAGCATCTGGCCTGAATATAAACGCAAGTCAGGAAGGAGTTTCTTACAGTATTAAATATTTGGACCTGCAAGTGATGATTGAAGCTAATTGCTTTTGCTACAAAATGAATATTAAGCCTATTAATATCAGAGGCCATATACATCACTTATCAAACACACCAGATATTTATAAATTGGCTGGCCTCAAATCGTTCTTAAATAGAAACAACAGTTTGTGCAGCTTTGAAGCTGACAAAAGAAACAATATTGAAACATACAGAAATGAGCTTATTAAGGCAAAATATAATCAAAGAGTGATAGATAATGTTATTAAGAAATTTAAAAGAGGGCCTAACCACGAGTTGAAACAAGATAAACTGCATATCTTGCTACCGTATATCAAAAATGTTTATAGAAACTTGCGTAACATTTTTTGCTCTGACTTTAGTGTGTGTTTTCGTTCGCCCCCTAATCTTAACAGGTGTATAAATAACACCAAAGACTATATTCTTCCAGTGCAAGCACAGCAAGCGGTCTATAAGATCGCGTGTAGCGAAAACAATTGTCCAGCTGCATATTATGGGGAGATGAGGGCATTGGTTCAAACAAGATTATCCCAGCATGTATATGCATACAATAAGGCCTTAGTGGACTCATCCCACCCTTCAATTTTTGTTCAGCATTCAATGGCTGTGGGTCATCAGTGCAAACCGGATAGGCCAAAAGTGTTGTGTAGAGAGTGGAATGATCTGCGGAGGAGGGTTAAGGAGGCGTGTTACATCATGTTAGATGAACATGCCATGAACAAAAGGGAATCATTTTACGCCAGATCGAAGAAATGGCAAATATAAACGTTCTGATTCTGATTTGCATATTTTGCCTGGTTTTATCGCATATTTGCATATTAGTACATCGTGAAAAACGAAAAGAGAGTTTGTACTTCTTGATAATGAAGGTTATGCCTTCGAAAACATTTGAATATTCAACAAAATTTATTATTATTTATATAATTGTTCAATATATTATATTATTTTAAAGTTTTGATTTATATATATTTCGCTTTTGAATTATAGTGTGTGCATCTTTAATATCAACACATTAAAGTTTTACATAAAAATTTAGATTAAAAAAAAGTTTCCAATAATTTTAACAGAGATGATTTCATAGTATTGTCTAACATTATATCTCTTTTTCTTTTTAATTATTCCTAACAGATAAAATCACATAAATACTGAATAGGCAATTCTTTACCATAATTAAGGCATATGTTGGAAAATGTCAAGAGTTGGGAACCATTATTCAAACCTAACAGACAGAATTATAAAATGTGAAAATGGAAAAAAATTTCTTTTTTATATTTTTTCTCTATAATTAATAATATTTCTATCTATTTTAATCCTCTTGCCTTTTCTTTTTTATACTTCATTTATTATCTAAATTATTTTATTTTATTATTTTGATTTAATTATTCACTATTTTATTTGTTTGATAATAAGTGTTGGTTTTATAACTATATACATACATATGTATTAGTAATAATAATAATTTAAAAATTAATGTTATATTCTCAAAACTGGTATTATATCATTAAAAATTTTAATTTATTATATATATTATAAAGTCTAAAAAAATAAGTACAGCAGTCAGTTTACAGGATATCTACTATCTTCAAAAGCTTAAAGACCTTATGAGGTTTAGTAATGTTAGAATAACTAGAGAGCTAAAGATTCAAGACTAAAAAGTGATTAGCCCTTTTTTTTAAAGTTAACTAATTACAAGATATTGAAGACAGTGGACAAGCTATAAGCTGAGTGTAATAATTATATTTGTAAAATAAATACTATATGAAACTTACCACCACAGGAATATAAAATAGTTCCATCATTATTAAAATCAAAAGAAGTTACATGAGAATTCATTTTCAATGTTGAAATCCATTCTTTAGTCTATATTAAAGTTGAAATACAAATTTAAAAATTATATTATATAATTTAAAATGCATTATTTTGCAAACAAAACAAATAATAGCAATTACATTAATTAAATTCATGATCTAACACAAATTATAACTGAAAAAACTTTACAATAAAAAAAAAAAACTGCAAAAATTATCAAAAGCAATTACAAGATGACAATTATAACTAGAGATTAGTGATAATTAGCTGAACCAGATATCAGGCACAGAAACTAAATATCTCCAGCATATATAATTTAATATATACTTTGTAGGTTTCTCTTTTTACAATTTACAGCATTTAATAAACAAAAGCAAATCAATATATATATATACCTATATATTTTGTGGAACTCTCTTTGTTCATTCAAAATAACTAAACATGGTAAACACCTGTTAAAAGTTAATTAACCATGCCTCATAACTTTGTAAATCATGTCAAGCTCAGTTTGGAATAGATTATTTAAATTATAAAGTATAATGAAGTGTGGACTAAACTCATCATATATATTACTCTTAAACTCTCTTCTTGGAAAAATTATTATCCAATGACATTGCAAGAGGAACATAAAATGAAAAGTACATCTACAAATCATCTTATATCTGTTGAAAAACCCTGCTATGAAAACTGATGTAAGAACCATCTCCCAACCCACCAAACCACTTCAAAATGCACAACATTGAAATATATACCTAAATAATTCAAGATAATTGCCATGTAAAGAACAAATAACATTGAATATAATATAGTAATAAAAACGCAGAAAATTTTGTCAATAATGTTGTTTACAAAAAATTAACAAAAGTATTCAAACTTATGCAATTTCTGAAAGTATAAAAGAAACTTTAATTTCTACATTAGCCAAAAAGAACACCTAGGAATAGATGAATATATATGATGCACCTACAAGCATTCACCCATATACTAAATCTACTAATCTTTATATTCATTATAATAAAGCTATTAAAAGGGATAATTTCTATTATATCCAGTTCATTACTATTTTAATCAAATGAACTAAACCCCATCATAAATTTTTTTGGTGATTTTATTAACAGTTTTCATTTAATAAAGAGAATTCATTAACTTTATCTTGCATTTCAAAATAATCAATACATAATGATAAAAAAAAAAAGGCCAGCTTTTGAGATTTGTAGTAATTTGATTTTTGGCTATCTCTTACAATAAACATGTAATGTATGAAACTTTAATGAAAGGATTTGTGAAATAAAAACAAAAATTCTTGAAAGCATTCGAATGTTACAAAATTATAAGACTAAGTATCGTAGAATGGTCATATTCCAAGATATGATTAAAAGTCTATAATATATTCATATCACGTTTGACTGCATTGTATATTATGATCACCAAACAGAAATCAATTGTTGTAACATGATTATTTCATATATTTGTTAATTATATATACAAAACTATTTCAACCAGAAAAAATAATAAATTATCATCTGCATGACAACACACAAAAAAAACAAAGTCCATTTTACATGTAAGTAAATCAGATATCAGCATAAAAAAGATTCAGAAATAATTTCAGGTCAATTTTCTTTACAACTTTTTATTTTTTATTTAGTTCTTCACCCTCCTTAATTTTATTTCTATTATATATACACAATGAAATAAAAATTATCATTAATTTAAGTCCTTCTGTTCAACTAAAAATATAAATTAAACTACAGCCTACCTTTTTAGTTGGTAAGATTGACATTTCATTGTACCAAAACAAAAATTAAAAAAAATTATATGTAATTTAAATTGAATCATAAGTTGAAAATATAAAAGATAACTTAAGACACACACACAAATCAAATTAATTTTTATATAATCATGTATTTCATACAGATTTAGATATAACTAAAAATTACATTTTAATTATTTTTTTGTAAAAAAAAAAACAGAACAAAAATCTAATTTAAAGCATTTATGTGTTTGAATGTAATTCAAAAACATGTCCTTTTTTTTTTTTTAATTATAAAAATTCAACTATATTTAGCAAAAACAACCAGGGTAATCAATGGATGCCAGAAGGCTTGTGCATAAAATCCCTATCTAGTGCCTATTCATCCAATATCCCGACTAGTTTCTGGTTTGTGGCCTTCATCAGTGTGGAGCTTTGGATCTGAGAGCACTGCACCTAGATCTTAGAATCTAATGCAACTCTAACAGTTACCTTTTATCTCTACTTAACTACAAAACTATGAGAATAAAATTGAAAACACAATAATATTTTCAATCTAAGCTCAATAGCTTATAGTCATATGGGTCTGAACCCAGTTCAGTACCCATACATTTTGGTGTCTTTGGCTCTTTAACAACCATAGCCACCTCTATCCTATTAGGCAGGATTGGTGTTAAACCACTAAACAACACATGATCACTATTTCTTATGCTAGCAAATTACTGTTATTATATCAGGCAAAACTCTCCATACAGTAGTGCCACTCAGTGCCAACCAGAGTAATCAATGGATGCCAGAAGGTTTGTGCATAAAATCCCTATCTAGTGCCTACTCATCCAATAGCTCCAGTCTAGTTTCATGTGTTTAGTGGTTTAACACCAATCCTGCCTAATAGGAGAGTGGTGGCTATGGTTGTTAAAGAGCCAAAGACACCAAAATGTATGAATACTGAACTGGGTTCAGACCCATTCTCATAGTTTTGTAGTTAAATAGATAAAAGGTGGCCACTGAAGGGTTTGCATTAGATCCTAAGGTCTAGGTGCAATGCTCTCAGATCCAAAGCTCCTCACTGACGAAGGCCAAAAACTAATCTGGGGATATTGGATGAGCAAGCACTAGATAGGGATTTTATTCATAAGCCTTCTGGCATCCATTGATTATTCTGGTAGGCACTGAGTGGCACTACTGTACGGAGAGTTTTGACTGTTTTAATAACAGTAATGTGCTAGCATAAGAAATAGTGATCATGTGATGTATATTTAGCAAGTTAAAAATACATTAAAAATGGAAATATTAAAATATAATTCTTTTAATAAAATCATTTCTGCCACAAGATTCTTTGCTACTTGCTCTAAAAAAGGATTCACTAACAATTCTTATATCTGTATATATATATATTGTGACAGTTATGTCTCATGGAATACAACATAGTAGTGTGTGTGCATGTATGTATATAAAATTGAAAGAAAAAGCAGAAATAAACACAAACAATTTTTTTTTGTAGATATTTTGTACATTATACTGGAATAACAGTTAAGGAGTAAATAATTTTGAATTTATGATATTTTATTATAAATTAAACATTTAAAAAGGTCTAATTAATATTTTATTAATTCTGATTTTGAAAATAAGCATGTTTTTATGTTACAATAGATATACTGGTAATTATAAAATTCCACTATCTATTTTGATTAAAGAAATTTTTTAAATTAAAAATCCTACAAAGTTATTTTTGAAATGATTAAGAGAGTCATTAACTTTTTTCAATCAAGACAAAGAAAAGTTACTTTTAATTACTGTTTATTTTAAATCTTACCTTGACTATAAAAAGGTTGGAGAAAAGATTAGAAGATAGATTATAAGTTATACAGATTATGACAAAAAGATTATTACTACTATGAGGTTATAACAGAAGGCAAGAAAGTACAAATCAGTTGCTGCCGTTGCTAGGATCACAATGGTAGTCTGGATTAATATGGAAGTAAAGGGTCTTTTTCTATGTTCCATAGTCCATAAAGTGTACCAGACAGCTGGCTTGCCTGAAGTCCATCAAATGATAGACTAACAGGAGCTGACTGAATGTCAACAGTTACCAGATATGCCTTTCCTGAAGATGACAATAAACCAGTCTATGGTTTTAGAAGGCTCAGCTTACCAAGAGATTACCATGTTATATAGTTTTATCAACATACAATGAAAGCACAAAGGTACTGTGTCATATATATATATAAAGTACAGCTGGTAATATTGAGAACAATATTATTTTAAATAATTTCTTGAAAATGACAGATGTAATATTTAAATTACAATTTTTTTTAAAGTAAATAACTTTATTCAATTAAAAGTAAGATGTGTTTCCAGTATATTTTATTAAAAAAGGAGAACTCCAAAAATCTTTCTATATTGAACAAAAAAAAAATTTGCTTGAGTATTTTTGAAGATCTTTACAATTAAAAGTAATCTAAAAAAAATTTTTTTTTTATGGACTGTCAAAGAAGTAATATATATATATTTTAAAAAGTGAAATTTTTTTTTTGCCATTAAGAACAATGAATTAATTAATAACTTTGGTTCATATTATCTATTTTTATATATATGTATGTGAATTTTATGTATATTTTCAACATGGAATTAATTATGTATTGAGAAAATATGATTTATTGGGTATATTTTTTTTATAAATGCCAGTGTGTGCACATATTTCCATGAACACATACATATATGTTAAATCAGTCATTAATTATGTATTATAAAAATTAATTTCATTTATAGGTTTATGACAATTCAAATATGTTCATAAATTATTATACTGCACATCTATATCCTTATATTTAACCCTCTCATAAGGCAGCATTTTTTGATGTTTTACTTTGTCTTACACATCAACGTAAAATATGATAAAATGAATATTATTTATCAGAAAATAATAAATTTGATTTCATTTGATAGATATTTTTGTTTACTATTGAAATAAATTTTAAATGTTCAAATTATTTCTGTAAATATTAAAAAAAATGAGATCATAATCAAAACAAAGTTTACATGCCATCATTTCTAGAAAGATTATTTTCAGTTTACAAAATCAATGAAATATTTATTATTTTTAGAAATCTGAAAGAATATTTATTTATTTCTCTTATACCTAATGAATTCTGCTTTAGAAGTTTAATTTTTTTTAAATATTTCTTGAAAAATTGCGATATTTTCATACTCGTAAGTAAAAGTAGATTGCTTACGTAGAAGCTAATCTTATAAATTGCTTCATAACATTATATTTTTAAAAATAAAGTATTTCAAGTCAAAATAAATTATTTATTAACAATTTATATTTCTTGATATCTAATAAATATAATATAAATTATTGTTAAAAAATATCTAAAACTGTAATAAATTCACAAATAAACATGTTTTTGGTCATTCAGACTACTTTCTTTAAAAGCGTTTTACAGCCTTGGCAACAGACAATGGCCTAACATATCAGGGTGGAGCTTATGTCTATTGTAAGAACGGGAATTTTGAATTTCCCGTCTTCTACCGTAATTTTTTTAGCGAAATTTCTATATAATAAAATATACTGTTTTTCACGCATTTTAACGTATAATACTTACAAAAAAATTCACCAGGGGGCAAATTGGCCAAAAGGCAAGATTCTGTCATCCTAAAGTATAATTGGGTTAAGTGCGTTTTATGTAAACGTATTATGAAGTATTTGTAAATCACAATGTCATAGCTTATTGTATTAATCAAAATCAGAATGCTGAATTTATATTTATGGCACACTCAGCAGACCTTAATTTCATTTTATTGTTTCTAATTAATAAATTTATAGTTCATTGTGAAAGTTATTCCAATGAATTTAATTAATCCTAGAATAAATTAAAAACATTATATGTTAACAGTTAGAGCTTTTGTTCACTGAGCTGTAGGCATGCTTAATGGTCTGTTATATAAAAAGGGTTCATGTTTAGTGTTATAGATATCCAGATGATGATGACGACCCTGGTTAGCACAAAAGAGATATCCTTTAATGTCCATGCATTATACTTCATTTATTATTTATTTAGAAATTTAGTTTATAGTTGGCTAATACACTAATGCTACTAACTAGCTAGGGAATTGATGATGATCAGCATGTTTCAGTATCCCAGCATTATTTTTTTGTTATATTCTTATGGAGTGGTACTTAAGTTTGTGCATCCAAATTATTAGTTATATAATCTATCTTAAGTTTGGTAAGGACTAAAAAATTAGCCTGGTCTATAGTAGACCCATTTCAAATCTAGTCACAAGATTGACTGTTGATTTATTTTTATTGTTGATCATTCATGATGATGAATGATTATTACTTTTATGTAATGCTGTTGAACTTATAGTTAACATAGTTCTGGATTGCTCTCATACTCATTCCGTTTATATTTAATTTTATATTTTGTTTACTTGGGGGTTGATAATAATGATTTTCCATCATCACAGGTTCACCCCCTGAGATTCCATACCATTACAATATATATATGTTAATATTACTGATGCGATATAAAATAGCTTTTCTTTAGAAATTCAAAAGTTTCTATGCATAAGAGATAAGCCCAGATATTCTGTTGCTATGTTAAACATTCTCATTCTCGCAAATAATTACATACAAAAAAAAACTCCCATCTATTTCTAGTCTATTATCATCATGACTTTTCAGGATTTTTCCATTTTAAGCAAAGCTGTTTCAATAGCTCCAAAACCATATTCTTATATTCTGTACTCGTCATAAAAAAATAAATAAAAAATGTCTATTCTTTCATTCCCTTCATGTTTGCATTTTTCCCACACACCCTATGATTTTCATGAACTTCTTCATTCCAAAAAATAAGTGCTTAATACTTTACCATCCATCTCCAAATAAATCACAATTACAGACCAAACTTTTAACCTGTTTTTATCTTCTCTCCTTGGTATCCAAAGCTATTATCAATGCTTCAAATAAACAATACGCTTCTTCTTAGTAATATCATACATGCTTTCATATTTTATATATTTATTCTTATATAATTAAATTATTATTTTTTATTCATATTCATTTTCTGTAATTCCAGTTCTTTTTCTCTAATCAATTTTTCTGATCTCTTTTTATCATCCCACATTAAAAATCAGACTAATAAAGCACTTTCTATTATATTATTGTAAAAACACATATAATAACCAACTTCCAAATTGAAAACTATGATGACAAAGATCACAGGACAGATTTCAAGGGAACTTTCTTCAGCAATTAAACCAAGTCCTTAAATATAACTAAGCATAAATCAGAATAGGCTATAATCTTATTTTATATAAAGCAGATTTTATATGTTTTATTTGAAAATGAGATGAAATAATACGCATGCATAATTATATTCTAGTCAAGTTGGAATAATAATTAATCTTATTTCATATAAAATTTACCAAGATTGTATTTATATTTGTAAAAAAACAGTTCATGTCACTTTTGAAAGTAAGAGATGAAAATCACAATTATTCAATTGTTACTTTTTTATATAATTATTAAATATATATACAAATATATTTTAATCAGGTAAAAATTTACTTCTATTTTTGATTTAAATATACATAAAATATAACTAAGTATATACTTTTTACATTAAACAATTATAACTTATAATAATATATTGCTGTATTATTTTTCTATATGTATGCATAAGCATTTATTTATATAGCGCGATGTTTATAATTGTAATACATTAAATTTCAGCCTTTTACAGCTATTGTACATGCGCTTTTATGAGTGTTAAATAATAAATGAATACTCATAAAATCGCATGTACAATAGCTGTAAAATACTGATATTTAATGTATATGTATGCATGTAAAATTTTCCACCACCCTCCTCTCCCAAATAGATTTTAATTTTCTGATAGTTAAATTGTCAATCTATATAGGGGAAAAATTTTATAAGATGTTCAAACAAAAATATATCAGAATCTACATGCAAATTAGCAACAATGTTAAAAAGATTAAAAATTTAAATTATTTGACATTTCATAAAATATGAATTTCTCAAAATACTGCTTTAAACAACAATAAATATTAAAATAGATTTTAAAGTTACTTCTACTAAGACCATTACTGGAGCAAATACTGATGGTAAAAAAAAAAAAAAAAACTTTTGGTATGTTACTATGAAAAGAATAAACTAATATCTATGAGATCTCTCAAAATTAAGAAAACCATGTAGCAATAAGATTATTGTTGGAATATAAAACACAGGAAATTACAACAAAGACTTGCAGAAATTATATTTTACACATAGGCTATATAAAAGTTGCATATTCTTGCTTTAATGTTCATCTTCATATTTGAAAAGATTTATCATTTTAGACTCGTTAAATTCTTATATATATATATTTAAACTTACACGTGCTTCATGTAAATGAAGGTAACCCGAATGACTAGGAATGACAATAAAACGATTATCTGGAGAAACTTTAAAAAATTCTAAACTTCTTGGAGCATCTGGAGCTATGTTAAAAAAAAAAAAAAATTAATATAAACAATAAAATATATATTTAAATGTAAATAAAAAGCTATATACAAATAATATAAATATTACTAGAAAATACTATTTTATTATTTATTTATAAAATAAATCTATATTTAATTACTTCTAAAATAAAAATTCAAGTATTAAAAGACTTGCATTAAAATTTCAACACAATAATAGTAAATAACAAAATTAAATACATAGGATGAAAAATGGAAATCTGGCACCTATATTAATCAAACAAAATTATGTGGGAGTACTTAAAATTTTCATGATCAGTTGACTTAATTGTTTTGGGATTAGTTATGATTTATTTAAGGAACATTTTTTATTAATTTGGAATAAATTACAACAGTCATTAAAAAAAGGCAATATAATAAATAAATTAATACTTGACTGATATTTATTACATTTTTTTTTCATATTTCATAGTTTGTCACTTCTAAGTTATATAAAAAAAGTTGAACTAAAATAATAAATAATTCACAAATTTTCCCTTTTCCTACAAAATAAGAAATTAAAAAAAAATTTTTTTATATATTACTGCTTATATAAATGTATTAAAAAGTTAGTATCCAAAATATTTATGATAAAAGATTACAAAATGCATCCTAAACCAATAAGGCTCAACTAGAAAACCAAAAATATAAAAAGGATAGGCAATGCAACTTTAACTTAGTTACAACCACAATTAATCATATTAATATAAATTTAAATGTATAATCTAAATAAAATTATACTTCTCAGTTCAGCATAAGCACATTATCATTAAGATCACATAAACTATTTTTGTGAAGAATCTGATAAATTGTTTTTTTTTTTTTTTTTAAAAAAAAAAAAACAATGGAAAGGTAAACTTATGATTTAAATAAATCATCAAAACAAAAAAATCAATTTCAAAATACAAATTGATTCAGCTTCCTTTATAAAGATTTGCAATGTCTAAATATTTGATATATCATCATGACATAGCTAACATTTATAGAAGACAAACCATATAAAATAGATAGTGCTTTTTAAATGTCTACAAATATTTCATTTTACAAAAATAACCTATCTTAGGCATTAGGAGTTTGTTACATTCAGAAGATATACAAAGTCATCCTAATTAAATTTGTCAATAATTTAATCAAAGCTGTTTATATATACTTGAAGATATACGGTATAACATAATAATCAATTATCTTTACAAAATAGCATTCATAATTTTAATTTTGCTAGACACATAGTTTAAACAAAATTTATCCATAATTAAATATTTTAATCAAGATCGAATCTTTATTAAAAAGTAATCAATGAAATATCATCAAAAATAAAAACCAAAGAAGTGAAAATTCTCAAAAAATATTATGACCTATAACAAACAAAAATTTGGAGACTGGTATTATCAAAGCAATTAGTTAAAGAAATGATGTAAATAGTTTTCTCTAAGACAATAGCATCAGCATGCTATATAACTAAAACAAATGTTAATCAAGCGACTAATATTTTAGATTATAAACAAAAATTGTACCAGAAGAAATATGAGATACATATGTATATAATTAGTCCCAAGAGGAAGAATACAAATCAATCTGCCAATAACATATTTTTAACTAAATTGGATACTTCATGTAATTAAGTGAAATAATCTCAATAGAAATAGCATTATCAGAACATGATTGAAATTTAAAAGGATGTTTAAATCAAACATTTTAAAATTATTTTCTCCAATAAAAACGACTTAATGTCTTGATACAAAATAACTGCTTATGGATTATGAAAAGACAAACTGTTGGTAAAAAGATAATTATAAAAAGCAGTAAAATAAAAAATAATAATATGATTTATATAAATAGGATAATACATTCCAAATATCTCATCTACAATGTCATCTTTAGAATTAATAGAAAGAAACATGATTATATCAATGTAATTATCTTTAAAAATAAAATAAAATGCATAATCAGTTGAATGAGAAATAATGTGATATTCAATTGACTAAAAATTAGATTTTTTTTTTACTTTTCATAGCTAGAAATTTATCTAATTTTTATTAAGATCTCTTGTGCTTGCCAGTCTCGTTATTATAATAAATGTGCTAGGCATAATTATTAATTATAACCAATATATTCACTTTAGAATCATAATAAAACATATCACTATCATAAATTAAACATTCAGTAAATAGAATTTTGCCAAATTCAATATTACTTTGAGTGCAGAGATCATTTTTTTTTGATTAAATTCTAAGTTTAAAAAACAACAATTTATGGAAAATAGAAATTAGAAATAACAATAAATATACTTTGCATTATTAACTAAAAGTTTAAAAAAAAATGGTGGAATTTGTCTATTTACTGTACAGTCATGCAAGAGAATCCAGAATCCAGGCAAATAGATCAAAACTGACCAGAGTGGGATGGTAAAGTCGCGAATCCGACCAAGCTTCAATTTCTTTATCAGTACTCCGTGACTCAACACCTTACAAATGACATATCTGAAGTTACTACACTCAGTCTCCATTTCTTCGCTGCTGACATAGGGCAGGCAGAAACATGAGACTCAGGAGTTCATTTACATAAACTGACTACGGATTTATAATAGACTGATGGCGTTATGATGGAGGTAATATTTATAATTTAACGTTAATGCATATACCACTCACATATAATGTAATAACTAAGACTGAATTGGATTAGAAATTAGACTACGAGAAATACATATGAAACCAATGGAGTTTAAATATATATTTTAATTAGTAAAACAAATAAATAAAAATTTAAAAGAACATAATTCAAAGAAGTGGCAAATGCATGCAGGTGTCACAGCAGATGAGAAAATTATCATATCACTCTCATCTTTACATATTAATTTAATATGCATGTGTGTATAAATGCAATCACTTGGGCTATGCCTATAGTGGAAATGCCAAATCCTATCTTTAGGTTGTGGTTGCTATTTCATAAGTAATTTCATTAACCTTGAATAGATCAATCATTATATGATTATACAATATGTATGTTTTATCTAATGTGAGCACATAAACCAGCTCACTCTGTTGTAGATTGAACCTAAACATCAAAAGATGGTTTCAGACTAAAGCTGAATATTAATTCATAAGGAGATAGAATTGACTGCTATAGATCGTCAACATGAGGCTATAACGCGGGAAAGTATTAATAATAAAATGGCCCCTGCGACTGAGCATTCTGCTGCTTATGACGTGAACATATAGAGTTCAGGAGCTGAGGTGGCTTACTCGATTGCCTGGTATTAAACTTTAGGACTTATTGATGCACTTCCCCAAAATAAGAGAATGGGATAGCTTTACCGAGGTCCCATTTTTAAAGGATGTAGCAAAAGGTTAATTATTTATTTGTATTTAATAAAATTCTAATCCATGAAACAATAAGGATTTAGCATATTTAAAATTAAATGTGCTTTAACAATAGCTTTATCAGATTTGCTAATAGAAATCAACTAGTATTATTTATAAGCTACTTAAGGGAGAAATTATATTATCGATTTTGTTAACATGTTTCAAAATACACCTTATATTAATAATCATTTAAGGAGGGAAAAGTATATTTGAAAGGGTTTATTAAATAGACTAACAAATAAATATACTTTCTAATTGTCCTTAAGACTAGTCTATTACTTATTATATCATTAATTAAAATTATAAACCAAATTTAGAAGCAAACCACATTAACATTTATATAACAAACAAATAATCAATAATAATGGACACAGAGCAATTTGTTATTATTACGAATATAGGATTCTGAAACAGCGCACATAATCGGCAACATTATGAAAGATAGTTACATGAAGATAATTCTAATGATATCTTCTCTAAAATTTACTAAATTTAGAGACTCGTTGTTTCGAAACATTAGCACATAATAAAATATGTTTTAAAATAATCATAGAGAAAGTATAGACACAACCGCAGTGATAGATGATAAGAATTATGCAAGACATTAATTTGCTTTAAATAGAATAGAATTATAAGATAGGTAGGCAAGTTACATAATTTAAAGGTTAATTAATTTAGACAGAGTTTGAAGTAACATTAAACATTCAAAGGTTTCTTTAAGTTACATTTAGCTAGCTTTTAAAGTAAGAAATTGAATAGTAAATATTAATTGATTCAGAGCTCTGCGGTTCTGGGTTTATATTACCGGTTCTTCATTTCAGCTGGGTGTAGGCACTTGGACTTCAGGTGCAGTGGTAATCTTTCTTAGGATGGTTCATGGTATCTTCTTCTTTTGGCGGTAGGCTGTTGCAGAAGAATTTCATCTCTGTAGTGCTCCGGTAATCAGATTCATTGGATGGCAGTAAAAACTCACCATTCTCCCATAGAGAAGCAGCAAAACTATGTCTTCCTTAGCCAGATATCGAAATTTCAGTGGCATGAAGTATAGTGGCAATCTCTCTTAAAAATATTGGTGTGTATTTTACAAGCTCAAAATATGGCCTATTTATATATATTAATCTCAAGCACTTACTTGTTGGGAATTTACTTCACCTGAGAACCCATTAGTTTTAGAAGCTACATTAAAATTCCAGATTTTAAAACTTTTGTTTAATTTTTCAAGGTGTTCAAAACCCCCCCCTGGAAATGATTTTATTGTATAACAGTTTTGTTATAAACAAATTAGTGTACAAAATTTGCTAAATTTAAACTGATTTTATCGCAGGTGCAGTGGCTTAATATAATTTTTGTTTACAACTATTTTACTTTTAATTTATGATAGCTAAAGCTTTTAACAAAACTAAATCATGCTATCCTATATATGTATCACTATATAGGTTGGATTATACATCTACATACGAATATATAATGAAGCAAATTAATAAATCGATTTTTTAGATTTATTTTATAAAGATTTTCTAATAGCAAAACAAAATTAATCCACTGTAATATTTAACATAATTGGTGTTAACAGTGTCTGTTTGTATGTACATACATAATGCGATGCATATAGCCATGATAGTACTCTTATTTAATTATTTTAATTGGGTTTAAACCCAGCACAGATAGAATTGGTAATCAAAACTTGAAGTGAAACAGTAAGGGGTCAAAACTTACCATTTCATTGGAAAATATGAGAATTTAATATTTTTGATGTTGACTAGTTTAAAAAAAAATGTATTCATACATGATTTATAAAAAAATAAGGATTAATCACAATCTTGACAAAAATTAAAATGATAGAGCAAAGGTTAAATCAATAATGGAGACAACAAGTGGGGCATCCACCCTCACTAATTTAAAATCAATCAAAAAAAAAAAAACCCCCCCCCCCCCCCCCACCAAAAAAAAAAAAAAAAAAAAAAAAAAAAAAAAAAAAAAAAAAAAAAAAAAAAAAAACAAAAAAAAAAAAAAAAAAAAAAAAAAAAAAAAAAAAAAAAAAAAAAAAAAAAACCCCCCCCCCCCCCCCCCCCCCCCCCCCCCCCCCCCCCCCCCAAAACCCACCGATTAAGAGACTTCCATGATTTAATGGTTTATATTCAAAAATGCAAGTTATTTCTTTAAGAATAAGGAATCCTAACATAAAAGCATCTTGAGTTATCTATAAAGATAGTTTTCTAAAGAACTAATCCAAAATATTATGGGTGACTTGCCTCACACTGAATAAAAATTTTATAACTGTGACATTTTAATTGTTAATTTAAAATCTCCTTTAAAATTAACAATTGAAGAAAACTGTAGTGAGTATTAAAGCAAATCCAGAAGCTGATGTGAACTGATTGTTAAATCTAAAGGACATTTAGGTAAAATAAACATAAATTTAACAAAGCAAAACTGAAACCAATAACAGAAGCAGAAAATTTTCTGATCGTCAAAATAACATCAAATAGCAATAGTGCAACAGATGGTATTTCTAAGTCTTCTAGCCACGAGCTAATTTTCATAAAAAAAGATCACTATTTCATATGCTTACACACGATGTTAATAAGAGTGTGTGACGAGATGCACTGTGACTTCTTTATCAGTCAGGAATCTCTTATCCCAATGCCAAGAGAAACCTGTTAGCCACCAAACTCTCCATACAGTAGTGCCCCCAAGTGCAAGTCTTCATAATCAGTGGATGCAGGAAGGTTTGTGCATAAAATCCCTATCTAGTGACTATTTATCAAAAACCCTCAGAGTAGGTTCTAGCTTGTGGCTTTCATCACTGAAAAGCCTTGGATATGAGAGGACTGCATTCAATCTTATGATCTAATGCAATCCTCCTGCAGCCACTTTTTACCTATTTTGGTTAACTACAAAGCTAGGAGCCCAAGATGAAAACACCATTTTTCCAATCCAAGGTCATTCACTTGTAGTCACAAAAATCTGAACTCAATTCAATATCTATACATTTCGGTAGCTTTAGTTTTTCAAAAACTGCAGTCACCATTACCTTATGGGCAGAACAAGTATAAAACCATCAAAATATCATATGATCAACATTTCTTATGCTTGCACATACTGTTAATGTGTAGTAAACTCTCCATACAATAGTGCCAC
This sequence comes from Epiperipatus broadwayi, assembly GCA_028023455.1. NCBI lineage: Eukaryota > Metazoa > Onychophora > Udeonychophora > Euonychophora > Peripatidae > Epiperipatus > Epiperipatus broadwayi. The sequence continues at coordinate 1,201,401 of JAQFVV010012463.1, forward strand.
CAAATGCAAGTTTTCGTAATCAATGGATGCAGGAAGGTTTGTGTATAAAATCCCTCTCTAGTGCCTACTTATCCAATATCACCAGACTAGTTTCTAGCTTGTGGCTTTCACCAGTGAGGAGTCTTGGATTTGAGAGTACTGCATGTAGATCTTAGTATCTAATGCAATCGTCCAGCAGCCACCTTTTACCTATTTGGTTAACTATAAAACTAGGAGCCCAAGATGAAAACATCATAATGTTTTCAACCCAAGCTCATTCGCTTGTATAGTCACATAGATCTGAAATCAGTTCAGCATCTATACATTTTGGTGTCTTTGGTTTTTCAAAAACCCTATCCTGCCCATGGAATAATAGAGAATGTGGTTTTTGAAAAACAAGACACCAAATATGACTATACAAGCAAATGAGATTGGGTTGGTAACATTATGGTGTTTTCATCTTGGGCTCCTAACTTTATAATTAACCAAAATCCTAAGATCTATGTCAGTGCTCTCAAATCCAAGGCTCCTCACTGATGAAAGCCACAAGCTAAAAACTAGTCTGGGGATATTGGACAAGTAGGCATTAGATAGGGATTTTATGCACAAACTTTCTTGAATATGGGTGTACTAGGTGGGACTATTATATGGAGAGTTTGGTACTCATTAACAGTATGTGTAAGTATATGAAATGGTGATCATGTGATGTTTTGCTGCTTTTATACCTATCCTGCCTATGGAATAATAGAGACTGTGGTTTTTGAAAAATCAAAGACACCAAAATGTAAAGATGCTGAACTGAGTTCAGATCTATATGACTGTACAAGCAAATGAAATTGGATTGGTAACATTATGGTGTTTTCATCTTTGACCAAAATCCTAAGATCTACGTGCAGTGCTCTCAAATCCAAGACTCCTCACTGATGAAAGCCGCAAACTAGAAACTAATCTGGGGATATTGGACAAGTAGGCATTAGATAGGGATTTTATGCACAAACCTTATTTCATTTATTGATTATGAAGGCTTGCACTTGGTAGAACTATTGTATGGAGAGTTTGGTATTCTTACAAAAAAAAGATAGATTGTGAATCATATTACAGTGCCTGCCTTAAAAATATATGCTAGGTACTAAAAATGAGTGGTCTCTTTCTCTAATCTTGTACTATGACAATGAGCTATTTAAGTGATAACGAATTCGATTAATTTGTGACACATTTCAGATATAATGTGTAGTTACATTTCCATAGGAAACTAGATAAGAATGTTCAGCAGAAATATATTTTTGTTTAATCTAGGGAGATTGTCTTCAATGGATTTATTCTTCTACAACATTAACCTAAAGTTCCATGCATTGGAATAATTGAAATAGCAGTACCTTCATTTGCAAGATCAGTCTTATATAAACTGACTCCTTGCAAATTAGGATAAGTACAACAAATGACTTTTTGCATCTAGAATTTATTGAAGACAAAGTGTAACAGATTGGGATGCTCATAGAATGAACAAACTCTTTAGTAATAAAAATCTCTCTTACAATGAATTACATATTTGCAAAAAAAAGTTTTTTGTTAAGAAGAAAACAATATTAAAAGAATCAAGAAACTATAAGATTAAAAAAAACTCCAGGAGTTATATAAGATTATTTAAACAGGATAAAGTCATCACTGAGATTTACTATATTTTGATTAATCTGCTGTGAGTTATCCTAGAGACTTTTCCCATTAACTTATATCTACCTGAAAATAATTAATTAAATCCAAGATTGTACTATCTAGACTTGCATACAAATATGTTTTCTAGTATAAATTAAATGGATAGATCACCATTTTTTATGCTTACACTTATGAATATTATGGCTTGCAATGGGTGGCACTACGGTATGAAGAGTTGCTACTGTTTTATAAATTAAATGGAAGGGTTAAAGTTCATTCACAAAATTTTCCTATTATTAGAAAAAAAAAATTCTGAAAATTTCTTAAAACATTCAAAATTGAATAAATTTATTATTTCATAGTTTAAAATAGAAATTTGTACTATTTAAGTACAAATATTAATATTTAGGATTAATTTTCTTTTAACAAATGCTAAAGTTAACCTAGTTTTTTTATTATTAGTTTTCAATTTATTTGATTCTATTGATAGAAATTAGCCCAGTTTGTATTTTTCAAGGCATTACCATCATCATTTTTTTCAAGATTTGAAAACAGCTTTAGCAATTAATAATGTATTTTTTTGAAAAATTACCATATATATATATTAACTAGATATTCCAAATTACACATCACCTATGGAGAAGATAATACTAGAAAAACTTTTAAGTTATATAGTAAAAAAAAAAAGGATAAAATATTATGAATAGACTTCTGCAGGACAAAAGCATCTTCAATAGCAGAAACTACTCACTGAAGAACTTTAATGAGGGTTTGCCAATATTACCTTCTAGATAAGAAAAGATATTCATTTACTAATATAGATTTTTAGTAGGTTTAGTATTTATTGGTTAACTGGTAAAAAAAAATTTTTCTGAAACTGATTATAACCTGATTTTATCTAATCTGGATATGAATTTAAATCATAACCGTGGCAAGCCGATGTGCTGTTAAAATACTATGAGACCTTTAAGTTACATCTATTAAATTTGGGTTGAGTTTTTATGGACTAGGTTATATCTATGTTGTTTTCCAGTCTTTATTGTTTTGAACTAATACTCAGTCCATGTTATATTTACAAAACAAATACTGTATGAAAGATTTAAATAATCTGGATAAAATGCATTTCAGATTATATTCTATGACTATACACACTTAAGACATTTCATGATTCTTTTCTTTAGCAAAATTGCCTCATTCCCCAAATAATCAGTGGTATCCCATCTTAGTTCTTATTTTAAAAGTTATCATTCAAAATGTTTGATGAAATATTTCATCAAACATTTTGAATGATAACTTTTAAAATAAGATGGGTTTTTATATGGAAGTAAATAGAACATAGTACAATCAGCTAACCATCATTGTTTTAAGACTTTTACTAACATTCATTCCATTATTTTAAATAACTCCATATATAATTTATTACAATTTGTTTTTAAAAATTTCCTTCACCAAAGCTCTTTTTTTAAAAATATATTTTTATCACTCGGCATTTTGAAAATAATATATATCAGTGATTTTTTTATCTGCTTTCATATTGACACATCCATATATTTAGCATATTTTCATTGCTTTATCTCTAGCCTTATTACTCAAAATCTCAATTATAATTTATTCCTTCCAATCAACTTAATACTTTTTCCCATTATTATTAATTTATCACTACATTCAACTAAGTACTATTTAATGGAAGATATCTGTCACTACAGATTTCCAAATAAAATATATATTACATCCTTCCCCCCCTTTTGTTACTGACTATTCTTCATATTATAACTAACTACATTATTTTAACAATAATTAAAAAAAAACATTTTAATAGAAATGTCATTTATATAAATTTTATTAAAATTTTTTTCACAACCTTTAGATGTTAGTGTTTTTACTATTTTTCCTGATATCATATCGTAGTAATACATATAACCATAAACATAAGAAACAGCAAGGATTTCTCTTCCATCATTTGAGAATTGAGCATATGAAACAGGAAATGAATCAAAGTAAATACTTTGAATCAATGGATTATTTTTTCCATCAACCTAAAAAAAAAAAAAAAGAGAACCTATAAATAAAATTATATATACATTTACAGATTTACAAAACAAAAAAAAAAAAATTAAGCAACAAGAAGCCGGAATGACATTAACCAACTTATCTTTTTCTAATCATACAAATACACAAGTAAACTCTAAATCATAAGCTTTTAATCTTTTCTGAATGTATTCACAAGCATATATATATTGTGCCGTTTTGTTTAGGTCCAGATAAATTCATTTAGTCAATTTTCTAAAAAAATTTAAATTAAGGGTATATTTTAATTTGGTATGACTACTATGTTATGTTGAGAATCTTTTTAAAAGCTTAATTAAAGTAAAATGAGAATATTAAATGCATAAAACTATACTAATATATTAAAAATAGTCAATTAAAGCTAAATGATATAATTTTGTATGATTGGAAAAACTGGCCATAATAAAATAGTGTATTAATAAGTCTTTTAAATAAGTATTTAAAGCTAAATTTTAAAAGTAATAACTTAAAATTAAATAAATAGTATATTTTAAAATGAAAATTATACTTAATAATTATATTATAAATTATTTATTTAAAATGTAATATTTGGTGATGGAGAAATATATTTAGTTTTATAGTATCAAAATTATTATTCTAAATTTTATTATTATATTATTATTCTTTAATATATTTTTTGCAACTAAACATTTATTTTTGTTAATGGACAGTAAAAATTGATACAGTCTGTCTAGATTTTAAGTCATGTGAGCTGTAAATATTCATACTAGTGTGCTTACAAGTTTTCTTGTTAATAAAGTTTCAAAATTGCTTTAGAATTATACTGTAAAATTGAAATATTTATTTGTCTATCACAAGATAAAAATTAGCTATTATAAAACATTTAAGATTTTAAAACGAATATAGTTAATAAACTTAGATTTAAAAAAAATAGATACATTAAAACTAAATGTTGAATAGATTAATAAAATATTATTTTTAAAATGCTATTTTAAAATATTTAGTTGGTTTAAATAAAATGTAAAAATTAGTTTAGAATTAAATAATGTAACAATTAATATTGGATTGACGAGTCATCATTTTTATTTTTAATTTTAATTGTGAAATCTTGGCTGGATATGTAAATTAGATAATCAGCTAAGGATTAAGTAGCCAATCAAATTATCAATTTATTTTGATATAAAAGCAGATGCTCACTTGTTTCTGTGTGCTTTTTATTAGTCAATTCGGTGCTTTTTATCAGTCAATTTGGTGCTTTTTTATCAGTCAATTCTGTGCTTTAGAAATCAATTTGTTCTAAAGTAACTCTTTTAATTTATTTTAAAATAGTAAAGTATTGTACAGTGTACTAATTGGACTTATTTTTTTTAAAAAAAGAGAATAATTAAAAACTAAATTTATCAAGTTTGAGTCATGCACTGTTAAAAGCAACAAAATTCCTTACTAAGTCAATTTATCGAAACTTAATTTTAGTGTCGCAATAACTATGGAATTTATACCAAAAGTAATTAAATACCTGTGTAAAGAAAGAATGGAGGTACAGTCCTTAATTGAAAATATATTTTTAAAGTTATTAATGAAGGAAGAAATAATATTGGTCATATTAATATTTTGGACATTGTATAGAGAATTAAACAAAAAAGTTTATGGGAAATTAAAGACAAATGCATTTTATTGTAAAAAAGGATAGCTTTATCTAAAAACCAGCAAAGCAATATGGTAAAGATTTTTTTAATTTTTCAATATTTTGAAAGTATATCGTTTTAATAAAGAGTTGCAGTAAATGTTTCTTTTTAAAGAAAATATTTTTTTTTTAAGAATTATTCTGAATTGTTATTCAAAATAGTGAAAATAAAGATTCAAGTTACTGCAAATATATTTGATAAGACAAGTTATCAATATTAGAGATGACCGCAATTATTTAATATTTTAAGAAAAAAAAAATGATATTGGAAATTATAATTTGGAAAATAAAAAAATACCTGGATAAATAAAAATTATCCTGATGGAAGAACTATATGCTAGCTTTATGAAATGACTAAATGCTAATTTCATTGGAATAAAAAATGTGTGCAATTTACGTATAAGTACGCCCGAATCCATATCACCATGTAAGAGACCCTAGAAGCCGATACAGGATTCTGTAGAATGAGAAAAACACCAGAAAATTATTTTAAACATTATGAATTAGTAGTATCTTCGATAATCATTACTCTGAAAGATATAAACAATAAACTATACTTTTTATAAAATTTCAAGCAGAGATTAATGATTATTTTTATAGATGGATAGAGATTTTTTTCAAAGTCGACTTTCCTTTCATTTCATTTCATCATTTTTTTTTTAATCAACTGATCATGCATCGTGCTGGGAGAGGAGTTGTTGTCTTCAAGTGTTAAGACAATGGTTGTTGTAGCAACGTGCGTGCGGGGAGAAGGGAAAAAATGAGTGCTTATCATGGACTGGAGTTTTACATAGCTATGTTTTTATTATTTATGAACTAATAATAATATTAAGTTTTTATTATTATAAGTGTAGATAGGAAAGGTACATATAAAAAATTATTTACTAATATAGTATTATAATTACCATAGAGAATACTTAATTTTTTATAATGTTTTTTTTAATATATTTTAAGTATGATAGTTGCTGAATAAATATTTATATTATGTAATATTTTATTAATTGTGGACCAAGAAAAATGTCTAAAAAGTGATCAACTAGCAGAAATATCACTATGGGTAAAAGTTATAAAATATTAATTTTCTTTTTTATGATGTATTTTCTTTTCTTTAGATCGTGTGGAGTATTTTATAATATTATTGTATGAACATATGAGTATGTGTGAATACACTAAACACATATAAAACTTATATGAGTTCGATTTTTATTAAAAAAATATGCATACTTTTATTTTATATTACTAATATAGTACAATTTAATGATGAATATAATGATATGATTCTTTAGTCAAGGAACTCTCTTTTTAAAATGTTTACAGTATTGTCTTAGTACATTGTTGCCAATCATTTGTATTTTTATTGAAGAATTTTTGGAAGTAACCTTTTCTTGTTGAGTAGTCTAGATTGTTGAATTTATATGTGAATTTTATTTATTGTTTTTAGAAATATGTTTGAGAATTTTTGGCAATGTAGATAGATAAATCTATAAAGAAATTTTAAAGTGGTAGTGACTTGGGAGTATACAAAAGAAACCAAAGGGATGCTTTGATGTAGGTTTTTTTTATAGGGAATAGAAATAGTTTTATTATCTTAGTGATTATGCAGGTACAGATAAAGAAGCCCTGTAACTTTTATATTTCCATGGACAGTGTTTTCCTTTGTATTGAATATTAATGTTCCAAAAAGCTGAATAAATAGTTTGGACATTATTTTTAGTTGAGGTTATTAGACAGAGAAGTCATGCCTCTTTTCTTTATTGCACTGTTGCCATATTAACTATCTTATATGTTTGTACTATTGAGTCATACTCTAGTTTGTTCTTCATACCTACGCATCTGATCGCTATCGTAATTTCTAAGATATTGCATCGTACAGAACTGTAGTTTTGAGGGTGAATGATAAATAATTTTGGAATTGAAGGATTGTTATTTGGGAGAGGATAAGATAGGTTTTTCTTGCTTTGAAATGGTGAGAATAAATACAAATGAGATTGAAAATAAAATTAAAAAAAGGATAAAGAATCATAAATATTTTCTGTATTTTAGTAAACTATTTTTATGAAAATATATAAGTGATAATAAAATTATTCACGAAACTTGAATAATTTTAAAATATTTTTATCTTACATGTAATGCATATTTTTAATGGATAATATATCCAAAGAAACAACATAGAATAGAACAAGTAATTATATTTTATAAATATTTTTTATGTTTAGAATACGCATAAACACATACATAGAATTTTATTGAAAGTGATACCAAGTAAGATGTATAATGTATGATAGTTATATTATTTTATTTGAGTCCACTTATTTAATAACGAACCGAAATAAATATATATATATATTTTTATGATAATATCAGCACTATCATGACAAAGTTATTTAAATAGTTGAGTATAAACTGATAGACATGTATTGGAATAAGTAATACTTCTGTAGTTTATGTTTATGTTTCATAATTTGCGTATGTTTTGGATGGAAACATATTATAATATCATTCAATTGTAGATAATATATTTGAAACTCTAAGTATATCCATGAATATTATTGATAATATTATTGTGAATATTTTAAAAAACATAAAAGTTCTAAGTCAGAGTGAAGGCTTAGGTACTTAGATTTTATTATTTTATTTTTTGAGATGAAGAAGTATGTAATTGTCCAAGATTATTTGAATTGTAAATATTGTACATAGTTTATTTTTGTTTGAAAGTCTTATAATAAAATTTGTTAAAACTTGTTTTTTATACATTTTTGTGTTACATTGATTCTTTCACATCGCAAACAATTCAGAAGTTTTGAACCAGAACATAATATTTGCACAGTACGAATAAGATTATTATTTAAGAATTATAGTGTTTCTTAATATGATTTATATGAGAAATTTTCATTTACATTATCATTATGGTCATAAATTAATTATATAATTTATTACACAGAATTATAAAATTATCCGTTGCCACATAACATATTCTCAGATTATAAGATTATGTCACACATTTTATTTAAGATATCACATGAAAGCTAAAAGATTATACTATATTATTTATTAACTATTATTATTATTATTCATAAAATAATAAATAAATATATATTTTAATATATATTGTATAATTACTATAAAGGGAAAATAGATAAGATTGAATTATACATTGAAGATTATTATTATTATTATTATTATTATTATTATTAGTTAGGTGTAGTTGAGGGTGATATCAAATCCCTTATCATGCTTGACTACATAAGATTATAAATTGAGTAGAATTAGTTTAAAGAAAATTGAGATTAAAATAATTATATTATTTTGAATAAAGAGATTAGGAATTATTTATTAGTATTATATTTAATTGGTTATTATTTTAAAGTCGTAAGAATGCTATGAATTTATTATTATTTGAAATAATGGGGGGGGGGGGTAGTATTCTTAAGCCATTGGGGGGTGATATCCTGTGGGATATTGGCTCAATGTAATTCATATTGCCACTAATATCTCACTTCATGGTCTCATGATTTAATAAATATTTATTTATTTAATTTATAAAACCAAACCATATTATTATTTCTTATTAGTTACAGCTAGTTAAATAATAGATAGTATCATATGATATCTTTATTATCAATTAGATGCATTTTAGCCGAGCATAACCATTTATCTGAGCTAATCCTATTTTATTACTATTATATATTTCCTGGAAGTGAGGGTACAATATATACACATTTAAATAATAATAAGTAGAGGGACAATTTCCCAATTTTTTTACTAGGTGATATCAATTGGAAGAATCATAAAAATTCACACTGGAATTAACTAAATTGTGCTTGAATATCAAAAAAATGACAAGAAAAGTAAATTTAATATCTTTTTTTTTTTTTGGTGGTGAACATTCATATAATTCATGTTTTAACTGCTCTGTAGGCAAGAAGAAAGTCTAATGTTCTTGGTGGCTGATATCTGAAGTACAGTCAAGAATTACAGTAAAATACTTTCCTAATTTTATTTGATTTAGAATTTAATTTGGATTTAACTTCCCATTAAATTCACTAGTTCATTTTGAATAATTTTGCTTGGATAATGTTCTCAATCTTATTTACCGATGATTCATTGAAAATAGTCTTGAATTATTGGGTCAAATTTTTCAAATAGTTCAATAATTCCTAGAAAGTTTCCATTATATGAATCACCTATTTTCAATTGTATCTTGTTACTTTTCACAGGTGAAATTCTGTAAACTTTAACATTGCAACCAAATGATATTTTGATTTTTCATGTTCTGCCAATTCAATATAGGTAATTAGTCAGTTATTAAATCCTAATGTGGACAAAGCAATCGCTATATCTTCACAGAAAATATGACAATAGAAACATTATTTTATCTTTTTTATCAGAATATATTATCCAGGAATATATGATTTCACCATTTAAAAGTACATTTTATCATATTTATTTTTTGTCACAAGGTTTGCAATTAAATAATGTTTAAATCTTGTTTCTCATTTTTATGTACATGATGAAAATTAAAAAATTTTAATGCATAAATGGGTAATAAAATAAAAACCAAATGTTCAGAAAATGATAAAAATAGTAACAAGGAAGAAAATATATATTTGTAGCAAGTAAGAAGATATATATTTGTATGTGGAAAAATGACTTTTATTATTACTATCCTTATATGCTTATAATAGGATGGTGACAATATATAATGGATAGAGTCAAATTTCAATCTGAGTATAGGGATCACTAGTGTAAAAAGGTTGCACACCAATGATCTATAATATACTTAGTAATTCATTAAGTATTTTTTTTTATTCTCAGGCTGTTTCCTATTTGTGTTTTGTCAGGATTATTATCTATATCCACCTTACTATACTGAACATCGTTTCTGAGACATTTGCATTTAGATGAATATTTTCATCTTCTTGATTGGTCCCTTCTGATTCTGTGTCATCATTATAAATTCTTCAAAATTTATGAAAGCCATTTTTTTTCATTTTCAGTTATAATTTTTCTTATTTCACTTAATTTTCTTTTGGTACTACTATTGTGGTATTTTCTGCCCACATCTCAAAATTTATGAAAGGCATCTTTTTTCCTTTTCAGTTATAATTTTTCTTATTTCACTTAATTTTCTTTTGGTACTACTATTGTGGTATTTTCTGCCCACATCTCTTTCTTATTTTAAATTGGACATCTTATGAAAAAATAGTTAGAATGTTAAGATTTTTTCTCAAAGGCAGATAATAGCTAAAAATAAATATTTTTACATTGAATTTTTTAAATTTTCATTAAAATGATCAAAAATATTTTCCTAACTTACTATTAATTAAAAAGTATAGATCCAGGATATTGTCATATTTTAAAGAATATTTATAAAAATGCAATAGCAACAATTAGATTACATAATGATACTGGGAAAGTCAACATTGAGAAAGGTGTAAGACAAGGTGACTCCATATCTCCAAAACTTTTTACAGCAGTGCTGCAAGAAGTATTTTGTGGATTAAAATGGGAAACTAAAGGTGTGAAAGTAAATGGAGATTATTTAAGTCATTTAGATTTCGCAGATGATGTAATTGTTTTTGCAAATAATGCTTCAGAGCTGCAGGATATGTTGCAGGAATTATCAGATGAAAGTAGCAAAGTAGGACTAAAGATAAATGTTAAAAAGACTAAAGTAATGTTTAATCGATTTGCTCAAAATATGAAAATAAAGATTGATTATGATGAATTAGAAGAAGTTAACAGTTCCAAATACCTTGGTCAGATTATTAATAGAGATGAAAACATAATGGAGCAAATTAATCATAGAATTAAACTTGGTTGGAGTGCTTTTGGTAGAAATAACTTGATACTAAAAGGAAATATGCCTATGTGTTTGAAAAGGAAGGTTTTTAACAAATGTGTTTTAGCAGTTCTTACTTATGGATCTGAGACTTGGACACTTAATAGAAGAGCAATACAGAGACTTCAGACCACTCAAAGAAGTATGGAGAGATGTGTGTTGGGAGTAACAAGAAGAGATCGAAAACGCAATGTAAGGGTAAGAAAACAAACAGGTGTTACTGACCTCATTGAAAAAAATTAAAAGATTGAAGTGGAGTTGGGCTGGACATATTGCTAGAAGAGATGATAGTAGATGGACAATTGAAGTTTTAAACTGGATTCCAAGAGATTGTAAAAGACCCAGAAAGAGACCACATGTGAGATGGATGGATGAAATAAGAAAGTGTGCAGGGGTGATGTGGAAAAGAGAAGCTAAAGATCGGAGAAGATGGATTAAACTTGGCGAGACCTTCATCCTGCAGTGGATTGATAATGGTTGATAATGATGATGATGATTAAAAAACTGTCACGGATTAGCAGTTTAAAGTTATATTTTTAGAACAATATTTAAGATTTTAAAGCAATTATATAAAATAATAATAATAATAATGAATTGTTTAGCAAGTTGCAAGCATAAAATAAACTACATTAAAATCAGTTACTTAGCTGTAGAAATAATTCATATATACATAAATAATTTAATTCCCAATTTAGTGAAATAAATAATAGCAATTTATTTAAAAATAACACATAGTGTGTCTTTATTTTTTGAAACTGCACACAAATTGATACATACACACTACATGCAGCAAAAGAATCGGGGGTTAGCAACAATGCAATTAGTCAACTCTATGCTGTAAAATAGGTTAAATGATAATACAAACTTGTACAAAATATTGCATTAGTGCTCAAGGGGGAGGGGGTGTATTTGAAATAATAAATTAAAACTTTCTTTAATACAATTTTTAATTACAGGCATGGGGCTCTCTTCAAGTGCAGGATCTGATTGAATGCAATCAATTCAATCGACTCATATCCAACCCCATCTGCAGCAATGAGGATGTTAATTGCAAGATTTTATACTTTATTTTAAAATATTGTACATAAATGATCATTTGTTAATCATTATTATGCACCATTAAAGCATTAAACTTAATATTTACATTCTCATCACATGCCTTCTTACTAAGAGATTTTAACATGATATATTACAATTTTGTGATACAATGAATGGTAAAAGTTTTTTGCCAACAAACTCAGTTTCATCTAATAATGGAAGACACACATATATTTAGTTTTTTTGATACAAACCTAGTTAATTACTAATATTTAGAAAAAAAAAATTTTTTTTCTACAATTTCCATTATGTTAGTAAAATTCAATGTTGTACAAACATGGATAGCATTCATATTATCAGACCATCCATACCATCTACAAAACTCCTTAATCTTGTAGATAAACTACATAAATAGATCACTAAGTATGCATCTAGAACAGACAACAAATTAACTTTAAGGATAATGTATAAATCTTCTTGTGAAATGTTGGTCGAATATCAGGGTCGAAAAAAAAGTGATAACTTTGTGACTTGGGGACAACTACCCACATTATGGTTTCTATCAGCCTTAGTTAAAAGAAAGAAAATGATCTCTATAAATAATATATTGAATTCCACTTTCACATATCTTTAAGAAAAGACTTTACAAAGTAACACTGTTTATTCTCTCTCTGAAATACTCGGAGCAATGAATAAACAAGACACCTTCAAATCTCAAGACTTTCTGTCTAATTTTAAAAAAATAGGCCAGAGATTCATGCAATCCAAAATGGCCCATTATACTTAAATTTGTGTTTGCAAATTTGAATCAATTCTCATTTGAATTTCTTTCTAACATGGCCAATTTTCAATCAAAGGAAATATATGTAATCTGGGGTTTATATTTGATATCATTGGTTCTTTTCTAAAAAAACCAATGTCAACAATTACTCAATAAAATATAAAATATATATCTGTAGGTATAATAGACATCAAATTCCCAAGGAAAAAATCCACATATAATAACATGTTCAATTTCCAAACAAGGGATTATCAACAAGTCAAGCAATGTTACTCTTCAAACAGTTATAGATACCATTGCATACTGCCAAAAAATATTATTAGATGGCAAGAAAACTGGATACAAAAACAGAATTTGATGAAATGGTTGTTAATATTCTAATAAAAACAATAATAAAATAACAATTCTTAAATCTTTTTTATACTTAGATTATAAATCCACTAACAGAGAAATCCACATAAAACTAATGGGGGAGATTCAATTAATCCACATCAGTCAAAACTATAAGGATGACCACAACACTCACCTCATTTTTATATATCATATATATTAACTCATTATTTAACACAATAGAAAAAGAACTCCCACCTGAGGTTTAAGCTCATAAATTGGACACAAGAGTATCATGCATCACTTATACTGGTGTTATTACTGATTTCTTGACATCAAAAAAACAAAATAAAACAAACAATACAATGACTAAAATACTAAATAAATACACCCACTCATATAATGTAGAATTTATTTTGGATAAATCGTGTACTTGCATAACTAAAATTCACGTTTTTCAAGGGAAACTAATACATTTTTAGCATTTCCATTCCATTTAAAGGTACATGGTAATGCAAAAATAACACAAAGACAAATTAATACACACAATAGATACTATATTATATACATCAAAAGCAAACATCTAATTATACTCTAAAGTATCTCCAATCAATTTGTTGATTATCAATCTTCATAAAAGTATTTCCAGCAAGAATTTGTTCATCACAGCTGCAATTTTACTTAGGATATTACAAGCACTTAATAATCTCAATTAATTATGACTACACTCAGGGTACAAAAGATGATTAACCATCTAATATCTTCTATGATGAAAATATTTCAACTAATTGAAATGATATTGTAATGCCAACAGAAAAACCTCTTCATATTTAAAACATAGGCAAACAATCTTAGGACCTACTTCACTAATAACAAGCTTTAATATAAAATTCCCAGTCAAATACTACTATTGGAAATCTTATACAGCACTGCATAGAATGGCAAAAGTTTTTCCAATACCAGAAATAAATAACAGATAACTCTTGCATACATTAAAATATTGCAGTACTTTAAATATCAAAAAAAAAAAAAATCACATAAATACTGTTACAATACATATGTCCCCTAAATCAATGCATGTGTTACAAAGTGACAGTTTAATTATTCACCACAAAAATTTTAAGGTGCAGTCACATCTGGATTACAGGTTGTGATTGAAATATGAAAGTATGTTTCATACTTAATAGATCATCTTCAATGCTCTTCCTATCATTATGAAATCTTGCAAATTACTTAAAACATTTTTGCAATTGATAGTTTCATTGCCATATACAGTTTAAATTATTGCAGAACATTTCATTTGCCTAATTTAAAATAAAATTTAATGGTATCCTTCCATCCATCATGAGTTAGGTATGAAACACAGTATCATCTTTCATGAGAGATGGAGCTGATAATAGTTTGGAGAAAGAACCAGTTACTAGTCTCTTTTTCACTGGAACACATTTTGTATGAGGCTATGCTGTCGGCTAACACTTGTGTCAATTCAATCCATAGGAAAAATAATAATATCACCATTCCTCTATAACTGAATCTTTTCCAAAGAGATATCCTGCAGAAATCCATAGTACTATAATTATGCTCTATGCATTATAGTATATTAGATGCAGTTTTATTTATGGCAACAATAAACAAAAATTCTTAGAAATAAACCAGAATAAAGTTAAAGGAAAAAAAAATCACCCTTTACTTTCAAGATTTATTTATAGCCACATGGTCTTTCATTTTGTATACCAGCTTATAATAAAATGAACAATTTTTTTTTTTTTTTCTTCAATTTTTTTTTTTTTTTTCTATGTAAACTTTATATGTGCAAGAGTTTTTTTGTATAGATGAGTTTATCATTGGAATGATTCAAATTTTGAATAAAAATTCTTTTGAAACATAATAATAATATCAAAGTATTTTTCATAAAATAATGTAAATTAAGATCTTAAAATCTAATATTAGTAAACTTATGTCAAACCAAGATTCATTACTATGGTTTTTAATCTCTGCTGTTCATTAGCAATGCTGCATCTTTAATCATTTCAATACAAAAGATATAAGAATTATTTATTTACAAAATTGATTTTATTTGTTTTATTTTAATTAATGATTTAATTGCATACATTTATTGAATGTGTACTTTTTATTAAAATAACAATCTAACAAGATAGAATAGCAGTAGTATTAAAATGATTGTTCTAGTTTCATACTTGAAAATAAAGAAAGTTCTACAGAGAGCCCTTTTCTATAATTGATATTTATATATACTAAACAAATTTACAATTTTATAGCATATTGTCATTAGATATAAATTTATTATTTCCAGCACAATATTTAACTTTTATAAAAATTAAACTAAAATTTCACAAAACAATTTGTAAATTTATTACAAATGATTCTAAGCAGAAAATTAAAGAGGCGTGGCATATAGCCAACAACCCTAATGCCATGAATAGGAAGAAATCCTGTTTTCTTCTATCAAAAAAATGGGTAATATAATTTACATATATTTATATAAATTTACTGCCTATATACGTATATGTGCACCCAATCACGCAAATTTCAGTAGATACACATTTGTTAATAGCTTTTCTTAGGATAGTGCTGAAGTGCAGATATTTATAAAGTACAATGATATAAAAAAAGTTTGTTACATTTTAAATTATATATAATAAAGTTGTTTTTTTTTTAAAAAAAAAGTAGCACTATTAATAACAAATTTGCCAATAATACAAATACTCATAATATTAAGTAATAAGTAGACAGTTTCTGTATTTTATAAAAAGGCTAAAACTCAACTAACATAAACATAAACAAATACAATATTAACAAAAATCAATAAATAATAATAATAATAATAAAATTATATATCCTAACAACATTAAATACAATAAGCTTCAATAACAACAGTGCTATAATAATAAAAAAATAATAGTAATGGCAACATTAGCAACTACTAAAATGCTTTATACCTGAAAAAGTTGTACTCTTCTATTCGTGCTACCTACAAGGGCAACCTGTGAATAGGAATGAAACTGGATAGATGTAATTTTGCCCTTAAAATAAAAAAAGATAAAGTTAGCTTAATAAAGAAGAATGTTAGAAACACATAAAAATGTATAAATATAAATTACCTTCATTTTATTTTCAAAATTTAAATCTTTACACTCTTTAAATTCCAAATTACATTTTGGTAAAGACTGCTCAGATCCTAAAAAATTTCCTGTTTTTTGCATTAATTCATCTACCAAAAAAAAAAAAAAAAATGTAATAAATTAGACTTTGAAGTAATTTAATATAGATACATAAATAATTTCTATCTTTTGGAATATAAAATTGCATTTAAAAAAAACAGTAAATATTTTTAATGCAAATTTTTACTTTTTTAAAAATGATCTATTATGTTAATTTGCATAGAAATAATAAATTAAATTTAAAATATTTACAAACTTTATAACTATTAACTATTAAAGCTAGAAAAAGCAGCAGCAATAATATACATTTTATAGATTTTTGAGGATTAATACAAAATCTTAAGTATAATTAATTGGATCTATAATCCTTTTAATCTCAAAATATAATTAAATTATCTAGAATCCTCAAGATTAAAAAATACTTTAATAACTTCTAAAGTTAAAATTAATAAGAATAATCCTACAATTTAACTCACCCCCCCCCTCCAAACTTATAAATGTTTTTTTAAATATAATTTCACATTTTAATCTCATCTTCTCTGGAGTTTTTTTACATTTTAACAATAAGTTTAATTATTTTTATTACCAAATTAGTATACTTTTTTTTTTCAGAAAAAAAATAAAAACAATTGTTATTAGGAAGAATTGTAAAGACAGCACCTAGCCTCATAGGTTACTAAAATTTGATAATTTATTTTTTTTAATTACATTTATTTATATTTATTTAAATATAATTGTTTTGAATTGCTTATTCTAATGAATATCTTGGTGTATGTCCATTAAGGTTAAGTAGTCAGCTTATGATAATACATGACAGCAAATTACAGTTAAAATACTATCCTAAATTGCATGTGACACACAAAACTTTTCTGCAATAACTAGAAATGAAAAGTGTCAAAAATTTAATAGCAGAAGATTCATTGAGTTAAATTGAGCTCTAAATATAAAAAAATACCCGCTCCATTTTCCAGCCCATAACAACCAATTGCAATATGTATTTCTAAATGTAAAAATAAATGAGATTGCAATGATAATCCCTTATTTGGTCTTGTCTTGAGAGGATTGTCATTCTTCATATTTTCAGAAAACACAAATTCACAGAATTATAATCAAAATATTGTAAACATGATAAAAATTCTTATAACTTCAGAGAACAAAATCAATATAGACTGGAATCTCATAAATAAAACTCTTAAAATGGACATGCTCAAAAAAATATCCGAATTATTTAAAAATATGATGGCCATTATCATATTAACGATAGTTATCTTCGTACATTTTCTATAGTATAATATAACATTAATATCTTCTACACTTAAAGAATATAAAATATTAGAAGAATGAAATTCAGATATCATCTGTCCCTTAAAATTATAAATTAAAAGACAAAACACAAAATAAAAATTTAATACAAGCTTATCACTAGCAATATATAAAATTAAAAACAACTATTTTTTCCAATTTTAAAGCATTAAAAAAAAAAGAGAAGTGATAAAAAAAAAGTTTTCTTTAATCTATAAATATAAAAATTCTGAAAAATATTATTAAAACTTCATTATCAATTATTTGAAAACAAAACATCCTTCATTATGGTGAAGAATTTTAAGAATTGTTTTAAATTTGAAAATAAATTGATGGGATAGCAAAAACATTAACCTTTGTATTTTTAATTCATAATTCATATAAAACATGAAATTCTCTTATGCTTATTAATCCACATTTTTATTTATTTTTAAATAATTATATGTACAGTATATTTACATATTGCTTAGGTGAATTTTTTATCAATACATAAAAGAAAATATTCCAGTTTTATTTAATCACTAATACGATTAACTGTTATTAATATCACTATTATAGAAATTTGACCCTTACAGTTAATGAAATGAATCTTCTACTGTTTTTTTTCTGGAAGCAATCAAGCATAAAGAGAACCTTCTGTACTATAAATGTGTGGATCAGAGAAATGCACACACCGAGATTTCTACATCCCTCCTATTAATATTTATAGGAAGTGAAAAGTAATGATATGATAGTCTAATAATTTGACAATCAAAAACGCTGTTTTTGTTTTAGAATAGACAAAGAATATATCTTTTAAGTCATTCAACAGAACTGTAGCAACTAATAAAAAATATCTCTTATTTTTTGACTCATTCTTAATATTTGCTAAAATAATTATTTTTATCAGTAGTACATTTAATATATATTTTACCATCATCAGAATCAGTCTTTTTTCTGTCAAGATCAGCCCAAGAACAATCACCACATGTTTTATTGAATCTAAAATAATAAAAAAAAAAACCATGCTAACATACATTAAAAAAGTTATAATGAATAATACATATGTAAAGATTATGAGTTTGTCTTCTATCAATTACTGTGCAATTATTATGGTCTATTCATTTCAATAACTTAATAAACTGATGAATTTGACAATTATTGTTATTTTAAAAAAACATATTTCTATAAAATATTTTTATGTCACATCTGTTTACTAAGTGAAATTATATTTTCAAACTTCCAGTAAACAGTATAATTCTAAACTTGATAATATTATTATATTCACATATTTCATTAATTTTTTTTATACATTATATATGTCTTTTTACTCATTTAATTCTTAACTTTTTTTAAAAAATCATTTTAATTTCTTAGTTTATATATATATATTATTGATTATTAATATGTTAAATTATTTTTTATTTGGAGAGAAAATGTAAGCTTGAGATTCTTTATAAATTTATGTCAGTGAATCATAGGATACATCAGATTAAAGATAAATCAAATTAACAGTTAATTTATTCAAATTATAATACTGTCAGTATACAATAGCAAGTCTAGAACAGGAAGAATATTGGGCATGAGTACATCAAGTAGAGCTAAATTGGGTACTTCAGCACATTTACTTCTAAAGCTTTAATAAAGCAATGAAAACATTCTCAAAGAGCTGCAGATGTATATATTACAGATAATAGTTTTGATAATAAACATTATTAATATATTATATTTAGAATTGTATGAATCTTTTGGGGGGGGGGGTCAGAATTTCATTCTCTAAGATAACTTCATTTTTGTGATATAACCTTAAAGATGTTTATAATGTAACATCAGACATTAGAATATGATAGATAAGGTGTGGAAACAGTATACAAAATTAAATATTAGTTATTTACTTCTTTATCTAGTTATCTAAACAATATACACATATAAAAAGATATTAGACAACCATTGTCTTGGGAGGTTAACAGATTGTCAATGAAAAGCATAAAAAGATCTTCAGAAGTAGAGACTTATCTTTAAAAATAAAAATTACAATTGTTCAAGATATGATATTTCCTTGAATCTCTCTAGATGTGAAAGTTAAATTTAAAATAAATAAATAAATAAATGATGATTTTTTAACAGTGACACTGAAAATTTTTTATAAATACTAAGACAGCAAGGAAAATGAACAATTAGATTAGATAGAACTATTATTTGAAACACAAACAGCAAATTGCTTATTCTGGTTATTTTAATGAAAATGACCTAATCATTAAAAAAATATATAAAGCTTAAAAAGGTTGATGACGAAACAAAATAATCAGCATGATTATTGAATGATTCCAATATTACAGTAACAAATGTGCTATTGAAAAGATAGTCAAAGTTGGCAGCATCTCATAATAATTAGTATATTAAATGATTATTTCTAATTATAAATATCAAACATGTCTGACATTTATTGTTTTTCCTACCATAGGTTATTTGATATACTCAGAGAAGTTAATGTATATTTTGTATTACTTCAATCATTTTAATATGTAATAATCATGAAAAAATTTTTACATTCTCATATCTTTCATTAAAAAAAAACAAACTCAAATCTATCAATAAATAGAATACACACATATATAAAGAGTAAAATAAAATAAAACTTACTTAGCCTTTAATAAATCTGATTTGTTTTTCTTTCCATTACCACTTACATTTCATTACATGAAAAATAAATTAATCAATAAATTAAAAATACTATTGTAATAAATTCAATAAAACAGAAAGTAATTCTTAAAATGAATGTATAAAAAAATCCATAAAAAAATTACATTATTTGTTCATCATCTTCATCCTCCCAAGCCGGTTTTCTTTTGAAAGAAGCTTTAATTTTAGACTGATCATCTTTTTTCTAAAATAAATAAAAGTACTAAATTTTAATAAAATTTACATAAATATTTCACAATCATTTAAATAAATATATATAACCATAATATAAACATTTTACCATTTGCTGATTCTGTAGAATACGTTCAAATTTTAAACTAAATTTAAGCATAATATTATATTAACAACAATCACCTTGCATATCACTTTAAAATATAAAAAGTCAAAAATTCTTGACACATTTAAAAGTTATTTGAAATACATATGCATTAATAGCATAAAATACATAGATTTTGATACTGTTATTCAAAACTCACTTTTTTCTTTCAGAAATCAAGATTATATAACTGATGTGATAATAACAATATTTATTGCAAAAATTGCTATTCCTTCCATAAAAGCTGTATTAATTGTTTTGTTTTTTGGGGGAAAGAATTTATCTAAGTGCAAAAAAATTTCTGTACAAAATTTATAGCAAAAGCTTTCAAAGAGTGATAATACTTTAGCCTGGCATAAAAAGATTTTAGAAATATTTTTGACAAAAAATTAGAAGATCAAGCACAAGCTTCAACTTTTCATATATTTTTTTAAAAATGCTAGTAAATTAGAAGTTTTTCATGCAATTATGAAGATCCAAAAATTTGCAAAACCATTAAAATGCATATTCCAAATCACTTGAATATTCATAAATAAAAATTAAATATAAATTAGATATGCTTCAAGTAACAAAATCTTTAACCTCTAATGATTCCTTTTTTCTTAGATCTTAAAAAAAATACAATATTGAACAAAAAAATATATATGCACATATGTATTATAAATAAATATATATGTATAAGCAATTTTATTAAAAACAATAAATATAAATAAAATATAAAAACTTCATGTCAGTACTTCAGTTAGATCAGAATCATAGAGTAAAACTGCCAGTGAAATATGTGATTTAATTATCACATATTTATCTTCAAAGTCATTGGTCATAAGAATTAAACAAACAAACAAAAAAAAAAACAACTTATCTTTATCTTCCCTTTTATACCATTAATAATGACTGAAAAAATTATTGGCAAGATACAATTCTGAATAATAAATTGTTGCTTCAAAAAAAAAAAAAATGTTAAAATACTTAATATTATTTCAATCAATACAGGAAGTACTGTAATCTTTCTATATTGTTCTCAACTTTCATTATAAACAACAATCCAACAAGATGAGTATTTCCAATCAAATCATCTAATATTTAGATTCCAGGTCAAATCTTAATACTAAATTGTGCAAGATGCTCAATATTATACTAGAAATATAGAGCGAAAGATTTTTTACAGCAGATTACT
Organism: Epiperipatus broadwayi; assembly: GCA_028023455.1. Taxonomy (NCBI): domain Eukaryota; kingdom Metazoa; phylum Onychophora; class Udeonychophora; order Euonychophora; family Peripatidae; genus Epiperipatus; species Epiperipatus broadwayi. The sequence goes on from JAQFVV010012463.1 coordinate 1,223,395, forward strand.
GGATGTTCATAAGTTTTCCCAAATATTCCATTTCTATTATGTTTATCAAAAAAGTGGACCCATTACAAAATAGTTATTTTTTATATTTTTTAATACTTAAATATATAGACGAAACCCATAATTATAACTAAATATTCTCTAATAAAAGGCTAAATTCTATGGAATTCATTATCTTAAAATATAAAAAAATTATAGTTTTTTCAGTATTAGACATATACTTTTTTTTTTAAAGTTAAACTGTTTAATGCTTATCCATTCTTATTTGATCTTAACTAACTTCCTACAGATTCGGTATCAAATAATTGATAGACTATCATATTCTGTTCTGTTTGAAAATTAGAAGATAGCACACTGAACAAAAAAATATGAAATTTACAATCTCACTGCCACTTAGTAATTTTTAATTTAGTATTAATTAAACAATATAATAATTAGTACTATATAAAATATTGCAGACATTTTAAAAACAAAATCCTCTTTTTTTCTAATAATTTTTCTTTACATGAAATTAAAAAAATAAAATAAAAACAAACTTCATTACAATCTCAAAATGAGTCAAAAAATTGAATTTTTTTTGCATACTTGTTTTAACAAATATCACAATCTTTGATTACTGACTGGAAAAAGATAATTGGAAAAAAACAAAAATCGAGTAAATTGAATGAATTCTTTTCTTTGCCTTGACTTTGGTACTTAAATTATATTTAAACTTCCCTAGCAAATGTATGACAACCAAAGTGAAATTTTTAAAGTTTTATAAATCACAACTAAGATTATTTAAAATTCTTGTTGATTTTTTTCTGACAGAAAAACATCTCTTAATAACAAATACAGTTTTAAAATAATTAAAATGTTTTTATAATTGAAATTTCAACTATGATAAGTAATTCATTACCATCTTTGTAATTATTAAATAGTTCACCTTCTCAAGCAACTGCCAGAAGATAAATGTGGCTACATAATTATTATCTCAAGATTCTAAAATTTTCAAATTACTGTATAAAAATTTATAAATTTCTGGTGACTAAAATTTGAATGAAATATTTTTCTTCGTAAACAATCAACAAATGATACAATTAAATATCAAGGTAAAATTCATTTAACAAAAACAAGATAGAATGAAATGTGTTTTTATAGCATTAAACATTCCACATCAACTATATTTCCATTTGCAGATATTACCAGTAATTAGCATAGTGATCACAGACATATTTTTAAATAATATCTTAATGAAAAATTATCAGATAAAAAAATAGAAACGAAGAGTGACAGAAAATTAAAATAAACAAAATGTGAATCAATTACCTTGAAATTTTAATCACAGCCACATATATTTATATTATAAAAATAATGTCTGAATTGGTTTTTTTATACAAATGTTTTAATTTCATCATTCTATATGTATATAGAGTATAAGCATTACATTGATAGCAAACAAAACATTTATAGTATACATAAATATATTAAAATTCATTATCTTTGATTTATATTATTATATACACAATATTTGCAGTTTAATATGCCGCCAGTAACATCAAATTACTCCAATTATTTTTGAATATTCTAAATAATTTTTCCACAATAGATATAGACATATCATACACTAATCCCAGTTTCTGATAAAGATGTAATTTATAAAAAATTAATCACATGAATTCAAGCTAGATAATATGTTTTTCCATAAGCATACTAAAAAATGAAAAAATATGCTGAGACAAGCAGTATGTGACCTGTTGATTTATTTTAGACTTTTTTTTTTTAAAAAAAAGGTAGTTACATCATTAAACAGATTAATAAAAATCTGGTTATTTCATGCATATTTTTGTATAGCCCATTAATAAAATTTCATCTGATCTAGAATGTCAACAATGCTTTTTTTTTGACACTGGTTTAAGAACCCACTACAATAACTAAAAATAATCATATTAGTTTATCCCTCAAAGATTCCCTGTATGTTTACAGATGGAGCTTCTCTCTTTAAAGTATGTAATACGTTTATTAACACAATTGCAACATTTAACAGATTACATCTAGACTAGCAACTAATAACCTAGATATCTTAGCATACTTGTTGCAAAACTTAAGGAAACAAGGTCCATATATAATATTTTCATACAGTGGACTTTTAAGAAGATAAACTGATAATATTATGGACATTTTTGTTTTTCTATTATAATAGGAGTCCTAAAAAGTTTTTGTCTTGATTGTCTGCAGCAGCAAGAAGTCTAAAAGTAACATAAAACACATTTATGAAGTTCTCACATGAAATCTTGCAAATGGACTATTTAAACTAAGGATTAGGCAAAACAATTTTAAATAGTCCATTGAAGATTAAATGCCTTTCAAAATCTCTACAGAGAAATAGTTAAACTTATTATGCTAGTTAATTACAAAATAGTGAAGACTTTTGCAATTTACATTCATTGCATTGCTCTTCAACCAATACTAACTAAAAACTCTTTTTGCCAACAAATAATTGGATGGCTGAGTTGATTGGAAACCAATTATCTGAATAAAAAATACTAAGCTTACATGAAAGTTCTCAGCTATCTCATAAAATTTTCTAATTTCACTCAAATTGAAAATATGGCAGACAGATGAGCTATCCATTTTAACATAATAGTCTTGGATTTAAGGACATCATGTATAATTAAAATATGTACAAAAAAAATAAAATAATACTTTTTATACATCTTACAAAATCTACTTCCATTATATAGATATTGTGAATATTCAGATTAATCATCAAAGTATATATAAAAAAAATAAAAAAGTTTGTTGATCTTGTTTGGTTTTTCTTTTACTTGATAAATGGATAATGGGAGATCTTGAAAATATGTTTAAATTGATAACCATGGCAACCTAAAGCTTTTTAAATAGTATTCTTTACTGCTAATTCAAGCTTCAAAATAGTAAATTTGTTATAATCAAACTCAAGAAAAACATATAGGCAAATAAATAAATTTTGGAAACAATTTAGTATGATATAAAAGTTTACTTAAATAAGATCAGTATTATTATTTTTACATATTTTATTTCTGTTACTGCAGTCACCATAGTAACATTATTACATATAATTCAATGTTTGTTTATAAATTAATTTAAAAAATTATAAATTAATTTAAAAAATTATTATTATTATTAAAATATATATATATATGTAAATTATTTATATTTATAAAGTGAATAAAGGTTGTAATATCAATTCTATATTTTGGTTTAAAAATAATAGGAAAAATCATGTCAGATTTATATTTCATTTCCATGTATCCATTTTTCTCCAAAGCAGGAAAAACTGTTGTGAAATATTGTTTGCCATTGAGCTTTATTTGAGTAAAATCCAATAGTTGTTATGACATCCATAACATCAGAAAGAGATAATATAAATAGCCAGAAAAGACTGTAAAAGAGACTCTCATCCTTTTGTCATTGCCAAGAACAGATGTGTTTCTATGTTCTTTTAAATAAAAATTCTTCAATAATTTTTTTTTATTAACTGTTAAACTATAAAAATATGGAATAGGAACCTAAATTATCTGCCCATTCATTCATTTGAATGGCAGTTTGTGAAAAAGTTCCAAAAAAGATAGCAACAAAATGTGAGAAGGGAAACCTATTTTAAAAAAAAATGTGTTGTATGAAATCGGCTATTTTTAAAACAAAGAGATTCCTGGTTTAAAAAAAAAAATCGGAGTATAATTATCATTGCATTGGATGAATACCATGTTACAAGCTAGGAAAACATTCAGGATCAACTGGATTAATTTATACCATAAAAAGGCTAGTTAAATTGCACTCTCCTCTTTAAAAAGAAAAAGAAGGAAAAGGGCTGTTATTAAAATTCACGGGATTATTCTATCTGAACATTATTGCCAATGAAAGGAAACATTTAAAGTTCGACTTATCTTTTCTTAGAAATAAACTCTTCTCTACATCATAGTGACTGAGGATAAATAAATTGTGATGGATCAATGGATAATGAAAGTGGACAGACTTTTACTTCGGGTAGATTTGTTTTTTTTTTTTTATGCATATGTGTGAATATTCTTATATATTTTTTAAAAGAATAATTTACATTTTATTTTATATCATAGATAGTGTACATTTAGATTTAATAGGGTTTACGAAATGAAGGGCTCGGAGAGATTCATTTACAGATTATTTAAACTCTTGTGTTAATGCGACCGATGTTTTATTTTTTATTCAGTTTGAATTTTGTACGTTTTAAATTTTAATTTGAAATATCGGACAGAAAAGGAGTTTAAATATAGAGCTTTATTTTACGTTTGTTTAATTATTATGCTAATGAACAAATAGAAATCCATTTCATTTAATTGCATATATTTGGTATCTGTTATCTAGAAAATTTTTCATTAAAATATTCAAAATCTCTCCTTCCATTCATTTTTTTCTCTTATATATGCATCATTATTGTTTTCGCAACATATTTTAGAGTTACCCACAGAAGTTTTATCATTTTTTTTTATTAATTCAATCAATCAGAAATATAGATTAATTTCCTATTGTATTTTGTTGTTAATCTTACCGATTTTCTTTTATATAATCCAATAAATTGAGTTGATTTAAATGCCAAGACTCTGTTAATTTTTTATTTGAATCACGTAAGATGATTTTGCAACTTAAAATTCATTTCAAGGTTCAAACTCAGCTTGGTAAGTGAACTAGAATATAAGATATGGTATGTTTTGCATATTAGCATTTTTTATTTTATTCCCATATAAATTTTATATTTATTTCTGCATTCAAATATTATATATTATATTTTATTTTAGTTAATATTACAGGTAATGTCATTAGCTTAGGGTTGATCATTTCTATGCTTGTCTAATCCCGTCATAAAAATCTAAATAGATCGTATTTTATCATTGGTTTAGAATAACTTGTCTTAAATTTTTTTTTTTAACTTCTCTAAAATGAAGAGTAAAATTTCATTGACTGGTTTAATTGAAATTATCTTTGAATTGGAATAAATGTAAAATATAATCATATGATCTAATTATTACCAACCAATTTCATCTTCATTTAGTAGAAGATTTAAATAGATAATATTAATAATTATAGGGTAATAAACATCCAATGGAAACTTAATATATCTTTTATATAATGTGATTGGGCATTGTAGAGTTAGAAATTAGCTAATAGATTGTTGATAATAAATGGAGTATTCTATTTTAACATATAAACGTGGCAATAATTAAGTATCGCTTTATTGGAAGATATGAATAAATTGTTTATACATTACTTTATAGGTTATTAAACTAGACATAGATTAATTTGTTTAGACATTTAAAGGAGTGCATAGATTTTCAAAGTATTTTCAAAAGGATATGAAAACTAGTTGACTTCAATAGAATATTGTTAATTAAATATTAAAGTAGAAATAATTGTGTATCGCTTTATTGAAGGATAGGAATGAAATGTTTACACTTTCTATTTAACGTTTCTTATATTAGATATTGATTTAAGTCAAATATTATTTTGTTTCAACCTTTAAAATAGTGTCTATATTTAAAAATGTTTTGTAAAATGCAATTATAGTTATTTAGAAGCTCATCTGTTTAGATAAAATGCAGTATCATTAAATATTGAAGTAGATTTAAATTACTACAATAATCATAGGTTAATAAAGTATAGTGGAATTTGCTTTAGTTACTGATTTGACTTTCATTAAATTGCTAATCAAATAGTTAGCTTAATCATACTATTGTTTAGGGCAATGATGTACGGTTTCACTGCTCATTGCAGTTTACTTTGTAATCGTGATAGATTTGTTGATGTCTGGAGCAGATTATCTCATTATTCTTTCGTTTTACATATAACTTAAACAAATTAGACTTTAATAGAGATTATTAGTGCTTTATGATGGTTTATTACATAATGGCGACCCGATTGAGCTAGATTAGATTAGATTAAATTACGATTTTTTTTTGATTTTTGATCAGATCAGATTGATTCTTCTCATCATCAGCATTGACAGATTCAATCAGTTACAAAATGGTGCGCCAACTCGGGCCGAATTAACCAATTAAAGACCCAAGTTTGAGTTTCATATAGATGCTAAAATGTGGTATTATATTTATATACATTAGTGGAGTTATATAGCTGATTGTATTATATCATAGGTTTAATAAAAATATTAGGAATTTTATTGTTGTCGTTCTTTGTGGATTTTATTCGCAGCTGTAGGATTGAATGGGTAGATACGTTTTATGTAAGAATAAATAAAATAAAGTATTTTGCAATTTGTTTCAAAAAGAAGATAGATATATTGATATAAATAGAAAATGAAAATGGAGACTAATCAGGCAGAAGCATTATCAAAACCTGAAGGAGATCTGTATCCAATTCTGAGAGAATTGATGGAAAGGATGGGTGATATAAATAGAAAAATGAATAATAAATTTAGTGAGATGAGTAGAGATATAAGTAGTGATATAAATAATAAATTTGATATGAATAATAAATTTGGTGATATGAACAATAAATTGAGTGATACAATTAAAGAAAATAAAAAATTTTGGAGAAGAGGTGAATATCAAAATTGATTTGTGTAAAATCGAGTTGAATGCTACCAATGCCAAGTTTGATGAATTTAAATATAACTTGGATGCTCAGTTGAAAAATCTGATGGTAAATGTGATAGCATATTTAATGAGTTAAAGGACCAGTTAGAAAGCAGATTTGAAAACTTGAGTGATGAGATTAAAAATTGTAAAGTTGGGCGCAAAGAATTAGAGAAAAAGTACATGAAAATTGAGAAAGCTTGCAAGGATGGTCAAGAGACTTCGAAAGTAGAAATAAACAATATTAAGTTAGAAGTTAAAGGTATCCAGAGCCGTATGAAAGTTGAATATAAGGAGGTATGCAAGAAACATAATAAGGCTGATAATGAAATAAAAAAATTGCAGAAAGTGTGTAAGGAATCGCAGAATAGTTTACAAGGTGTCCAAGAAGAGTTAAGTAACATTGAGCAAGTGAAGGCAGAGGAGTTAGGTGATTTAAAGGATAGGCTAGGCCATTTTAGCAAGATAAAAGAAGAGATTCATGATAAAATAGAAGATAATAATAAGATGTTGAAACAAGAAATAGGTAGACATTTGGAGGAACAGGAAATAAATCTCAGTCATAAGATATCTATGATGTTGGAAGATAAGATAGTAGGAATAAAGAATACTATTGTAAAATGTAATGATAGTCCTATGGATAAACCATATCAATATTTGGCCTCAGAAAATAAGTTAAGTAAAAGTGATCATGATATACCATCAATATATGCTGAAGAGAATAGTAAGTTAATACATAGTCCAGAAAAAATTAAGAAAGAAAGGATAGACGGAAATATAGCCAGGTTTATCCAACTCAAGGTCTTCAAGGGTGAATATGATGAAAACCCCAGAGTATTTAAGTGCATTGGAAGAGTTATTTTCATTAAGTAGGTTAAGTGAGAAGGAAAAATTGTCAGTGGCCAGCAACTATTTGAGTACATCTGCCAAACATTAATGGAAGTCTTTGTTTAATAAGCCGGAAACATATGGGGATTTTAAATATGGATTGTTGAATAGTTTTTGGGGGAAAGACAAACAGGACAACATTAGGCACCAAATTAGCCAGGATAAATATAGTGTTAGTAAGGGTAGTTTGACTCAATTTTTCTGGATGCAGACAGCAAAGTTAAAAATGCTGACAGCATTTCCGTTATTGGAAAACCAAATAATTTGCATTATTAGGGGAAACTTGCCATGACATATCAAGAAAACTCTGATTGCTGCCGATAGGCATACTGTTGAAGAGGTGTCCGATATACTTGGATCGCTCGAGGCAAGTGAAGCACCCGCGGAAAGTGATCGTAAATACCACAAAAATAATTCCACTTGCAATGTTTCTCCCATTAAGTATTATAGGAATAGAAGAACTTCAGATAGTAGAAATGATAGATCCTATAGAGGCACTGAATATACTACTAAGTCTTTAACACAAGTGAATACAAACAGGGCTAATCCTAAGGGTTGTGATAAAGCAGAAATGGGTGTGTGTGCAGAAGGAAGTTATCCTGTCAGTATATCACAAAATACACCTGTGAAGATGCTTGGGCTAGACCTAGAGCTAGCTCTTCAAATTAAAGTGAACCATTCCATATAAAAAGATGAGTGGATGATTAAATGCATTGGAGATATAGAATGTAAGATTTAATGTCTGTGCTAGTTGTAAATTGTAATTATTTGTATGATTAAGTCTTTTCTTTGAGGGAGTTGGCACAACTATAGATGCATGTTGTGGCTTAAAATGCTATATGAATTTATATTGAAGTCTGAAGTCGATGGATGTCCCAGACTTATTATGAAGTGGTAGGTAGGAAGAAATCCTTGATGGCAGGATTTATACTTTGATATGAGTTTTTAATTTTAAAAAAGAAATGTTCAGTAGTTTCCCCAACGTGCATAAAATAAAGCTATTCAAACATAAAGGTCCCTGATTAGCATCAATGATGGGCACAACTTAGTTCACAAGGTAGTTGCCAGATCCTCCAGAAATTAAAATTAGATTTGGTTAACATTTAGTCAGTTTATTTTAGTATTAGAAGTGATTTAAAATGGGATATCTCTGTTGTTTTGAATCTCCAGCTCGTTGTAGAAGTTGATTTTCATTTGTTTATTTTATAGGGAAAGTGACTTTAAAGCTAGTATTTTCAATGTCCAAAGCAGGACTTGAGGGAAAATAGGGTATTCATTAAAGTTATATTCTCATTTTTATGATAATATTGTAATGTTTAAAGTTTAGACCACAGTAGAGTCAATGAAATGAACTACAGATATATACAAAAAAAAAGGGCTAATGTTAAGTTTTAAGAAAGTAAAACATGAATATATTTTTTTAACAATGCAATGAAAATATATGGTTATTAGAAAGTAACTAATAATGTTTGGCTTTATAAATGATTTTTGTTTTGTAATATATTTGGCTTGCATGAAACAAATACTAAATGATTTTCTTGTTTGACTCTAACTTTAGAGCATCGTTATTAAGGAAGTTGCTAAGAAAAATATAAAGATGTAAAAATTTAATTGTGAAATCAAATATAATTTTTTTTGAAAAAAAAAAAAACACCTAGAGATGTGATTATACTACATAAGTGGTAGATTTTTTAAAAAAAAAATGCATGTAAGTATACTAAGAAGATACGGATAAAAGAATAAACAAATTCCATATTGCTTTGATGAGGATAAAGTATTTGAAATTTTTAGCTAACATATTAAATGATATGTAAATCAAGACAGATAGAAAGAATAGATGTTTATTTGTATTGAAGTTAAAATGTTTAATGATTTTAGAGAAAGGAAAAGGCTTTTTATTTTTTTTCCCCTATAGATGGGAGGTGTTGTGAATATTCAGATTAATCATCAAAGTATATAAAAATAAAGAAGTATGTTGATCTTGTTTGGTTTTTCTTTTACTTGATAAATGGATAATGGGAATCTTTCTTAATCCTTAATCTTACACCAAAAAGAAAAAAGAAAAAGGGAATTGGAGTCAGAAATGCTGTGCATGTAGCTGAAGAATGGAAATGTTACACAACCATTCAATTACATTGTCATACATAATAACTATAAGATGTACACTAGCATGAGATATGAGTAAGGAAATAATATAGAAATATATAACAAAAGTAATGGATAATTAATTCTACTCATAATGTATAACATAAATGAGTCAGAAAAAAAATTAAACATTTTTGTAAATTTATTATTATTTTTTTATATCAGTATAATTTTTACACAAAGTGCCAACTATACAAATGGATATTACAGATAGAATTCAAGAAATTGATTAAAGTGCACTTCATTATTATGAAAATAAATCACACAATATAAAATATCTTTATATATCAGCATTAATAGTGTATATATATATATTTATTTATTATATGATGAACATTAATAGCTCTTAACAAGCTTTTCCAAATATCCCTATTCCCATACCGGTTTCTAGTTGTTGGCTGTCATCAGTGAGGTGCTAGGATAATCAGACATTTGATCTAAAAATACCAGCACAAGCTCAGCATTTATCTAATAGTTAACTATTAAGTAGAAAATCTGAAATTTTCAGACATTTATATGTCTTCAAATCCAGCCATCTAATTTAAATAGCCATATGGGGACTGACTTAAGTTTAGATACACCATATATTAATAGCTTTAATAATATAACATCGCCAAAGCCTCAAGCGCAAAACTAAAATTGCAAGGAAATCAAGTCATACATCACATGACTTAATTTAATAAGCTTTTACTACAAATGTTATATAATGAATATTATATAATGACAACAGCCAACAGTTAGAAATCAGTCTGGGCATAGGGATATTCAGAAAAGCTTATTAAGAACTATTCACATTCATTACATACAATTGTAATACAAGCTTATTAAATTAAGTTACATGATGTATGACTTGATTTCCTTGCATATATATATATATATATTTGTACTTATCAATGTGATTGAACTATTTTAAAGCTTTATGTACACTGAAAACATAACAACATCTATCTTTATTATACATACAATTAACTAGAATCAATTACAACAATAATACATTATGTACAAAAAAAGAAAAAGAAAACTTATACAAATGTATATTATATAATTTTCCATTCATTTTCCACTTTTTTATGAAAACAAGGCAAAAAGATTATGAAACAGATCACAACTTATATAAATTTTGAGTGAAGATAAAAAAAATAATTGCAAGATTGTCCAATAGTCCAAATGTAATCTAGAAAACATATTAATTACTTTTATATAACATCAGTAATTAGTTTGAGATTTTTCGATGTAATTGATGATGAGGCAGAAACTATGGCTGAAAATGAAAGAAATTTATTAAAGAAGAATGTGAGAAAAGATTAAGATAAAACAATTCAAAAACTAGAAGTGTTTCTTTTACAAGACTATCATAAAGCTCTATGGCACAAAAAATATTAACAATCCCTGCTTTGAAGGAAATATAGCAGAAAGAAGCTTAGTACATACTACATATATAAAATAATATAGAAAAAATTATCAGTAAAAAATAATCAATAACATAATAATTGGAAAATATAGAAATTTTATTTTATTACGACTAGCTGATTTTTATATCATCACCATCATTATAATTCAGTAGTATTGTAATAGTTTATCATTTTATTTTTCAATACTTTAATTACTTTAAAGATTAAAAAGCTTTCTTTAATGTGTGCATGAGCTTTTAAGTGCAATTACAAAAACCGTCTTACTATCACAACAAAACACAGTCAATAATGCCATGGCAACATTCATTATGGACACATCAACCATTCTATAAATAGACATTACTTATAATACAATCATTTTTTAAATACCAATATAAGCTTTATATTTTTGTATTGAAAATGTGTATGCTTATATATATAATTTCATTATTATTAATTCATTATATAAGCTGCATCCTTGATGCACTTACTATACATTACATACTATATAAAAATAATTTTCATTTCTTAACTACATGAAATTTTCAATTACACATTCCTTAAGTTCTAGCTATACTAATTTTTTTTTATAGTAATTTAAACAAATTAAAAAAAAAAATTCAATACATCTATTTTAGTATGATATATAATATGGGTGCAACATTGCATTTAAGACCCTGCTAACATAGCCTGATATCACTAGTAGCCCTGGCATTTAAAATCATTGAAGTTGATCATAAGTAAACATATTCTGTTAATTTTTTTTGACTCAATAATCATATAATCTAATGTCTATTTTTTGAAGGTGAATATATACTTAACACTATAATAATCAGTTTCATAGACATATAATAAATATAAGAATGAATGATTTGGGGATGATGTTAAATGCCTATATATTTAAAAATCTCCCCTAAAATATATATTTCTGAATAACTTTATGTTAGGCAATATAATCATTATTATAAGATAATCATTTTCAGGATCTTATTTTTATAATATAGTACATTCAAAAATTATGATGAGAGCTATACACCTCATTGCTAAATATCACTTAAGTCATCTTTCAAAGTACTTCATTTGGAAAACTATGCATGTACTCCAGCACTTAGTCCCTTTTCAAAGCAATTGTGAAACTCTTTTTATGAAATGACTACCAGAGCTGTCATTGTATTATCTTTGACATCCAGAATATCATCAAAATATCATTTCTTCTAATATTTTTTCTATTTTGGGGTAAAGAAAAAAGTCATTGGGGGCTAGATCACATGAATAGAAAGAATGTTGCAATGGTCCTTTGTTTACTGGATAGAAACTCTCTAACAGACAATTGCCATGTGAGCCGGTGCCTTTTTACACATTCTTTTAAAATGACAAGATTTACCTGTTTCTCTATCAATACTTTGTCTGCTATGCTTTTCACAATCAGCTAACAAGTTTGGCATACAATTAAATAAATTTTTGCAATGTTTTCATCAGTTCTGCTTGTTACTCATCATCCTGACCTCTTTTCACCAATGACGTTTCCCCCTTAGAAAAATGTTTAATCCTTTTGTACACTTGTCATTTCTTCATGGTATTATCCCCATATACTTAGAATAACATGTCACTAATTTTACTTCCACTCCTGTTAAGTTTAAGAAATTTAATGTTTGTTTATTGCTCTAATTCAAGTTCTGATATTCTCAGGAAGATATATAAGAATGATGAATACCATTCAGTAAAACACCGCTTCCCATCAATGTAATCACAGCTGTGAGTAAAGTTATAAAATCTTACAAAGTTTTTTTTAGATAGTGCTGCCAACATAAGGAGCAGAGTGGCAAATTCACAAACTTAACAAATCTCTTATATTACTTCTTATATATAAGATTTAAAATTTTATTTTCCATGCTTAAAATTAAGCAGTAAGTCAGTACAGTTAGAATTTCTTTCATAAATAAAGGCCAATTTGCCAGAAAATAATTGTAAGAGAGATCTGAGGGATTAATTACATTGTAATATTATTTTAAATAAGTTTTTTAAAAAAGTAAATATTGATACTGTTGTAATAAGCATAGGTTGGTTAGACAGTGTTTTATTATATAAAAATTATATATATTACTGTTTATAATTATGAAAAAAAAACTATGACATAAAGTTCAACTCTTTGTGTATGTGCGTTCTAATATAAATACTACTTTCTTTAAATAATATAGTGCAAATATTAATGTCAAGATGAAAAGTCTCTGATATCAAAATTTTCTGACATGAAAATTGATGAAATATTAAAATTATGAATACAAAAAGTATTTTATTTTATTCTCAGATTAGAAATTTCAGATAAATGATTTGTGTGGTTTAGTACAGTAATAGTAGCAGATTCTAGAACTTAAGGTCAACAGATCATGCCCAGCTCTGTCATTTCTGGTACTATAATTTATGAACTCTTTAGCAATAAAACCAATTATTTATTTATTACTTTGATGCTAATATACATTTATAATTTTAAAAAAAAAAGTGTTAAATTATATGATTTTGAAGTGTTAATGATATCAACCACATAAATAAATACCATCTTAAATGCAACGATAAATGTTCACTTTTTATTTCATTTGGTTATGTAAATTATTACAAAAATTAGTAATTAGAATCTAAGAAATGTGATAATAAAAACTTCACATATATTTAATAAATGAAAAATATTTTTGTATAATATATATTTTTGATATACTGTACAATAAGGAAGTAACTTATATAATGAATTTCTCTCTCTATTAAAGCTTCCCACATAAGGTGCAACAATAAATGGCCGACTAATTGTGATAAAAATTTGAAAATTAATAACCCATATAGGAAAAAAATAAAATCTTTCACAGTAACTCTTAAGACTCCTTAAATTAAAATCATAAAGTGATTACAAGTACTTATTCATAGGAATTGTCGATTTGCAGCATGTGGCTAATTATTTAAATAGGTAAAAGACACTGGATTATTTTCTTTCAGGAAAAAAGTTAAGGTAATGTATGTCCAATAGAACTTGAATGTTTTTAATTGTAATAATCAGTCTTGTTAATATTTTTAGCACTGATTGTTAAAATAAAATCTGTTAGTTACTTAACCATTACAGTAATTTTTTTTTTTTTTTAAAAAAAAAGAAACTATTTCATCCTTTTTAGAACTTATCCATTTTTCTCAACTAATATGCAATCTGTTTCAATAAAATATTTTTCAATTCATGTTGGTGAAAATGATCAATTTTTTGTATATTCTATCTATCTCTTTTTACACTTGAATCCTTTACAAATGATTTTCTGTTTGCTGCAACAAGTAATTACTATATTTCATTCTATCATATACAATCTGCCCCCCCCTCCCCAATATGTCATTAACCTACGAATAACAAGGTCAAATTTCCATAAGAATATTGGAAAAAAGATTATTTAAATGGATTATATTTTCTAAATTCCAGGACTTTAATTCTACTTAATCAATATCAATTCATATTCAGCAGAATTAAAAATTTTGATATATATATATCAATAAAATTCAAAATACCTATTAAATTAGATACAGAAAATATTAAATGTTCATCAATATAGTAATTTTAGTTATTTAAAATGCTATACACAATAAATAAATAACAAAAAGATATTTGTTGACATTATTGCTAATTGTGATATGATTTTTTTTCACTTAGGATTACAATATTTCATTTAATATTTTTGTAAGTAATAATAATAATTAATAACTATCTGAAAAGTTTAAAAATTATTGATAAAAGACATTTGTAAATGTCTTGAAAAAAAAAAAAAAGAAATGAACAAAGCATTAAAAATAATATCTGATCTTTCTTTTATTAAATTAGAATTTACTGAAAAAACTATAAGTATTATGAATTTAATAATTTTCAAGATTCATTATTAAACTGTTAAATATCAAATGATCTGATAAAAATAATTTGGCTTCATTAACTCCTGGTGAATTTTCTTAATGAAATGAGATTAATAAATAAAAAGTTTGTGACTTTATATATCTTTTCCAAATCACAATTCTCTACATCTTTTTAGTTCTACAACAACAATCCAACCTCCTTAATCAGCAATCACTTTCCTAATCTTTCTCTACATTAGCATTATCATGTTTATTTATTGATGTATTAAGGAAAATTTATAAAATCTCATGAATCCATCATATACAATCATTACTCGTAATTCTATCTTTTTTGAGAACTTCACATTACTTCCATTATTAATTAATGAACTGATAATTCCCACATTTCCTTTATTACTATCTTTATATCTCTTGTATTTCACTTCACTTAACCTTAAATTTCTGAATAGGAATTAGTGATTATTGTGCACTATCTCTTTCTATGTAAATAGTATATCATCAAGAATGTTTGAATTTAGAATTCATTTCTTTTTACAAATATTACTTCTTCATTAGAATACTCAATGTTTTTAGATTCTTCATTCTTTTTAGGCAGCATAATAATTTATTAAAGGATTTCTATAAATACTAAGTATACATATGTTATATAATGAGCGTGACAATAGCTCTCAACAAACTTTTCAGAACATTCCTATCCCCAGACCGGTTTCTAGCTCTGACTTTCATAAGTGAGGTGCTAGGATATTCAAGCATTAAAGTGCCAGGTCAAACCTAGCACTTTATCTAATGTTTGAAAATCTGAAATTTTCAGACATTCATATGCCTTCAAATCCAATTATTTAACTTAAATAATATATGGGACTGAACTAAGTTCAGATACACCATATATTAATAGTTTTAGCAATATAAAATCACCAAAGCTTTAAGAGCAATAACAATTAAGTATGAATACATATTAGTTTTTCTACTTTTTTAGATATTTATCACCAGATGTGAGATCAAATACATTTTCACTACTATTATTTACACATTAAGCATCACATGATCACATTTCCTATACTAGCACATTAATTGTTGATAAACAGAGCAAAACTCTCCATACAGTATTGCCACCTGTGCTAAACAGAGTAATCAATGGATGCCAGAAGGCTTGTGCATAAAATCCCTATCTAATGCCTACTCATCCAATATCCCCAGACTAGTTTCTGGCTTGTGGCCTTTGTCAGTGAGGAGCTTTGGATCTGAGAGCACTGCATCTAGATGCAGTGCTCTCAGATCCAAAGCTCCTCACTGACAAAGGCCACAAGCCAGAAACTAGTCTGGGGATATTGGATGAGTAGGCATTAGATAGGGATTTTATGCACAAGCCTCCTGGCATCCATTGATTACTCTGTTTAGCACAGGTGGCAATACTGTATGGAGAGTTTTGCTCTGTTTATATTATTTACACATCTTTTCAAAAGAAAGATTTGATATAATTCTAAATCTGAATGCTAGAATAGATTGTGCTGAACACAACAATGCTCTACACTAACAATAATCAAATGTATTTTTATGAATGAATCATAGAATTTTTACCTCTGTGTCATTATGTTTGATGCATAAATTAGTGTTATTAACAAACTATATTTTTATTTTTAGCAAACAAATTCTAAGTAATAATAACTAGTATATATTAACCAGTATATAAATTAAGTTATAAACTATAAACAAAAACTGCTTGGTTTGTGCAAGAGTAAAACAAAGGATTTGAAAAAAAAAAATCTTGGATTGAAGCTCTACCTGTCACTTCAGCATGATCTGAGTGATTACTATTTAATTTTTTAATTACAAAAAAAAAAAAAGTTAACAACTTTGTTTCTATTTTAGTCTTTTTTGCAAATTTCTAAAAAAAAACAAAAAACAAATAAGCAATTTAAAAATTAATAAAAAATTTCCACACAAAAAGAATAAAGCTCAAAAATAACTTATTGGGAAGCCTATAGCCTACAACACCCACACAGCCAAGTACAGGATTGCAGGCTTAAAATAACAAATAAAAAAATCATCTCCCAATTTAGGCTCTGGAGCCTAGAAGCCAAATATCTTGACTTTGTGATAAAGTTAAATCTTAACACACTTCCCACTAGATCGTTTCTAGTATACAGAAGAAGCCATGGCAACCTGGATCCCCAATGTCAGCTCTGTCAGCGAGAGGAGGAAACAATTGACCATATCATTAACATATGCCCTAAGTACAACTGCATCAGACAGTTAATTCACTCTAACTCTAAAATAAACTACAACATGATCACCTCTATTCAAAGATGCCTAGGCACAAAAACATATGCTAGGATCCGACTGGCCATTTTCCTCACATTCTCATTATGGCTGGTATGCTGTCAATTAGCCATTGAGGATTCAAGTCAAAACCCAGCTCTCATTTTCATTGACACCATTACCAAAATAAAGAAAAGAGATCAAATGCTTGCCTCCAACAGCAAGCACCTTTGATGACACTTGGAAACTCTTTGAGATTCCAATACTGCAGCAATAGTATAAGTGACAACTCAACCACATGTAACAACACAATAGCTCTAAATGACTACAAGACATAAATCATAGCATATGCACAACCTGTGCTATATTAGGCAAACATCACCCACAAAAAGAGAACTTTATAAACATTGAGATGGTCCCAACTGTGG
This sequence comes from Epiperipatus broadwayi, assembly GCA_028023455.1. NCBI lineage: Eukaryota > Metazoa > Onychophora > Udeonychophora > Euonychophora > Peripatidae > Epiperipatus > Epiperipatus broadwayi. The sequence continues at coordinate 1,240,963 of JAQFVV010012463.1, forward strand.
CACATGAACAACCTAAATGTCTCACAGATCAAAGTTCCAATATAAACTTTAGTTCCAATACAAACTATTACACTTGATTGTAACTTGTAAATCATATTAAATTTGTTAAATAAATTTCTTTTTAGGAAAAAAAAAAAGAATAAAGCTCTTTTTCTAATATTTGATAGAAAAAAATCTATTGAAACTTTGAAGTACTAATTTTGAAACTAAGATCAAATACCTGTATCCATACATGGGTATAACAATATATAGAAAAAATCTTTCAGATTTATTGCAACATTTTACAATCATTCTTTCATTTATTTACGTTTGAACACCTGAAAAAGTTTTAAAATTAGACATTAAATAATGCATATATATATATCAGGCTGTTTGTGTATATAATATTAAAATTTAATACACTTTTATATGATTAAAAGACAAAATGCCTGTATATATGTATTATTAGTAGTTGATTTACTTTTTTTTCCCCCCACAGATAGCTTTTTCTTTTATGGATTTATCCATTTTCATAACAGGGGGAGAAAATCACATCAAACAAAAAAAAAAAAAAAATCAAATTATCATCATTCATTAACAGATTATCTTTTTATAATAAACTAAAAATAGGTCATTCATTAAGTTTTTTTGCTTTATTTACAAAATAATGATTAATAAAAAAATGTTACTCCTCAATAAGAAAAGTGTATGCAGTCCTTTTCAAGTAAGTGACTATGAAGGTCAAATATTATGTACTTGGCTTACCTACAAGCATTAGCTGAACAACAGAGTAATCAATCAGGTAAGTAAAGATGAGTTCTATTTTTAAAATGAATTAGCAATATAATCTTTAATAACACACTATCTTTAATTGCAATAAATTTAAAAAAGACTAAAATATGAGAAATCGGTAATTAAAAAAAAGAAAAATAGAAGTGAGATTATAACTACAAATAGATGAAAGTCATTTAAAAATAATACTTATATTTAAAATATAGACTTTTTTTAAAAAAAAAAAAAAACCTGTTTTTTAGGTGAATCTAATAAATGATTGGTTAATTATTAATTATATTTTACAAAGCAATTTCTTATCTTTTAAGAAATAATTTTCTTTATAAACATTACTAATTGTTATTTTCTATGCTAATTAAAGCAGAAGACAGTTATGGAAAATCAAACTTTAAATTTTGCAATTATATTTATATTAAGAAATATGAAGTTCAATATACTGTATTTAAAGTTTTCATTATATTTTTATCAAATTATATATATATAATAATCTCTGTATCAAAGTATATAAAATGTTTATGCTAACTCAGTGAATTCATATATATTAATCCTTTTAATATTACACATTTATTTTAAAAAAATAAAAGTGTAATATATATATAACAGCATATTAAAAATCATTTGACTGCTATCAGCATGGATCTTTATTTTCAATTTAATAAGAGCTGGATAGTCATTTACAAAGTTATCTGCCTGAAAGTAAAAAAATTCTGATTTCATAGTTTCTCAACTGAGAGTATGTTTAATCTCCATTGCAATAAAACCAAAATTAAAGAGTTCAATAAGTTAATAAGGAAAACAAAAAAATGCATGCCTATTTCAAACTAAAAAATGAAGAACACTCATCATTTCACTCAGAACTCTCTTCTAGGTTGTATTATCATCAATTATTTTTGGCATAAGTTTTTTTTTTAATAACCCCATATTTAGCAGTTTGAATACCCCTATCCTGCTTTGTAATTTTATTAAAGAAATTTGCTCTAAGACAATAATATAAGAAAATGGAATTAAATAATAATGACTGATTCAAAACTTTTTTAGATGTGCTTTGATAATATATATATGTGTATGATATATTTTGCAGGTTCATCAGTCCATGATCTTAATTATAAATATATACATATAATTTTTTTTTATTACCCCCAGATGCCCCACCAAAGTCAAATTACATACATGAATGACATTAATAACACATGTAATAATGATATTAATAATATGTAATCTACCTATTCTAAATATTATGTTTGCTTAGAGTAATGTGTATATTTATGTCATATATATATATTTGCATTATCTAATTCTTAATAGTGGAATTAGATACATGTGTTATTAACATCATTACATATGTAATTCAACTTTGATGAGGCACTGGGGGAATAAAAAAAATTTTTGTGTGTATTTATTTAATTCATAAAATAGGTAATGTAATTTATCATTATCTAGTAATGTAACTAGCTACCTTGTCAAGGATTGCGTGATCCAGCCAAAATGTTGGGATATTTATAACAAAATTATACATGGATGAAGCTGCAAAATATATCGATTATATCTGTGACCTGTAAAAAATCATATCAGCATATATATAGATATATCTACAGTCACTCCTTTACTTTCATTTTAGATAACTAGTATATATTTATAAAAAAGTAAATTAATTCCAAATTAAAATTTGTTTACTAGAATTGTGAGAGCTGCACTCCTTTTTATATTCTTCAAAAATTTTGATAGTTCATGTAAAATTAGAAAGTTTTTATTTCAATAGTTCTTCTTCCCCTCTTTTTATTTAAAAAGAAATTGAAATATTACATATATCCAAAGATAAAATTTAGAATATTTCACTTTTTTTTGTAAATATATAAAGTTTGGAAAAAAAATTTTCACTTGTGGCTACAGTTGCTGGATATGAATGTTAATACCCAAGCAGATGAAGAAAAGCTCTTATAAGAACAAAGACATAGATATCATTCAAAATTAGGTAAAAGAAAGGTCAATCTTTAAGTGGAAAGAGGTTGAAAAGCTAACAAGATAAAAAAAAAATTATAGAAATAGATTCAAGAAAACTTGAAAGAAATGGCAGGAAGAAAGTATAAGTTCATTTGATGCTTCATGTATAGGTTACCTGATATAAGAATTGAATGAAAGTCTGAAGAAGGCCATATTATTTGTAGTTAAATAAAAATTTAGCAAAGAATTATATATCTATCAATAACATTGCAATCAATATATTAAACATTTCAAAACAAGCATCTATTTTTATAGCGCGATGTTTATAATTGTAATTCACTAAATATCAGCCTTTTACAGCTACTGTACATGAGCTTTTAATGAGTGTTAAATAATAAATGAATACTTTTCAGTGCCCATACAAGATATAGCATTTAAGAAAGAATAAAATGAATCCACTTATTCTTTCTGAACCCAAATGTTTATATATGGGCAAATCTTAAGTACTGGCAAATAAAGCGTGAAGATAGATCATTCACTTTAAATTACGGTTCGCGTTGTCTGACTTAATGACATCGACGAAATTAAGTCAGACAACGCGAACCGTAATTTAAAGTGAATGATCTATCTTCACGCTTTATTTGCCAGTACTTAAGATTTGCCCATATATAAACATTTGGGTTCGGAAAGAATAAGTGGACTCATTTTATTCTTTCTTAAATGCTATATCTTGTATGGGCACTGAAAAGTATTCATTTATTATTTAACACTCATTAAAAGCGCATGTACAGTAGCTGTAAAAGGCTGATATTTAGTAAACATTTCAGTGATTGTGTATACATAAATATTTACAGTGTACTGAAAGTATTATGAGTGAATGATACTATTATGACCTTCAATATGAGGATCAATTTGGAATAACTAATAAACAATGTTTAAAAAAGTATCTTCCACTGATTTATGAATATGTTGGCTCGTCAAAGATTAGTTATTGTTTTTTTTTTTCTCAAAGCAACTTTATTAAGTCACTAAAGTATGATCCGCCTGTGCAGGGACCACATTCTGTCACCTGCAGCAGTGGACCATAGAGGCTACAATGTTACATTGATATTCTGAAACTGGGTGGTGGCTCAAAGCAACAGAACCACCTTATACAGTAGATTAGGTATTACAGGTATATAAAGAATGCATTTCAAGTACAAACATCAAGAAAAAAGACAAAAAGAGGGAAAAAGGATATGAATTATCACAGATCAAATGTTAGTCAATCAAGGGGATGCTACGTCCATTTGAGGAGAGTTCATGTGGGACAACCAGCTCTCAGTCCATCTGGCAAGTCTCCAAGCAGCTCCCCCAGACCCATCCATGACCCATCAGACAGAACTCAGTTTAGCGAGAACCCAGATCCACTCCTTGGACAAGGTTAAGCCGCTTCGGCCCCTGCTGTAAGTGGGTTATAATTAATCTGGGTGTGACGTAGGTTCAGCATGTCCAGAACACAAATCAAATCAGAGAGGGCCACGAGAACATTGCCAGATCTCTCTAGACCTGGGTGTGGTAATGATTGCTGATTGATCCCACTGAAACAAATCCTCCATGGCCATCATCTCTACCCTTGAGACCAAGAATTCAAGCAAAACCAATGACTAGATTCATGGTCCCACTAGGTCCTCAGGTATGATTCTGCTTTACTGATCCTATTGAGTTCTTCTAATCCAAGTTGAGTTCTAATTTTGATGCTTAATTAGGGCTCCAATTATAAAATCTAACGGTTTGTATTTAGTGGTTACTTATGTTAGCTTTTGCTTGATTAATGGTGGCCATTTGTATAAAATGAAATAATTGGAAAACTGAGTTATTTTGGCTGAAAACTGATTTAAAGTTTCTTGTAAAGGTGTAAAAGGGTAAAATGATTGGTCACTTATGATTCATCATTAAAGTTTTGATTATATATTTGTGTTATGAAAATTAGGGTTTTTTGTTATTATTTCCTCATTTGAATTATTAGATTACGTTTTCTCGATTTTAATCTTGTTTTAATGATTTTAGTGGTTACTTATATTAGCTTTTGCTTGATTAATGGTGGCCATTTGCATACAATAAAATGATTGGTGAATTGAGTTATTTTGGCTTAAAACTGATTCAAAGTTTCTTGAAAAGAGAAAAACAGTAGGAATTCGGAAATTTTTATGGTGAGCAGGGATGATTTGGGCTGGGAGAGTGAGGAGTACAGTTCTTTCTTCTCTTGCCAGAATTGCACAATGATTCATTCTTGATGTCACTTGATGAACCACTGTCCGAGAAAATTTCAGCAGAGGAAGGTGAGAGTGCGAAGAGAGGAGACTGACGAGGCCTAGGATGAAGCCAGAGAATTCTTCGCTGAAAGAATTCTTTTTTTCCTTGTGCGTTCTGTATGTCTGAGACTTGCCCTTGGTTCAGGAAGAGGATCCATTAAGGTTTTACTGGGAGAATCAGGGATGGAATTCTGCCTGTCAGAATTGGTGTCACTATCAGATGGGTTAGGGCGTGCACCCTTCTGGTGTTTCTTGTTAGTGGTGGAAGGGACAGCATTGGTAGACTCAGACCGGACGGTTTCTGAGTTTGAATAAGTGGACATGTCCATCAAAGAAGGAGGGTCCTGTGGTGGAGCTGTAACTGAGAGTGGTGGGCTGTGGGTGAAATCAAAATTTTGTGGCCTAGAGGAAGCTGGTGTCTTACTGGGAGGTAAGAGAGTGGACAAATGTTGAAAGGTTGAATTGATATGAGGTGGAGGTGAGAGGTTAGTTAAAGGAGGAAGTTTATATCTACTGGAGCTGTGCAAAGCACAGATGTGGTTTAGGCCCTTTTTTGGCACAAGCTGCATTTTTTGGGGGCAGTCCCGAGAAACGTTGGTTGCGGTCTTTGCAGGTGAAACATTGTGGCCTCATCTTGATTAGTTATTGTTTCAGACAGAAATAGGCTTTTCTGCTTTCTCTCAAATTTTCCATTTATTATGTCTTCAGCCTAAGTAACAGTATGCAATCACTTTTCAAAATATATATTTTTTTAGTTTCATTCAAGGGTTGATATTAAAAATTCATTCTGGATATATTGTTACATTTTTGTTGGCACTACATGCTTGAATGTTTATCATTTTAAATATAGTCTTTGCTTTAGTTGATCAATGATTATTTTTTTATTGGAAATAATAATGGCAGCTTAAGTTTTTATTTTATTTTCAAATGGGAAGTAATATATACATTTTATTCACTTTCGATATTTTATAATTTCACTTTTAAATTAGTAATACTATAATGTTAAATATATAAAAGCTTCTTGTGATAATACTGAAAATGACCATTTTATTACTTAATCAATTGTGCATGGTGAAAAGATTTTATTTAGTACACTATTAAGTATATGAAACTTTTTATCATATTCTATACTTAATCATGTTCCATACAGAAATAATGAATGAAAACCTACTGTACATCTTTTCTATTAGTAAAAATAACCCATTCTTCAATGCCTTTATCTGAATGATTTTATGTCTATTTTGTCTTTGGATTTTTTTTAAAAGTCATAATAGTTTTTCTTTTTCCAGACATTTCTCATGACTATATTCCGTCATTTCTGTTTACATAACTTAATTTGATCGTATATTTTCAGTATTTCCATTTCGAATATTAATATCTCCCAAACCAATTTTAAAAGGTTGCTTAGTTTATTTTGTACTTCTACATAAAAATTCTCTATGTCACAACAGAAAGAGAACTGTTAAATCATAAATCTAAATAATCTGCATTTGATAACTAGTCAGGCTATGCTGATATTCCATTGATCTCCACAGTGTTATTCCATCTTTTATTTATAATAAATACAGCTCCAACAATATTTATGCATTTGTAGTAAAGTATATGACTGCTTTTCAAATCAATTATCCCTTCATCTTCCCTGCTAAGTTTACAAAGACTAAAAACTGCCATAATTTATTTTTTACTGTTGTAGTTATGCAAATATAAACAGGAAAAAAAAATGAAAATATGCACACATATTATCAAGTTCTCAAAAAAACAAACAAACAATAAATGCCTTGGTTAAAAACTATTAAGCTTCCAGTTTTCTTAGTTTATTGGGCATGTGAAAAGAATACTATTTTCTTGTTTTTGTCTTTTTTAAACTCAAGATGTAAAAATTAGTAAACTCACCATAAAGCAAGCCCACTTATTCATTTATGACATGAGCAGTTTTATAGTAATAGTAGCTGCAATGAATATAAAATATAGAGTGGACATCAGAAATTTGACTTGCTTAGATTTTTTAAGATCTCAAAGAGAAATATATTTTTGTTATCTTAATATATATATACTGATTGTATTAATATAAACATAAGATAAAAATAAAATCTTGAAATAACATTTAATTTTAAATAGTGTTGTCAAGCGTTGTTAGCCGAGAGGTCATCGCAGTCGCCTTGCAAGCAAATAGTTGTTTGCAGATGGTTGTGGGTTCGTGTCCTGGCCGATGCTATGACATATGGAAAAAAAAAGTGTTGGAATGAAATGTATTATGTTTTGACTTTTCATTTAAAAAATAAGATTAAAATGAATTTGATGAGAACTGTGATTTTTTTTTCACTTCCAAAAAAAAATGATTCATTACTAAATAATTATTTTCTATGAAGGATAAATAATATAAGTAAACAAATATAACTGATTCAAAGACAGGAATTATGAAATTTTTTGTTATTTGCCACAATGTTCTAATAAGGGGATGGACTGACATTTCTATCAAAGTAATGGAAATAATAAAAATTAGTATATAAATATTGTGAAACTAATTATTTAGGAAAGTATGTAAACAATTTGTAAATATATTTGAAGAATTGATATTTTGTTCTTATAAAAAGTAAAATATTTTTCTTGGGAAGCTATCAAATATATTATGAAAAATACTCTAATGACTATTTTGATCATAATTTCACAATGAAATAAATATAAAGGTAGTAAAAGACTACCATATCCCTTCTCAAAATGTATTGATTAAATAATCTATTTGAAAAGATAAAAATTAAAAAAATCAGAAATTTATACATTTTATAAGTATTTGAACTATACAGTACATTTGTCATCATTTTCTTTGCTAGCCACATTATTATGAGAGAACTGTTTCTACACATTAGTCCCAAAATGCAAAATTAATGATGATAGCAATTATATCAAATCTTAAAAGCCGAGAAGTGGTAGTTTTTATTTATGTTAAAATAAATGATTTAGCATTGATAAAAAAAGTAGTAAGTTAACATAACTGAGTATTCAATATTAACATAAAGACAACTTACAAAATACAGTAATAAAAAATAAAAAAATAGTGTTGGAATTATTTTGCTTCTAAAATTATTAAAAATTATATACATATGTTATATGTATTTAATAAAAAATTAAATGGTAATTAAATTTGTGAGTAAAAGTTATGAAGAATGTTTTAATAGACAGTAGCATATTGCTTTAAAAAGTGTTAGAACTTTAATAAAGAATCCATTGAAAGAAGTATCATCAAATCATTTATTGCAAGTAAAAGTGATAAAAAGGAAGTATTTCATACTCTTGTAGATTTGTATGAAATGCTATTAGCAATAACAACATACTTTAGAGTCGCAGTCAATAGAATTTTATTTTTGCAATGGAAATACTGCAACTGCAATCATGTCACAAGAAAATGGTTACTGTTATCTCTATAGACAAATATATATGAAATTTAAAATTTTAACATTGCATAGATTTTTACACTTCATCATCATCAATTTTCATCACAAAAAAAAAAAAAAAACGAATAGTAAGTTATCGGGGTTTTTTTTTTTTTTTTGTGAGAATGATTCAGTGAATACAGTTATATCAATACACACATCCAATAGTATACATATGCAAATGTGATCTCAACTTATTGCTTCACTGTTTATCATAACTATCTTATTTTATTTCTTGAGTGTTTTGGTTAAATTTTTAAAATTAAATTGCAACACAAATATTATAAAATTAAAATTTCTATAGTAAATATATATGTATATGTTAAAAAGTCACCTAAGGTTCACTATTTTCTCCATGATTTTTGATAGCTGTACAAAAGCTTGAAAACAAATGGTGTAGACTTAGTAGTCGTACTGTCTATTTTATGAAAACTATTATTTAATGTGACAAACCTAATAAATTTAAGTCACTAAAACATCACTTTACCATTATTTCCTATACTAACACAAGCTGTTAAAACAGTAGCAAACTCTCCATACAGTAGTGCCACCCAGCGCAAGCCTCAATAATGGAGGAATGGCTACAGTTTTAACAGCTTATATAAACATAGGGAATGGTGATCATGTAATGTTTTAATAGTTTTTACCAATACTGCCCATAGGATTGTGATGATTGGTTTTTAAAAAAACAGATATTAAAATGTAGATAGTGCACTGGGTTCAGATCTATATGGCTATATAAGCAAATGAACTTGGTATGAAAACAGTATTGTGTTTTTATCTTGGGTTCATAGTTTTATAGTTAACTAAATAGGTAAAAGATGGTTGCATTAGATCCTAAGAACTACTTGCAGTGCTTTCAAATCCAAGTCTCCTCATTGAAGAAAGCCACAAAGTAGAAACTAGTCTGGAGGATATTGGATGAATAGACTCTTAAAATAAAAAAGTTTGCCATTCATATATATAAACATGATTTTTTTAGGCAATAGGGTACTTTAACCAAGTAACAGAATTTGATCAATTTTATATTACTAGCTACTACCTTATTGTGGCTTTTATCTTCAAAAACACACACTACAAGCATATATGTAATATTGTGAAAGGAACTACTCTTCACACATGCACTCTGCCATCAATAAATGTCTTAAAAACATAGGTGGTCCACCTATGCTTAGAGCTAATTCTTTAAATAAACCAATCTTTATTTTCCTTGACTCAATTACATCTTGATCTTAATATGAGACTGATTTTTAAATTGGCAAATTATTTGCACAAGTTGAGTTTATATATCACAGAAAAGGTTTCTCACTTTTAACTACCTGCAAAACTGAATTGTATTAGTATGAATATATACAATAATAAGTAATATAGTAAATTTATAAATATGTAATACTGTAGAAGAAACCACTCTTCACACATGCATTATAGAACTGACAAACATTTCTCTGTCAATAAACGTGTTTAATTAAAAAATCAATATAAAATTCTTTACGAGGTTTAAACTTTATATATGGGCTAGAGGCAATCTCTAATTTAATTATCTAGAATGTATAGTGTCAAAATTATTGGTGGGGTAAATGTGACACTTGTAAATCAAAATGTAACAATTTACTATTGAAAAATACTGTACATATGATAAACATGTATATGAGAAATGGTAACATAGGCCAACTGACGAGTCCTAGTTCTGTATGAAATGCATCTTGGAGATCATTTGTCTTTTATTGTATCTTTATTCATACGATATAAAAAGAATGTGTGAAAGTGTGGAGATTACTTAATACCTTTATAATACTGATTTTCAAATTCATAAATGTTCAATAAAAAAAAACCAAATCATTTAAAGGAACATTTTTATTTAATCATAATTTCAGGTATTCACTATGTCAAAATTTTTGAAATAAAAAAAAATAAGTCAAGAACAAACAAACAAAAAAAAAATCTTTAAAAAAAAAAAAAAACAACTAGCAAAATGAGTAAAATTTGGGAATATGGAGGACTGTTTATAATTAAAACAAAAAAAACAGTAAAACATCTGTTTCTATAGTAAAAGATTTATTGATAGTTATTTATTAAATGCTGTTAGAAAATTGGTTTGTTGTTTGTTAACTTTTGATCTTTTCAAGTAAGAATAAGATTTTAAAACGGAGATTTAATATATTTAAATTCAATAAAATTACTTGAAAATTGAAATATAACTACATTATACCAGCCTAATCTATTTGAAACCCCTACCTCTTCAGTATGTCAACTTGATAGATATGGAACAGAGGGCAGGAAAATATAAAAAGTATTCAATAACTTCACATATCACAGTAAACAATTATTCATAGAATTTTCATTTATTTTAAATAATAATCATGAGAGGCAGTATAATTTTTTTTCTTTCAATTTAATAACATTTTAAAAATCATTTTAGACTCTTAATATGTATATCATATTTAGTATGTGTATATAATTATAAGAAAAAAAAAGTGAAATGAAAAGATTTAAAAGAAACTTTGATGACAAAATTTTTTGAATATGAGACCATCATTCTCATGAAGATATCCTTTGATATGAAAGGAAGTTGGTTGTTGAAGTGAATGATGGGAGAACTATTTTGTTTTGTATATATACATGTTGTATGTTTAGCTGAATTTCACTTGAGAAGGTCTATTTTTTAATAAATGATAGCATGGTTATATAAGAATTTTAATAAAATTTTGTTGTTTTGGCTAGTATTGTAGTGTTATATGAATTTCTATTTTATTTCTCATTGCTAGTATAGCATTAGGCAGTATTTAATTATTTTATAATTATATATGTATAATAAATCAGTAACTAAGTTTTCTATTTAAAATTGTTCAATAGTTTCTAGTTTTATTTTAAAATATTTTTTTTTTAAAAAAAAAAAAAGTCAAATTACAAAACTCACATTATTTTAAATGATTGCAAAATTTTTTCTTTAGCATTTTTTAAAAATAAAAATAAATCTATCAAACAATTTAAAATAGAAAACTTAGTTACTAATTTATTATACATATATAATTATGCATACATACTAAATATAATATACACATTAAGATACACTATATTAACTTACTACAGAAATATCTGACATATATATATATACTATATGTGTGATTTTGATTTAAAGTAAAATTATATGTATTAAGTTCATTTACAATATATACACATGTATTATGTATACATACTAAATATGATATACATATAAGGGATATATATATTTCATATCAATATCATCTATATTCTTTATTACTTTTTACAATATTTTTTTACAACCTACTATTGACAGTTTCGATTTCCCCCAGCAATCTTCTTCAGAACTATAACAAACACAATATAAATATATGAATACAATATACATGAACATATAATTTTACATTATATATATATGTAAAATTAAGAGCATGCTAATTAGCTCTAAAAAACTTTTTTATTTTTTTATTTTATGATAAATGCTACTACAAGAGAAGGCATTCAAATCATTTTTATCTTGGAGTGTCCCCATCCCCAGACCGGTTTCGACCTATGGGTCTCTTCAGTGAGGAATTGGGACATTGGATTCAAAAAACCAACTCAAGCTAAGCATTTATCTAAAAGTTAATTGTCAAGAAGCTCGAGTTGGTTTTTTGAATCTAAGGTCCCAACTCCTCACTGAAGAGACCCATAGGTCGAAACTGGTTTGGGGATAGGGACACTCCAAGATAAAAATGATTTGAATGCCTTCTCTTGTAGTAGCATTTATCATAAAATAAAAATAAAAAGTTTGTTTAGAGCTAATTAGCATACTCTTAATTTTACATATTTGTAAGTGCAAGCTATATATAAGTCATGTGACATCTGACTTGTTATTATTACTATTATTATATATTGTAGCCCTTGGATTTGTCCAAGGCTCCATCTTTTTAGGTTAGCATGAAAGAGAAGGTTCCATCCAAATTTTCCTCATAATGTATTTTTTTTTTCTTTAATAAGAAAAGATGTTAGCAAAGACCGAGTTTGAACCCAGATTGATAAGGGATTGCGTATGTTTGATTAGTAAGCAATCTAAAAATTTATTGTTAATGTGTTTATAACCAGAGGATTATTTTATTTTAATTTATGGGTTTAGTTAATATTAAGAATATATTAGAAAAGCAGGATTTACACATTTGTTGATAGGTTGACTGAGAAGAGGAAGATGTGTGACTATTGAAAACTATATTAGATAGTGATGATGAGTGAAAATTGTTTTATAATGAGTTATAAAGAAACAGCGTGAAAGTAAATAATAATAATAGTGTAGTTATAATAATTAAAGATTATAATTAAGGAGTAAAGCATTAAAGGTTAATTTAAAAAAAAATTATATACCTGCGATGTGTGTGTGTATAATCTGATTATAGATTTTGATTGTAAAATTCACAATCAATAATCTTTCTTATCATGTTGTAAAGCAATTTTTAAATAAGAAATTAAATCATTTTGATAAGTTTAGTATTAGCAGCCAAATTTAATTCAAAGTCTGAGTTTGAAACAGCTGTAATATATATCTGGTTTCATTATTAAATGGAAAAAGTAAGAGTACTGTTTTGTTATTTGCTTTTGAATATAGGTTTCAAGTGTTATCTTACTTAGTTAATTATCAGAATCTTTAAAAGACACAGATCTCACCAAGGAATTTAGGTGGACCATTAATTTGGACCATTAACGGTGATGGTCTGTCTGATGGTCTGGCAGATACCAAAAATTGATTGGCAATTATAGCTGTTAAATTGTAAAGTTAATTGTGTCTGTTTAAAATGGAATTTGTGCCTGTTTTTCTGAAAGAGCAAAAAGGTTAAAATTAATTGAGAAGGAGAACATGTCAATTAATTATAAAGATAATAAACAGATGGATTTTCTCTATAAAAGCTGTGTTAATAGAAAAGGAGCTTTTTTTTTTGGTTTTAAACTTGCTGATCTGTGAGTTTTCTTGCACTGACTAAGAGAAAAACTGTCTTATAAAATTTAAAATCGTTTTTATTGTACTTTTTGTCTCTTCAGAATAATTTGGCTAAATCTAACATTGTCTTAAGAGAAGACAATGTATAGTGAGTAAATTTTAAGTGGGCACACACTTGAACCTCCAGAAGTCAACTATTCAACAGATGGTAATAAAGATTTAAACCACAGAAGTTAAAATTTGAGTTTAATATCGTTTATATATATGCAAATAGTAAAATTTAAAACTCAAAAGTTTGATGTATATGTAAGTCAATTTAAATATATAAAATGAAATTAAAATTGGAAAAGAACAATCAAAAACAGACTGATATTGTGAAAAAGTAAAATGAAGGCTGTTTAATTGAAACCTGCAAAAAATTACAAAGTTTAAAGGTAATCTACCGAGAGTTGCAAATGAGGAACGTGTTTAGCAAACTAAAAACTGTAAATATGATGTCCAAGGAACCAAACTCTATCAAAAGAACTTTTTACTACAAGGACTTATATGCTATTATAAACCGGTCAAGGAGGAATGAAAAAAAAAGAAAAGTAAAAATCAGGAACTTGGAAGGACACCTGTGAAAAGACTTATATAAGTATAATTTTTTTATTATTATTATTATTCGCTCTTTATGTGTGTAGGACATTTAATATATATAAAAAAAAACGAATTTCTTTCTTTGTAGTGTATCATGTATATCATCTATTTTAAAATTAATTCATGTAATAATTACCATTGTATTATTTTGGGGGTAGAAATTGATTTCAGATGATTTTATATATGTTTATTTAAATGCTTTTGCTATTATGGTCATTTTGGGGGTAGATGAAATTTATATCATGTCGTTCTGATATGCCTTATTTAAAATGCTTTACAAACAATTAAAAAAAAAACCACTTAGAGATATTGTTATTAGCATCGGAAGTTATTGTCAAATGCTTAGACTTATAGGTAGATTGCTTGCCTATTGAGTTACATCATCATCATTTTTTTTACAAAAGTGCATGGAAATAGTTTTGAGAATTTGTGGGCATTTCTTATTGCTTATTATTATTGTTATCATAGATTTAAGGCCAGAAACAAGCTGATTTATGCTTGGAAAATTTAGGGGCTCATATTCCAGTACACTAATTTGCAAGAATATTAAAGTTGTGAAAGTTTTACTTGTATAATTTGATGTCTCGACCTGTATGTGTGTGGATAGACAAAGATCACAAACTCAGTGAAGTTTAACTCACTAAGATTTATGCTATATTCATAAAGTATTTGAACCCAGTGGAAGAGCTTTCCCACTTGAGTATTCTCTACACCGTAAGGTTTCTTATTTTGATGGCCAGAGGTGATTGGTATACCTATGTTTTTATATGACTAGCGATAAAAATCCTAGCATATCTCAACCTTAATGAAAAGGTTCTCACTTATTCGGGTCACTGCCTGTCTTATATTAATATTTGATATTCCTTACATGTGTATTAGAGGATAGCCATGATAAGCATTATTATAAGTATTGGATACTAGGTCGCAAACTCGATTTAATGTCAGAATGAATGCAGATAATGTATGTGCGATTGGTGTATTTGAATATTGTTTTTGTAGATTTGATTTAGCATTCGAGCCAAAAATAATTAAGTTAATAACTGTTAAGGGTTAAATAAAACTTACGAATGATTGGGCATGAGCAGTGCGTATATAAATTTATTTAATAAATATTTACATGGCCAGCTGAGAACTTCGCTGGAAAGGTAGTATTGTTAAAATATTATTGTGTCATAAGAACATGAGCATAGAGAGTGCACTATGATGATGTTTGATCTTAATGCAATTTATTAGCAATGACTTAGTCTCACTATTATTAAGATATCTCTGTTGTAAAGATTAGGGCAAAAGAATATTTAATCAGGATGATAGGATAAGATCAAGAAATTTGCAAGGGAATATTAACTTTAGATTTGTTAACTAAAATTATTAAATTTAATTAGGGGAGAAATCGATTATGTATTTTCTAAAATATATCAGTAATAAAAAAGAAAGCATTGAACACAATAAAAATTGGTATTCACTAGATTTAAGATAAAATGAAAGCGTAAATATAATGTATATGTTTTTGTATTGGATTATAGTTTGTCAAATAAAATTTGTTTTAAATAAAATTTGCGTGTGTCTCCATGTTTTTGTGGGTTATTATTATCTAGATATTTCCAATCCAATCATACATCGATATATTATTATGAATATTTGAATTGTAACTGATATTTAGTAAAACCATTTAAAAGGTTAATTTCAAATGCTTAAAATTACCAAATAATTTAATATTGTTGAAATATAAATTGTGAATAGAGATAGTATTGTGTGATAGCGAGTGCAGAGGGTGGGCATAAAATCCTTTCTCCACCCGTTGTATTCAAACCTCTCTAGACGCATTTTATTTTTATATAATTTTGTTATAATTGCGACTATGTTTTATGATGTGTTTATAAAGATTTAATAAGCTTAAAATATTCCAGCTTTAATGTAAATTGATATTAAACTGCATTAAAGACAACCGAGATCATCTTGGAGGCGATCAAGAGAGGAACGTTTATCACCAATGATCTATCCAGCTTATTCGATTTCCACACTTAATTATTCGAAAAACCCTGAGAAGAGATTATGATGAGACAAATGAGCTAGTACAAAAAAAAGTGTAAATTTTTAATAGTCAAATAAATAATAGTGTAATAGACATATGGATGTGAAGTTGATGGAGGGGTGGATCAGGAAGGTGGATATGAATATAGAACTTTATAATTAGAATAAAATTTAATTGTAGCTTTAATCATAGTGAATGGGGAATGCGCTGAGAATAACCTGGAATTCTTAAAGATATTAATATTGTCAATTTTAATGTGTTCTCAGTGTTCTCTAAATCAATTGTGTATTAACCCATTCATGAAATATTATTACTAAGAGTATTGAATTGAGATTTAACCTGTTTATTGTATTAGAGTTGCAATTTGGCGCCCTGGCAATTAAGCTTATAGATGTTCTGTATCATCATCATCATTCCAGTAGGCCTCAGAAATAGTGTCAGCTGGGAGTGATGAAGTATCCATCGATCCATTTGTAAAATGTAATTGGCATGCAATTTATCTGCAAGTGTGTAAATGCCATATAGATTTAAATATGGTATAATCAATCCATAACATGGATGTGCGATCATTGGAATAAAATTCTCATTGGTTATAATAAAGTTATAATTAGCTTAAACTATCCAATAATATATATGATATTTGTAAGCTCTCCCAATCGTTTTAGTTAAATTTAAAATACAATGCAAATGACCAATCGAGAGAATGCAAAAAAATGCGTTTCATGTTAATTTAATAAGTTTTTATAAAGTTAACAAAATAAAGAATAGCTTTTCATTTGTTTGAGTTGATTTTATTTAGTTACAATTGGCCTGTAACGCGGTCGCACGAAGGAGGTTATATTTAATTTATACGTATGAAATATATTAGTCTATACATTGTACTTTAGAAATTATTGTATTAAATCTATACTTAGAAATTATTTAATCTATACTTATTATACTAGAATATATATAATTGATACTTAAGAAATGCATCTTTGTTAATTTATAATACACTTAGATTTTCATTTAGTTAGAATATATATATATATTCTTTTATAATCATTATTTATAAACCTACATGTATCTTTATATACCTCTCTATATAATTATTACCTTTTTATATACTATACATTTTCTTTTTTATATTGTATATTTATCAATTAATACTTCCTATAATCATATATATATATATATATTTTTATCTTAATTATTTTACTCCTATTAATCTTTTTAATACTTAACTCTAACACAATATATTCATACTTTTATATTTTACACTATTATTATTCATATTAACATTCAATTTGTATAATTTTCTTTAACCTATATTATTATTATTATTATTATTATTAATTTTTAATACATTTTTTACCTACCTTCTACTTATATTTCCAAATCTTAACTGCTAAATTCAAACTTAAATTTTACAGTTATACTTTAGGAGCCCTCTATTTTTTATATAATTAATTTTTTTTCTTTTTTTTAAACAGGGCATGAGTTTGGAAAAGATTGTATAAAGATGATACAATTTACAAATAATAAAAGGGATAGAAAAATAAAAGCTATTTATATTAATAATATTAAGCCAGTATTTGGACTTTAAAAAAATTAGATTTAATTAAATAAAAAAATAGAAAGAGAGAGTTATTCAACTATAACTGCAAAATTTAAAAGTTTGAACTTAGCAATTAAGATTTGGAAATATAAGTAGAAAGTGAGTAAAAAATATATTAAATAATAATAATATTATAGGTTAAAGAAAATTATACATATTGAATGTTAATATAATAATAATGTAAAATATAAAAGTATGAATATATAATGTTAGAGTTAAATATTAAAAAGATTAATAAGAGTAAAATAAAAAATGAGATAATATATATGAATATAGGAAGTATTAATTGATAAATATAGAATATAAAACAGAGTAAAATGTATAATATACAAAAAAAGTAATAATTATAAGATAGAATATATATATAATGAACAATTATGTTATTCATGTATTTGTATTAAGTCTGTTATAGTTCTGAAAAAAATTGTTGGGCAATCGAAAGTGTCAATAATAGGTTGTAAAAAAGCATTGTAAAAAATAATAAAGAACATAGATGATATTAATATTATATGGATTTGACAATGCAATAAGAAAAAAAAAGTTATATATATTGTGGAGGATCAGGAAGTGGAAGGAAAATAGGTAAACCTGGGGTGATGAAAAAATCATCATCAACCCCAAGTCAATTTATAATAAAATATCAATAGTTTACAGAAGTATATGTAAGTAAGGAGATATTTAAGGGGAGCATGAGATCAGAGAACACAGGAGATCATTCAGAGATCAGCCAGCTAACTAAAAGCATAATTAACCATATATCAACTAGCATTATCAAAAAGTAATTATAAGTAATACTAATACTCAAAATAAAAAATCACTCATTATCATGAATGATCCACAATAAAAGATAATAAAATCTGAACAATAAATCAACAGTCAATCTTGTGACTGGATTGAACAATAAAAAATATAAATCAACAGTCAACCTTGTGACTGTATCGGAAATGGGTCTTCTGTAGACCAGGTTAACTACTGAGCCGTTGCCACCTTGGGCAATTATGTAAACATAACTTGGATGCACCAGCTTAGTGCCCATCCATTAAAATACACAATAATCAGAAATCGAAACAATAATTCTGGGACATTAAAACATGCTGATCATCATCAGCCACTTGTACTGGCCAACTATAAACTTAACTCCTAATAAGGCTAAACTAAAATAAAAGTGTGTGGGCTTTAAAGAGTATCCTCTTTTGCACCAACCAGGATGATGATGGATCATCTCTGGATGCCCCAAAGCACTAAATACACATCTCCAGTCATATATTCATCCCGTGCTCGAATCTAGCTCAGAGAACATAAGCTCTATTATTGTATGTGACAAAGAGATGATGGAAACAATTTTTAACAATTAAATAAGTTTATTAATAACAATAAAAAAATGATATTTAAGGTCTTATAGGTTAAGGGTTCTGATTTTGAAAAGTATACATAATTATATACACTAAAATTTTGACATTGATTTACATGGTTAAAAACCCATTCAGCATATCTTGATACAAAATAAACATGTTTGAATTGACAATTAATTTTAAAAAATGATCAAAATTTTACATAAGTGTCTATCTGACACACACTGTTATTTACAATACAATTGACATATATATGCACACATATGTGCCTGGGCTTGAATTTTCTGAACATATTTGACTTGTTACAAAATAATTATCAAAATCTTAAATTATATAACAATATAATAAATGATTAAAGTTTCAGTTAAATGAAATACATTTTACATACTAAATTTACTGAAACATTTATATATAATTCACATATGATGGCGAAACATTAATTTATCTACATATCACAATAAAATTATTAAAGATTATTTTCGCGCAATTTAATTCTCTTTGCTGAATATAGACTTTTACTTTAAAATAAAAACTACCAAATTTTTGACAGTTAATTGATTTAAAATGTCTTGCTTTTCCTAGTCAAAAAGATTTTTGGAAATCTTTTTCTTGTTTGTACTTTTTTTTTTTTCTAAATTATAAATATACCTTTAAACAGTTTTCTTCTTCTTTAATAAATGATTTTAAACTTTCTATCAGTTATAAAAATGTCATTTTACTAAGGAAATTATTTAAAACCATCAGCTGTATATATATTTATCTGTACTTTTCTGCATTTAGATATGTCAGCATACATATAATTACTTTTTCAGCAAGCTGGGGTTCCCTGGGCAAGCTGGAAGATTTTTCTTGGTGAGTTTGGTGGTTTAGGTTTATCATCGGTATAGTTCATGTAAGCAGTTGGTTCCTTTCTGTCTAGGATTGTTCCAGGCAAGCAGCTGTCTTGGTTTTATAATTTCAGACAAGCAACTGTCTCCTCCACGTTTAAGGCTATGAATTTCATCACAAAGAAGTGGGTCATTTTTTCCATGTGAATTCAAATTCCTGCTAAGAAAATATTAGCAGCTTCTGAATCTACTGACCTGCCTTCAGCTATATCAATTCATGGTAGCTATTCTGCCAATTCTATGGTCAGCTAAAACCAACTAATGCAAACTTCAACAAGCTGCAACAAAATATTATAACCAACTTTTCAGCTGATAGTTCTTACAAAAATTATTATCCAGACTGCTCTCTTCAAAAATCATTATCCAGACTGGAGCTAATTTTGTTATCAGCTCTTTTATAGAATCATCTAAGGTGATAATGACACCTTGATTGAAAACAGTTTTTATTTTTATCTCTCTAATCCCTTTAAAAACATACATGTTTTAATTAATTAAAAAAATTTCAAAAACAAGTATTGTTTTTACATTTCACAATCAGAATAATAATAATACAATATATATATTTATTCAGACCTTTTAAAAGTTTAATTTATAAAACAATATTTTAAATCAGTTATTATTAATTTATTTTTTTTATTTCAATGAATGTAGAAAATATCTACTATAACTTTTGTCTGTTTATCTCTAGTTTTCCTTTGAACTTTATATATATATATTTATGCACATACACTATATTAGTGTGTGCTATGTAATCCAACTGGTTACAATATATCAACTATAAGTGTCCAGGCAATTTAAAGTACAATGTATTTTTAAATTTTCATTTATTGTGCACTAAACAAAAATAAAATAGTTGTTTCTTCAGTCATAGTTGCAGTTTTTAGATTTAACTTGAAATAAAAGCATGGGTAGTCCAGAAATTAATGAAGTCAATTGACTTCATTAATTTCTGGACTACCCATGCTTTCATTTCAAGTTAAATCTAAACACTCATATTGTAGTTGAAGAAATAATTGTTTTATTTCATTTTAGTGCATAGTCAATGAAAGCATTTAATATAAAAAAGAATATCCATGTAAAAAAATATAGCATTACAATCTTGATTCTGCCTTTTCATTTTAAGATTATTTAATTATATTTAAAATTTACAGAAAATTAACTGAGTATATGCTCCCTATATAAGATCACAATTATTATTCATGCTTTAAATCAGGGGGGTCCAACCTATTGGCATCTCTGGGTTACATTGGAAAAAGAAGAGTTGACTTGGGCCACATTAAAATTACAAACATTATCAAAAGCTAATAAGTAAAAAAAAAAGGTCCAGGCATAATTTTCATGATATCCACCACCACAGACAAGCAAAAGAAGTCCTTAAATAATCCTAATTATGCAGTGACATATTTGGAAAATCTTTTAAAATCATCGAGCAGGTTCCAAGTTTGTGATCACTAACATAGAAAATGTATATATCTAAGTAATAAAACATCACTGATATTTTTTTATATATTTTTTATTATAAAAATAAAATAGAGAAATAAAAGTAATTGGATATTTGATATTATATATAAGTGCGTATGTACTTTTATTTAAATCACAACGCAACACGTAATCGCAAAAAAAATCTCGTTTTAAATAAGTTTAAAATTTTATAATGGCCCGCATGTAGCCCTCAGGTCACAAGTTAGGTAACTGCTTTAAACCTTTAAAACACCACCAGATGAAGATCTAAACATAGTTCAATTGTCTTAATATGGTTTTAAGTAGGAATGATGTAAAACTGATTTACATAATCCCAAATAATCTGCTTTGGTAAGATAGTAATGCAAGGTTTTATTGCAATTGATTAATGTCAAGAGGTAGAATATAAATTATATATAATCAGGATTTCACTGTCCATTGTTAACATCACACACACAAAAAAAAATTACTACAACTTAATTTACAAATCTTCATTAATGTGTGTGAAGTGAAAGGGTGAAATGAGATATATAAAAAATAATACATATCTATATTTGTAAAAATATTCAATAACCAATATACAAGTTTGTAAAAATTTTATATTCCTATACAAATTATTCATAAGAACAATGAAAAGCTATGACACTTTATATCCATTTTCTTAATAGCATTCCATAATTCTGCATAATTGAAACAAAGAATAATGATCAATAAACATACTCATTATCTAATTCCTCATTTCTTGAAACCAAAGGACAAATCTCTATCGAATGATTTTCAGCACAATCTTATTTGTATGGATTAAAAGATACTGATGGATAATTTGCACATTAAGACTTTTTCTTCAATATATAAATATAAATTGACTTCTCATAAAAACAAAGATCAATTGAGTGGTTTTCCAGATTAAATGGCTTAATTTGGTTAATACGTATACATTTTTTTAAAATCAGTTTTCTATAAGATTTAATACAATGCCATTAATTTTTTTGGTAGTAACATTTCACAATAATTCTGACTTTCCATTATTGAGAGTTTTATGTATGGTAGACATAATAGTATTCAATATGCCTTTTATAGTAATAAATTTTCTGTATAGTTTTTCATTACTGGATAATCTCATAACTTTTGTTGTAATCAAACCAATGGTATTTTTTAGCAAACTCCTATGACAACGTTTAAAATGTTGTTTGGTCTGATCAATAGCATTTTGTATATTCATATAAAAATCCTCTACTTCATCAAAATGACAACTTGTTAGGCAGAATGTCAATTATCTGTATCTGAGATCTTCCATTAAATTGAAATGGCTGAGAAATCAATAATCTTCACAAGATTTTTATTCCATTTTATATTTATAATGAATCACCATTCTATTTGTGTCTTTGAAATAAAGTATATGCCCTTTCAAATCCTCTCTTCACATATTTATTTAAACATCACTAAGTCTATCAATGTTCCATTTAATATATGATAGTTTTTCCAATTTGTACAATCTTCCTTCACTTGGAAGTGATCTGCAATTGTACATCTGCAAATAAAAGATTGTCATTGAATGGTAGCCTGGGTCCACAATCAGAGGATTTTTAGAACTTCTTGATTGCAGCTGCCAACCATTGCTTTGGCTACAGACTTTAAAACTACTGAAAATAAGAGCCATAATTTAGTTTAATCTATTATGATTGTGAATATCTATAAAAAATAAAACATTCATCCTACCTTCAAAAAAACCAATTGTTATATAGCAACTGAGAAGAAAAACTAAAGTAATTCTTGATTGTAAACTCAAGAGATAAAAAGCCACTAAACTCACCATATTAGCTGATGCATTTCGGTGATCCTATGAATATTCACATAGTAACAATGGCTGCATGCAACGAGAAGATATGGAGAGGAATTAGGAATTTGCCTTGTATATTCCCTTCAAGATTTTTCAGTTAACAGCACTCTTTTCTGCAGCCTGTCTATCCCTTACAATTGCTTAAATATTGATTCTTATTTACTAAGTTATTAGCAATCTAGCAAAATATGAAAGCATTTTGAACTTTTCTGTACATCAAATGATTCATGATCACATGTATAAGTAAACTATGTGCTATACAACAAAATTAGAATTGAATAAAAAATGGATAACAATGCTCTTAAATTTTAAAATAGCAAGTTATGAAATAATACATTATGAAAATGATAAGAATCTGAAACATATATAGCATGTATATCTTAACGTAAGTCATCCTTATATAATACTTGTCTACAAATATATAAATTTGTAGTCTGCTGATCTGATATATTTCTGACTGAGTTTATATACACATGCTATACAAAATCATTTATTAATTATATATAAACAGTTCACAAGTTTTCTTCTTAAAGTAAAAATACATTATTTAGTATCTCATTAAAAAAAAAAAAAATTATATATAAAAAAAAATATACAAATGAAAGTTAACATATTTAAATATCTTATAAAAGAGGGGGGAGGTGATGAAAGGTTCACAAATTAAATCTTCTATTAGAAATTAAATGCTAGCATAATGGAAGATATTATAAAATAATTTTAATTGAGCACTTAATAGTTTTCACTGTTTGAACAAAGGCAAAACTCTTTTCTCCATACAGTAGTGCCACCCTGTGCTAACCAGAGTAATCAATAGATGCCAGAAGGCTTGTGCATAAAATCCCTATCTAGTGCCTACTCATCTAATATCCCCAGACTAGTTTCTGGCTTGTGGCCATCATCAGTGAGGAGCCTTGGATCTGAGAGCACTGCACCTAGATCTTAGGATCTAATGCAACCCTCAAGCAGCCACCTTCTAACTCTACTTTACTACAAAACTATGAGAATGAAATTGGAAAACACAAAAAATATTTTCAATCTAAGCTCAATAGCTTATATAGTCATATGGGTCTGAACTCAATTCAGCACCCATACATTTTGGTGTCTTTGGCTCTTAAACAACCATAGCCACCACTATCCTATTAGGCAGGATTGGTGTTAAACCACTAAACATCCCATGATCACCATCTCATACTAGCACATTGTTGTTTAAGAGCCAAAGACACCAAAATGTATGGGTGCTGAATTGAGTTCAGACCCATATGACTATATAAGCTATTGAGCTTAGATTGAAAATATTTTTTGTGTTTTCAATTTCATTCTCATAGTTTTGTAGTAAAGTAGAGTTAAAAGGTGGCTGCTGGAGGATTGCATTAGATCCTAAGATCTAGGTGCAGTGCTCTCAGATCCAATGCTCCTCACTGATGATAGCCACAAGCCAGAAACTAGTCTGGGGATATTGGATGAGTAGGCACTAGATAGGGATTTTATGCACAAGCCTTCTGGCATCTATTGATTACTCTGGTTAGCACAGGGTGGCACTACTGTATGGAGAAAAGTTTTGCCTTTGTTTACAACAATTGTGCTAGTATGAGATGGTGATCATGTGATGTTTAGTGGTTTCACTGTTTATATCACTCTTTTGGTATTATCTTTAGTATTTTCAAACCTTTCTTTGAAAATTTTTCTTTATTGACTTTTTCCCATAGAATTACTATACTATTAGCCTTGCTGAATTTTATTCTTTATAGATTTAATTTTACTCAAGTCATTACTTTTTATATTAATATGTTCCACAGTTCTTTTGTCAGTACACAGGCTGTCAAATAAAAGACACATTTTATCTTATAGAATAAACAGTAGGCATGTTATTAAATATTTTTGACTCAATACCCATTACTCTATTAGCAATTACATTTCCAAATGGTTTGCAATTAGCACATATCTTTTATATATATCATGATTATCTTTTATAGTAGCAATTGAAAATAACTTTTAATGCTGGCTAAGATTTGTTTCAATAAACTCAATGTTAACTTTTTCTTTCTTGCAATAATTTCTCTAGTTGTTTAGGAAAATTTATATATTTGATAACTTCAAACACTAGACTGGTGAATGAATATCATCTTCAACTAATTCACCTCTAACTTCTGACTGGCGTTTTTCTCTTTATATATCTATCATATTCCCATATAAAAATTTGTGTTGTTGACAATTAAAAACTAAGCTACATTTTTTTTCAAAAATATTCTGATTTATTTATTGAATAATATGCTTTATTTTTCAATCAATTTTTGGTTACTGGATCATTTAATTAATAAAACTGGATCTAAAAAGAAAACAACTTAATTCCTAGTATATTTATTCAACTTTGAACATTTTAGTTTATAAATTAATTCAAAAGTTTATAAAATTGACTCTTAAATCTCAAAATTATCTTTACATAATAATTATTAAAAAAAAAAAAAATGTTATTTCACAAAGAAAAAAATTCATTTTATTAATAACCAATTTTTCCATATATACATAAATATTAATAATGTTGAATTTCCAAAACCTGTTTTATGAAAAATATTTAAACAATAAATTTTAATTTAGTCATTAATGATTTGCTCTCCAGACAATTTGTATTTATTATTCTATATCACAAGAAATATCAATTTTAATTATTATTGCTTTATATTTTAATCTTCCACTCATTGTATTTAATGAAACCAATTTGATTTAAATTCTTCAAATATTTTAGAACTTCTAAAATAAATTAAAGAATAAGAATTCTTTGACTTCTCATAAATAGGCATATATATTTAAATATCATATTTCACAACCTAAACTACCATAAAAATTTAGCAATAACTTTTAATATTCACATACTCACTCAAAACTTTTTTTAAAAATTTTTTGCAAGATTTTGTTACTTCAATTTATATGCCCTTTTCTCTCTTATTTAATTGCATACCTTTATAGTTACTAATTTTTTTCTAATACTTTTTGGTGCATTATTATAATTCTTTTCACTAAAACTTTTCTTTGAAAAACTGAATTGTTCTGCCATAAGACGTGCTTGTGCCCTATAACAGAAAAAGTTAAGGACCATTATGCTAGTACATAAATGCTAATAAAATGAGCAGATATCTTTGCACAAAATCATTTTTTAATACTATTACTCTTTATATAGCAATTCCAAAAATAAGATATCAAATTAAACCTCACAGTGAATTCAATATTTGATGATTTTTGCCTTTCCATTGAAAGAATATATATGAATGTTAAATCTCAAATGCTTCTTGGTTAGAAACCTTGTCCTAAGTTCAGATCCTTTAGATTTCACATCAAGTAATTATATATAGGAACAAAAATGAAATACCTTTATAATAATCACTATCTCCTACTTTATCACTGCCTACCACTTTAATGAGCAATTGACTGGGCCTGCAACTCCAGTCAAATTTTGCAAGATAAACACATTTCTCAACATTTCCACATTCATGATAGGCAGGGATAGTACTAAACAGAACTTACCAAATATACAATTTGATGAGAGAAACTCTCATTCTAAGCCAATTCCGAAGTGGCTCATTATGATTTGCAATGTCATGTGCAAGAGCTCAATTGAAGGACTTCTAGTCTGCTAAACTTAACCTCATTACTGCTTCCTCAAAGTCAGGAGCTTTTGCAACAGAAACAAAAAATTTAAGTCAAAATTAATTTTTCTTCACTAATGGTATTAACTAGTTAAAATTGCTGCATGCTGCAGAAATGCACAATCTAGCAGTAACTATTGGTGCAGAGAGTTGTGCTGGTATGAAAATCACATCCCCATCCAGTTAGTGCTGAATGAAAACTGATAGATTGTATGATGCCTAAGATTTTTTTTTAAAAAAAAGCAGGAACAGAAATTTAAATAAGCAAATATTTGATATATTCTACAAGACAGTAACCAATATTCTTGGTTGAGTTTGCTTACCAATTAATCTCAAATTAATCCTCATATTTGAAAATCATTCCATATTGTTATCTGTTCACTCTTGAATTCATTACCTAGCTATTTTCTAGAAAACGTTTAAACAAAGAGAAGTAATAAAGCATAAACTAAGCTGTGGACTTTTTTAATAAAGGATGGTTGAAAGACATGATTAGTGCAGTTATTGAAATAAATTAAAAAGTAAACTCAAGAGTTGGAAAATGTTATACTTATATATGGCAGCTCGGGATTAACAAGCCTGTAATCATAAATTGCGAGCCCAGGAGTAGATGGAAATATTACACTTAAACATTTAAAGTACAGCATAAATTATGATTTCTTGGAAATATTCAATTAATCTTGAAATAATGGAGTTATCTTAAATAACTATGGCCTACAGCATATATATGTAAAATAAATAAAATATTGTTTGCATTGTGTATTATTTAATGCTACACTCAGTTTGAAATATAGTAAAGACAAGCAATATTAGTCTTTCGATATGTAATTGACTATAAAAAAAGAAATATCATACATACATTTTCTTCGATTTCTTTAGTTTTCCATTTTTCTAGTAAATCATCAGCACCACCGAAAACTATTTTTTGAAGTTCTTCTATTTCATCATCTCGGTCTTTTCCTGGTAGATTTCTAGAATGCCTATATATAGGTTTTACACAATGTGTCTTGTCTTTACACTTTTTGTCAACATTTTTTATTGGTTTGCTTTTTTTCTTATTCAAAACTGCAGTTCGTAACATTTTCACTGAAATCAGCAAAACACTAGCAAGGGTAGACTTTCAGCATACTCAATAAACATGCGCAATATTTAGCCTTATTTTAAAGACTTTCGGGATACATTCCTTACTTTTTTTATAATTATTAGACTAAACGTAAAATAGCAAAATATTTTTTGATAATGTATATTTATTTCAGTATTATTATTAATATCATTTAAATATAATATTTTTAACAGAAAGAAGATTACGAGTTTATTACGTGATTTTTTTTCTTTTTCATTTTTACCCATGCTAAACCGCATGGTATTGATATCGTTGTTATCTATTTTTTCCTTTATTTCCAAAGTTATGGCTTCCCATAGAGAGCGAACTTATATTATGATTAAACCTGATGGTGTACATAGAAGACTGGCAGGAGAAGTTATCAAAAGATTTGAACAGAAAGGTTTCAAACTTGTTGCTATGAAATTTAAATGGGTAAGTATGTTTTCTATATCTCAAAGCTCAAGAATTATTAAATAATACTAATTTATTTATAGAAAATAATGTTATTTTTTTAATAGTTATTCAAAATTCATCTAGCTCCAACTTTATAAAAAATCGCATATATATTTTTTTAAATTTCGTACCGTAGATTATTCTATTTATAAAAAAAAAAAATGTAAAAGAAATTGTAGGTATTCTGTTATTAAAGAAAAAAATTTAGATCAATTTTTATTAAGCGGCAAATAGTTTTTTTTTACTAGCGATTCCTACCAGATTTAAAGAACAATAGACTAATTGATATGGATGGATAATAAACATGTGGTGATGTGATGTATTGTGGCTTTTCCTTAAACGAAGTCAAGAATATCTCAGCAATTATGTCCTGATAAACCTGTTAGCCACTTTATTTTCCATTTCCCACTCTAAATTGTCCCATATTCTGCTCCATCCCATTTCCACAACATAATCTTTGTCAACTCTATAACCTTTATATCTAAATCCCCTTTATTTTTTCCCAAACCCTTCTTCCATAACTTCATTATTGTACCCTTTCTGTTTTCAAGCATTTACATTCAATTAACAAATGCCTAATATTTTCTATTTCTTCCTTACATAATTTATAAAATAAATCACCCATTTTTTCCCCATTTACATGTATATTCTCTTGTAGCTAAAGATCCCGTTCGAGCTTTAAATAATAAACTACTTTTCTTACTATTATCATATATTATTTCACACCTAATATTCTGTTTATTTCTATATATATTTTAACTCTTTTTACTCTCCGTACTATTTCTCCATCTCTCTAACTCCCTATTCTTTTATCCCATTCCTTACTACTACAACACTCAATAATCCTCTTAACACAATCATCCCATCTTTTGTACAAATATACTGATATAAATTCTTTATCCAAATCTTTTGCATACTGCATACCTTTCTTACCCATCTTGTTACCTGCCCTTTACTCATAACCCAATTAAATACTACTTTAGCTATTCTTTTATTATTCATAAACTGCAATCTACCAAACATTTTCATTTTACTTTTTGCATCTCTCATGAAAACGTGACAATCTCATTTCTCCTTGAATTGCCTCTTTTGCTGTCCATACATCAGCATCCAATGCATGTCTTCCTACTTCCCTTCTTCTAAGTAATTTAATATCTCTTTACTAACATATAATGGATCATTACCATATGTTAACCCTGCTACTGCAACTCCTTGCCATATAATTCTAACTACATCTTATTTATTATATGAAAACACTGTTAATTTCTTTATCAATCCCTTTCTTTTCTTTGCTTCATTTATCAATTTTTTCTCCCATTCATCCAAATAATTTTTCTGATTACTTAAAATAATTCCCAAATAACTAAATCTATTCACCACACTTAACTTAATATCTCCCAATAAAAATTCTACATCTTCTTTTTCCCCAGTATTAACCATCATTATATTTGATTTTTCTTCACTAAATTTAATCCCCATCTCTTTACCAACCCTTGCACATGTCCTCAACATAACTTCCATATCTTCTCTTCTTTCTGCACACAAAAATATATCATCTGCAAAAAAAAAGACCTGACAAAATATATACTCCCTTACTACCTATTAACGTTATCTCTATCCCTCTTCCTAATCTTTCTATTGCTCTTTCCATTTCACTCAAATACAACACAAACAAAATAGGTGACATAGGGCATCCGTGCCTTAGCCCCACCCCATTTTTAACTTTAACTGATTTTATATTCCCTAATTGATATACATAATAATTATTTTCATATAATTTCTTAATAATATCTATTAAAGCTTCATCCATTCCCAAATTTTCTAAACTTACCCATAATCTATTTCTATCTACTCTATCATATGCCTTCTCTATATCTATAAAACTCATATAACTGTTTACCTAAATTTTTACTCATATCCATAAGTTGTGTAACTACAAATAAACTATCTCCTATACGCCTATCTAATCTAAAACCTCCTTGCATTTCCCTCACTACATTATTTCCTTCAATCCACTTTACAACTCTTCTAGCCACCATATATGAGAAAACTTTATATAAAACTGATGTTACCACTATTGGTCTATAATTATTCAACTTTTTATGATCCTTTCCTTTAAATAATAATCTTACTCTTGTATTACTCCAACTACTTGGGAAAACTCTTTTCTGTGCCATTTTATTAAAACAAGATAATAACTTTCCTTTTGTCTATATTCTAAATTCTTTACCATCACTGCTGCCCATCCATCTAAACCTCTTGCCTTTTCACTTTTCAATTTTTTCTCTACCTCATTCAGTTCATTTTCTGAAAACCTAATATTCCCATTACTATATGCTTTCATGTTTTCTGTCACTCTATCATTCACATCTAACATCTTTTCTATATTCATTACATATCTATTTAAGATTATCTCTAAATCTTCTCTAGAGCTACACTATTCCCTCATCACCTAGTAATACTATCTCCCCTACATTCCTCCTTTTAATGTAATTCCAAAATTTTTTATTCCCATCTCTTCCACTTTTATTAATATCCTCCAACAATTTACTATTCAATTTCATTCTCTCTATATAATTATCTATTTTAGCTAACTTCTTCTTTTCTAAATACTTTTCCCATTTAGCATTAATATCTTTTTCACTTTCCTTATTCTTAATAGCACACTTATATTCTCTACATGCTTCTTCCCTCTCTTTTACCCTTTTACTAATTCTCATTTTTTATTACTTTTATTCTTCTGAATATTCTCACCTAAAACCCTATTTGCCACTTCTTCTACTTCTTTACACCAGTCCTTATACTCATTCCCAACCCACTCTTCCATAATTTCTTCAACTTGTATTTTATACTCTTCCAACTTATTCTTATCATTCACTCTCCATCCACATCTTTCACTATTATTTCTACTTTTATTTCTATTCTCCATCACATTACTAACCATACAGTAAGACTCCATTCAGTAGTGTCACTCAGTGCCAACCAGAGTAATCAATGAATGCCAGAAGGCTTGTGCATAAAAACCCCATCTAGTACCTACTCATCTAATATCCCCCAGACTAGTTTCTGGCTTGTGGCCTTTGTCAATGAGGAGCTTTGAATCTGAGAGCACTGCACCTAGATCTTAGGATCTAATGCAACCCTCCAGCAGCGACCTTTTATCTCTACTTAACTACAAGACTATAAGAATAAAATTGAAAACAATAATATTTTCAATCTAAGCTCAATAGCTTATATAGTCATATGGGTTTGAACTCAGTTCAGTACCCATACATTTTGATATCTTTTGCTCTTTAACAACCATAGCCACCATTATCCTATTAGGTAGGATTGTTGTTAAACCACTAAGCATCACATGATCACCATTTCTTATGCTAGACACAAACCAGAAATTAGTCTGGCGATATTGGATGAGTAGGCACTAGATGGGTACTTTATGCACAAAGTCTTCTGGCATCCATTGATTACTATATGGAGAGTTTTGCCTGTTTAATGACAGTTATGTACTTTACAAAATTCCTTAGTCTTCATGGAATGATTGTACACATTAATCACATTCTGGGCTGTTGATTATTTTCATGATTACATAATGATTTTTTACCCTCTATATCTAATTATACACCAATAACGTTAATTCATTTTTAACATAATCAACTATTTAATAGCAGTAAACAAAAATCATTTATAAAAATGAATTTTGTTGTCATGAAAAATAGTAATTGAATACATTCTTTTGTCTCAGATTGTCAATGGCATTCTTAGGTTGCAGGTAGCAGAGTGATTTTGAGATATAAGGGCTAATCATAAAATTGACAAACAGTGCTGAATTAAGAATTCATGATTCATTGTTGGATATCATTTCATTAAAAACTGAATACCGTTTCCAATACAATCAGTCTTTTCTCTCTCCTAGTGTCTTCAGTCACTTAAATTAATGGTGAATCTAATCATCATGTGCTTTTCATACTATTAGTAGTTTCCATATCCTAATTGTGACAAATTGGATTCTATATTTGTGCAACCACATTTTCATCTTTTAACTATATGTACAGCCATTCTGACTACATCTTTTTAAAATAAAATATGTTGAACACGGGACAAAATAGCCAAGTTTTAGAATTTCCAGATGAAAAGATATGTGAATGCTGAAAATTTTATTCATATGTTGCAATTAATGAAAATTGTGAATATCTAAGAAGGAAAATATTTGAAATGGACAATATTACAAAGAAAAGTAGTTTCATGTGTGCATACATTATAGTGATGACTAAGACAAATATTTAGTTGTAAGAGCTAGAGCTGAGAAAACTGACAATACCTTAATGAAATGGTTGTTCTAATTGTGATCTTCGTCAAGACAGTACAATTACTAAGGAGATAGTTTACAAGTGGAATTGAAACAAGAATTTCGTCTTGATAAAGATAATACATTTACACAGTTCTACCATGGAAGAGATAGAAAAGATAATCTAAAATTGCTTATCTTATAGTTTGGATAGATTGTCATGCCTGAGTGATTATTCATTAAAATGAGAGAAATAATCTTAGCAGCAATAGTGATAAATCAGAAGGCAGTGATAACAGTAAAGGTTAATTATTTTAAATCTTAATTTAAAATATAGAAACTTTTTATGGAGGATAGTATTTATAGTTAAAGAGCTGTGGAAATTTAAAATTGATATAACTGCTCAATAAAACTCATCTTCTAGAGCAAGAGTTCCCAAAGTGTTTGATATCGAACCCCTGGAGTAGATTTAAACTTTCTAGGGGTCGATAGTTTCAATAAAAAAATTTGGGAGTTGACAACAGCAAAAATAGATGCCCTTACTACTGCTATTTGTTTGTTGCTTCAAAATATCTATGATTTCAATAAGTACTTAATTAAGAAGTAAAATAATTCAAAAAAACATCTTTTTGATAAAAACACATTACATACCAAACTTGCGAACAAAAAGGTAAAATATATCATTAAAAGAATCACGCTTAAGAATGCATGAAAATACATGTAGCACAAACATGTTTGCGCATTGTCTTATCGAAAGAACCAAAGTAAGTGCAGATATGAAAAACCATTGCATATCCGCAGGAATGAAACGATATTTGATATTAGCAGAATCGGTTTTGTATAATCATGCTTTCATAAAACACTATAAATTGGTTCATTTGATGTGTCATACTTGTGATTTGAACTTTGAATATAATTATTTATTGAGGCGCAATACTATGAAAAAGAAAATCAGAGGATAGTTTATTTATTTGAGTTTAAACAAAAATTTTCTGTTTTAAGTAAATACATAATTTATTGTTTTTTTTTAATCACAGGTCTATCGAAAATTGTTTGTTAAAAAGTGTTTATTTATTACGATAATAATATAACTGAACTAAAAAAGAAATGCAGATAATACAGCTTGGATTATTTGAAGTTAGGATTTGTCCTGTCATTATCAAACAAACATTCACCAATGTGCCTCATATGTGAAAAAGGTAACGATGCTATAATACCATCAAAACTAGCAGATTACCTGAACAGAATTAACCCTGACAAAATTGAAAAAGATTTGTCATACTTTCAATCACTTGAAAGATAAAATTCTGAAGAGAATTACAACAGATGATATATTTGTTTCGTCATTGACGCAAAATGATAATGGGTTAAGGCATCATACAAGGTATTCCTACTCATCGCGAAGTCTGGCAAGCCGCACACCATAGGGGAGAAACTGATTCTACTGGTCTGTCGCAGAGGTGTTGAACACTGTATTCAACAAACTTGCATAAGATGTTATAAAAAGGATTCCTTTGAGCAATAATACAATTGAAAGGTCAAGACATGGCAAACTGTAATCATTTGCAAAAAAAAAAAAATTTTTTTTTCCTCCAATTGGATGAGTCAACATCCGATAATGAACCTTTATTACTGGTGTACATTTGTTTTATTCCAAGATCAGGAATTGCATGAAGAGCTGCTTTTTGCTAGAACTTTAAAAACTAACACCAGAGGCAAATCAATTTTTAATTTAATGGAGCTATTTTTCAAGGAAAGTTGCGACAGATGGAGCATTAACTATGGTTGGTCGTTATTGCAGTTTCATAAGTTGCCTGAAACAACACGTACCTCAAGTCCTTGCAGTTCACTGTGTAATCCATAGGCAAATTTAGTAGCCAAGAACTTACAACAAATTGCATCATTGCTTCAGTTTGTTATAACAGCTGTGAACAAAATTCTAAGTAATGCTTTGAACATTAGACTTTTCACTCACGTGAGGAAAGCAATGAAGATTTCTATCGATTGGTTCTCCATACCGCTGGTTTTCAAAAAGTTTATGATTGGCGAGATTTGCATTTTTTCAATTTGTTTTAGAGTTTTTGGAAGATGAGGATTCCAGTTTGAAAGAAAATTTACTTAAGAGTAAAACAGATATTGCTTATTTAAGTGACTTATTTGGCAAATTTAATGATGCTAATTTACGTCTCCAAAGAGATAATTTGAATGTTATCAAAGCAAAATCAGTCTTATTGGCTTTTGTTGCCAGATTAATGTGTTTTAAGCAAAATATTGCAAGATCTGAAGTTTCCCACTTCCCCAACTTATTTAAGATAGGTACAATCAAAAAAGAAAACATCTTGCTGTACATCAACCATTTTGAGGCTTATCACTTAGATTTCAAAACTAGGTTCGAAGATATTCTGTTATTGGAAATACCAGACTGGATAATAAACCCATATACTACTAGTGCAGAATCAAATATAATTTTGCATGATGATTTGATAACCATCAGCACGATTAAGAATCTCAAGGTATAATTCAAACAGGGTTGTCAAAAATTTTGGCAGCAACAAGCACTTCCACTTCTATACCCGGCTCTATGGACTGTTGTATAAAAGTATTTGCTGGCATTTCCATTGCTGTATTTAGTAGAGAGAGGCTTCATTGTAGTTTTAAACCTGCTTCAGGACAGACATCGATTGCATATCACTAAACGTGGAGACTTGAGAATGCAACTCACTAATTTAAACCAGACATAGATAAATTGTTAACAAATCACCAAGTACACCCATCACATTAAAAAGTTTTCCAAGTTAATTTATTTGGTATTCTTATTTTTATAATTCTGATTAAAATCTTTCATTGTTGTAATTTTGTTAATATTTAATTCTGTCTGAATATGATTTTTTCACTTCATTTTATGTTTAATAAAGTGATTTTAATATTTGTATTTGTTTTGAATTTACATATTTATTTCATAAATGTCAAAAATTTAAAAAAAAAGCTTGCATTATTTTGCTTTAATTTTCGTTAATGCAGGTTTCGATATTATTCCGTAGTCCTTTTCTGTTTTTCAGTCATTAATTACAAGTGATTTAACTGAAAAGTTTGATAGCTAGTGAAGTATTTAATATCAAGTACTATACAAATTTATTAATTTGAGTAAATGACTAGGGGTTGACGATTTTAAAAGTTTTTGGTAAAGGGGTCTGCAGCTAAGAAAAGTTTGGGAACTTTTGTTCTAGAGCAGGGGTAGTCAACCTTTTTATACCCACTGCCCACTTTTGTATCTCTGTTAGTAGTAAAATTTTCCAACCGCCAACCGGTTCCACAGTAATGGTGATTTAAAAAATGGGGAAGTAACTTTACATTATAAAATTTATAAAGCAGAGTTACAACAAGCTAAAGCAAATGATAATAATTATTTACCAAATACTTTGTTGGACTTTCACTAACTTTGGCAGAATAAATCTTTATAAAACAACTTACAGTAGTTAAATCTATCTTTTTATTTATACTTTGTATACATAAAAGCATGAAGTCTAATGAAATTACATTTAATTAATTAAATTATTAATGAGATCCCTGAGGCTGATGCTGCAAAACTAAATACTGGATATCTGACTCAATTTTTGTAAGGAACAAACGAAGTTCTCCTCTTTTGGAAATATTCAAGCAGTTTTTTTGATCATAATATGATTAACAGCGCTAAAGCCTGATTCCACAAGATATGAGGTAGGGAAAGGTATCAATAAACTGAATATCATTTTCTACATATTTGGATATAAGACAGGCATTTTTAAATTTTACCATAGATTTTCATATGCATCACTATCGAATTTATGTTTACTTTCTTCATCATATCTAATTTCTAACAATTCTTGGCAAGTTGTAGCAGCCTCTTCAATATTTGCAGTAAAAGGATTTTTCATCCAGTCATACACCTTCAATATCAAAATATTTTCAAATCATTTTTCCATGTTCAGTTTAAGTTTGTTGAGGTGGTTACTGAATCTGTCAATATTCTCGGGAGTGACATCATCTTTTATAGATGACAATTCAGGAAACTGATGAAATTTCTCTCTTCAATAGATTATAACAAAGTAGTTAAGTTTTTCGATAAATAATGACACAATACTTTGGCACATGTAAGAGTTTTATTAGCTCCTTGAATCTGCAAATTGACATCGTTAAATCTCTTGAAAATATCTGCCAAATAAATGCATCTTTTTTTACTGTTTCTAACTGTTGATGTGGATTGATCTGTATGAGACTATCATATAATGCTACAAAATGAGCCAAAGATGTGCCCTTTGATAGCCACTGAGCTTCTATGGGCATTAGTAACATATTAAAATCTTCATTATTATCCTGGCAAAGCTGTCGAAACATTCTATCATTTTTTGCATTGGATTTGATCTTGTTTGTGACTCGAATTATTATAGTTAATGATGAATGGAGACTTTTACTTAGATGTTTTCCTACAAGATGTTGTCTATGCACCACACAATGAATACATAAAACATTTGGCACTTCTTCCTTCAAATAAGTAACAAATCCACAATATTGGCCTACCATTGATGGTGCTCCATTAGTAGTGCATGCAATAATATTATTCAAATGAATATTTTTTGTAAAGTATGATTTCACAGTATTAAATATAGATAATCCTTTTGTATCTGTAATGAGTTTTATTGCGAATAGCATTTCTTCTCATAATGTATTGTTTTCATCAAAATAATGTACATATGCCATCAATAAAGCATTATTATCTTCAATGGTAGACTCATCCAATTGTATGGAAAATGAAGAGTTTTGGAGAATACTTAGTTTTTTTTTTCAACTTCTTCAATTCGTCACTTTACTATGCTATTGCTTAGGGGCAATGTTTTTAAAATTCCAAATATATGTTGATGCATTACTGTTTAGACAAATTCTTTTATAGAGGGTATTATTACAGTTTCTCCAATATTATAGCTCTCACCACTTGCAATTAATTGTGAAATGTGATGAGACAATTAATCCATTTTCTTTCACTACATGTTTCTTAAATAAATGATGCAACGATTGTTAAACGATTTTGAAATTTTGTATATATTTCCTGAAAATATTCAATGGGCTTGTCCTTATCATTTGGATGTTTTATAGCAAGATGTTCTCGCACTCTACTTTACTTCATTGCCTTATTGGATAATGTTTTATGACACAATAAACACATTAGGTGTTGTTTATTTACAACAGATTTTATGAAATCCATCTTTAGATCTTCTGGTAAATAGCCATGAGTGTATTTCTTTTTTTAAGACATGAGCTCACAATATTTCATATTTTGTTTGAAGCTGTAGGCACACTCTCACTCACAAATCTAACTGCGTACTGACCAATGCGACTGCAAACAAAAGCGCCTGTGCTGGAAATCGTCATCTGGGCATGCTTCTCGCGCATCGTGGATTGGGTTTGGGGGGAGGGGGATTTCTGGGACAAAGCTCTTTTGTTAGCGATGGCACTATAGCTCCATTTCATTTTATTTATGTAACATGAACTAAACTTATGTGTGGGAAATACAAATAATATATTTTCAGAAATTTAAATTGTCACCGAGATTTTTATGAAAATCTAATGGAAAATGTTTTTAAATAATGCTATGAAATTTTTTTAAAAAGTCAATTAAATTTAAAAAAAGAAACTGCTTCAGTATCAGACAAAACTCCTACCGCCCACCATAAAGGCTGGAACGCCCACTAGTGGGTGGTAGGGACCAGGTTGACTACCACTGTTCTAGAGGAATAAAATTTAATAGAAGGGATGGATGGATACAAGTTTGTTAGAAGAATAGATTGCCGTAAAAGATTAACATGGTGTTGGATTTAGTGTAAAATCTAATTTAGTGTTTCTATTCTTGGAATTGGCTTGCATAAAGTCATCCACTCTAATGTTAAATTTTGAAATGATTGAAAGAAAAAAAGGTATTGCTGGATAGAATTATTACATCAAAGCTATTAAACAATCAA
The DNA here is from genome assembly GCA_028023455.1 of Epiperipatus broadwayi. Lineage (NCBI taxonomy): Eukaryota > Metazoa > Onychophora > Udeonychophora > Euonychophora > Peripatidae > Epiperipatus > Epiperipatus broadwayi. The sequence goes on from JAQFVV010012463.1 coordinate 1,279,615, forward strand.
ATTTTTCTTTGTGGAGACTTTAAAATATATAAAAATAATAGATTTTGGTCACAAGTTATTGGAAATAATGATATTGGTATGATCTGCAGTTATTGAATTTCACAAATATTTCATTTAGATAGCAAAATCACTGCAAATTGATATGGATGAGTCCATTCTCAAAACAATGATATTCTTTAGTTTACATTGTTGTGTAGAGTCACAGTATAAGGGTTCATATTTCAAGTGCGATTGTTGAACAGATTCTAGATTAGTATGTTTCAAGGTCAAAATGTTAATTCCATTTATTAATGTCTTATTCCAATCATATTCACCAAAAAAAAAAAAAAAACCATGATGATCATTTGTGCTAAATTTCTATAGCTATTAAACATTAAAATTGCTAATGTGGTCTTTCAGAATTGTCAAGATAATGAGTTGTAAAGTTCTCTTAAGGAATGTGTTTGAGTACAAGAAAATCTATTTTGGGGTTCTATAAAAAAATAACCATGATTGAAACTTCTGTTAGTGATATGATTAGTGACTTGATTAAAAGGAAATGTGATATTTTTCTATTTGGCATATTTCATAAAAAATGTGAATAAGTCAGAAAATTCTGTGAAAGCAAATTACATTATTTAAAAAAAAAAAGCAGAAAATTTGAAATCCTACTGCATTCTAGCTGCTGTAAAATTAATCCATTCAGAATATTAAAAAAAATTCAGGAATATAAATATGCTACAAAAGCAAATTGGAAAAATTGTCATTAAAAGTGGAACTATCATTAATAATAATGATGTTACTTTATTTTTAATTTACAAAAAAATTATGGCTCTCGTTTTAAAAATAAAAATAAATTTTTTTTTGAACAAATATAACTGACTAATTTTTAAGTCGATAATTTTGTATGGCGGGAATGATATAAGTATCCAAATGACTCTTGGCAATAAAATGATTCCCCATCTCTATCTTAAATAAATAATTGAATATCATAAAGGTAGATCAACTTAATTTTTTTTTATGAATAACTCATTTAATTCTTTTTATTTTGGTGTAGGAAATGAAAGATGACTACTTTTTTAACGCTGCTTGTAAAACATTTTTGCAAAATTCTAAAAGTATTGTCAGTTTGATTTTAAATAATGTTGGAATTGGTTTTTGCAGTAAACCATTTCAGAGATTTGGCACAATTTCTTCCCAAAAGATTAGAACTATGGTATTATTATAGATCCTACTGAAATATCTTTGAATTTAAACTTTCTACATAGAAGACATGAATCTAATTTTTGATTGTCCCAAAATAAATTGCAGGCTTAACAGCATGCATTAATTTTTTATAAGATACAGAATGCTAAAATTTTGAAACACTATATATTTATTAAAATATGCTTAAATATGTCAATTATTTATTTTAGCTTTTACAAATCCTTCTTACTGGAGGTTTGTTTTTTCTTACATTTGCGATTGAAAACTTTTGAATAGAAAAATGCAAACACAAATTAAATGTGGTTTTGCAATTACACAATCTTTTGAATGATGGATGGATTTTATCATTCCTAATTCATTAAAATTAATTTTTTTTTTTTCTTTTTGATATATTTGTTTACTGCACTTATTAATTTTCATTTGAAATATGTAAATTTCTGCTATATATACAGTACTTGTGCTTGAGGCTTCATAATTTCATTCAGCATTAATGAGCTGTTTGGTTCATCCTTGGATATGCCATGAAATGATTTCATAATTTTAAAAAATTAATAAATACCAAATACTAATCAATCCATTTAAAATAGATGGCAGATCCTCAAGAATATTTAATTGAGATTTCAAGAAATCATGGTACTTTTTCTGTATTTTATACTTGCTTATGTAGTACATGGTTTTTTTTTTTTTGTTTAATTATTTTTCTTTTATAAGTACTGTATTTATTAAACATACTGCCATATGAATCAAGTCTAGTTTGTAAATAAAATCTCTTGAACTCTGTTTGTTTGTGTGGGAATAATAAATGAATTTTGGCATGAAGTTAAGAAAAAAAATTCACAAAATATAAAGACATGTATTAAAAAAAATCATGTTCTTAAAAACAGATATTTATTTTACATCCATTATTTTCTCATTGGTGAAACATGTACTGTATATAGAATTTCACTGATTTTACTGACCTGCTGATCTTGGAAAAGCTGATTTTATATTCTTAAGATACTGAGCCAAAGTTACAAATATTCAATTCATCATTGAATCTTTCTAAACATGAAACTACAATGATCATCCAATAACAAAAGCATTAAAACTATTTTCTTTATCTGTTTATGACTTTAATTTTCCCAAAATTTCTTAATTCTATAAGCACTAACATATATAATAATAGGTATTTGCAATAATTTAAATCTTTTTTTTTTTGTTGTTGTTACTGTTATGTTGATAATTGATCCTATGTTGTAAAATAAGATAATTATTCTCTTAGCATACTATCTCTTGAATTGTATACAATACAAACTCATGATGTCACTAACTGCACCTGGAGAAAATTTATTTATAGATTGAGCACTGATTATGTTATTTCAGTTTTTTTTTTTTTTTTTCAGCTTCAAATGTGAAAATTTTTATATATTATGCCCAACAATTTAATGATATAGATAAACTATTAAAAGTCCTATTGATAATCAATAGTAATAATAACTGCTGAATTTTTCATCTGTAATACGTTCTTTTAAGAAAGCATTTTAAGTAATGGCATTTTCTTATCTCAATTGCTTACTAGATCTAAAACAAAGTTGAATAAATTTAAGCTCTTCATAGAGAAATAGTCTGTTATTCTCTTCAAAAATCTATGAATAGTATGTTTTCTGATAATACTGGTGTGGAGTAATTATACAATAAAAAAGTGTCCATTCAGTATTTGTCTTCATCCGTTTCTCTAAACTGCTACCTATGTATTCTATTATGTTGGGAAAATGGCCTATGTATTCTATTCTGTTGGGAGAAATTATGCAAATATGAAAATTTATCTTTATGAGTTAACATTTTTTTTCAAAATCAATTTCAGCAGCCATTTTTGAAATTATATTTATCAAATATAAAAATTTAGATTTCTATTTGAAAATGGAAAATAAAATATTTTAGAGTCCCAGTCAATTATTTAAATAAAAATGCTGAAGTTTTATAGTAGTTAAAGTAATTTATATATGATATTTAATGCAATATGACTTCCAGCCGTTAATTTGATCTTTTTATCGCATCACAACTTTTGTCTATTTACATAGAAAAGCTATTAATGGCCAAGTATGCTCATATATTATAGACTTAGATGCAAAACAATTTCAGTTAGAAAATGTTAATTCTCTTTCTGTTAAAAATTTTAAATAAAATTAATCTTAGACAAATAATTTTAAAAAGGAAATAAGATTTTAAATTTATTCAAAATCAGTAGACAGTTCTTAAATATGCATTGTAAAAATCTTATACCTCTTCTTAAAAGCAATTAATATTTTTAGATTAATATAATGTACCGATCAGTTTTGTCTGTTCATATAACAGGATCTAGCATCTAGGCAAAAGTACCTTAAGTCCAATCATGTGCAAGATACATAAGTCAGGAACATTAATGAACTCTACCTTATTTGCCTATTTTCCAGATTTACCAACTTATGACAACAATCCCGATGATACCGATCTAATTTATTTCTCACCGCCGACATCGCAAAGCAGAGATACAAAGACTCTTAATTGGAAATTATGTAATGGAACTTTTTAGTATAAAATATCACAAGTTTGACACATTTAAAGATCATGACCTTTCATATTAATTATATATTTATATATATAGTATTAGCGGGATATCATCTAGTCAAAGCAATCATAATTTATTAATCAAAATATACTATTTTAAATAAATGAAACGATTCTGAAAATTGTTATATATGTATGGTTTATTAATTTAAATAAAATACGTGATTTATTTAATTATATTTCTCCATTAGTCATCATTGGCACATTTATATAAGATGAGATTTATCTTTTATTATTTAAGAAATGACAAATATATTCATTAATTTATTATTTTATTGCGGCTAATTTATATACCAATAATCGATAAACTACAATATCTGTAAATACAATTTTAATAGTGCTATATACGAGTAAATAAATGACTCTTAAGTCCACCCCTAGAAAGAACAAAATCTAGCACTTGACCAAATTTACTTAATAAAGATTATTTTATTACCGAAACATGATTATCATTAACAATGAAGTAATCTCAGTTTATGCTGAGTAAGAAATGTGTGTGGGAGTGTTAATTTAGAATATATATAATTGCATAGAAAAATGACACACACATGAAAATATTAATAAATATCATAAAGAAATCTGCTTAGTAGAATTGGAACATTACGGCTTAGGGATATTCATAGGTTTTATTTGGAACTAGAATTTAAGAGAGCGGTGCGTGCATGGTGGCATATTTATGTGATCCAGTCGCGGATCCTAGAAGGTTCTTCTGAAAATTCATTGAAGGAAGTAGATATATGTCTGCGACTTTGGCAGAATCGGCTTATCAAATGAAGAACAGTCTGCTGTGAGTTTCCTTGGGCCGGTTTTTCCCAGAGCGATCCCATATGGTTATCTCCAGCGACAAAGAAAAGTCCCAAAGGAGGGTTGTTTTGTTTTTGGACTTGGAGATACGAGACGTGGTTCGGCTTTCCAATACACCCGGGGAAGGAAGCACAATATATATAAACAAACGAGGAGGCCGGTTTGCACGCAACGCTTGGAAAAACAGAGGTATAAAACTTTTTAAAAGATTTAATTAATTAATACCTATATATTATGGAATATCCAGCTTAATGGTATGATTAGAATGCTAAACAGTAATGGAGAACTTAAATTCATTAATAAAAATAATAAGCTATTGGAAATTGAGAATCCTTCTCCCCTTTTGTTAAATTACTTTACATAATAACTTCCCACGAACGTTTAAACAAACATGAAGGTTCGGTTCTAAGTGCTTTTATCACAGTTACAAATAATTTTACATATATAGGAGTTAGGTGGTGGTTGTTTATCAAGTAAGATATTTAAAATAACCACATTTTATGGTTTTAAAACTAGTGCTATTAAATTAAATTAGGAAAAACATTTCTTGGAAAAAAAAACAGATTTCTACTCTGCTTTTCGACTATAACATTATAATATAAGTAAGTTGTTTTCTTCCAAAGTGGCAAGCGTTCGCTCCAATGAAAATAACAAAACTTGTTTTTAACTAAACTTAATTGATCTCCCCATAAAAGAAAAAGGGGAATTTAAAGGAAAGATCGAACATACGAAATTAGGAGGTTATTGGCATATTATTTAAAAATACAAATAAATACAAAATATAATAATCAAAATTACGAAATATTGTTGCCGCACAAAAGTGAAACAAGAAATGATAATTATTTACTAGCGGCTCAATGATAGAAGAAATATTAAGAGAGTTTATAGAGAGTTGAATACATTTGAACAGATCAGGTAGAATTTTACAAATTATATTAGTGGATAAGGTATTTCTGATCTTAAGATCAGCTAAAAAAGAATTACACTACATTTAAAGGAATGGTTAGACAATAAATTTAGCTTAAAGTTGAGATTATTCACGTAAGTTTATGAGTTATAGCAGCAACATGAATATGTTATCTTGTTCATTATTAATGGTGGTTCTTGGTTGATTTGAAGAGTCCATTGGAGACTAGATCTAGTTTTTATTCAGGTTGGTCAGGCAGGTAGCACTTTTTATAATTAGCAGATAGGTATATAGTTATAGTTCATGGGTGTCTGGATCCTGGACGATGATGTCGGGAAAGATTGCATTTTGAACGGCAAGAAAAGAGAAGTTTTAACTATTCACGGTACATTGAATCACAGGTCTCACGAGCGTGGATTCAGCTTGCCATTGCTCTTATTTAATTACTTGTTCTTCTCGGGTATTCAAATCCAGCACTATTTATACGATTTTTAAGTTATTCTGGAATGCTTTTAGCTACCTGACCTAAGGCGGTTTATCTACTTTGATGATCTGCAATTTGCAGACCGGATGCACACCTTTGTTCTTGTAAGTTTTAACACAATGCAATCCTGCTAAGAATTTCTCAAATGATTGTTTTAAAATATAATCTTAGATTTTAAAACAAATTTGAAATGGATAAAATTTCCACTAATGGATCTTACTCTTATAAAATTATAACATTTTAATTTGGACTAATGGATTTCCGGTTAATTGACTTAATTGCATTCGAGAATATTCGGCAGGATTGCATCAGCTTTTCTGATTGCCATTACTAAAATAAATAATAAAATTTAACATAATTTTAAAAATACAAATTAGTATAAAATATTTTGATATTATAAACATTTTACAAATAATCTCCCCTCACCTATGATATATATGTATCTATTACACACATATACGAATTAAAATAATATAAAATATTTATTTATTGAAGATGTTTAGACTAAGATATTTATACATATCTACATCAGTGATTATTTTAATAATTAAAACCCAAAAAAAAATGTGTTAATAAATGCATATATATGCGTAAGGATGGAGTTTGAATATGATTTGGTGGTGGGAGATTTTGAGTGGGCTGTGAAGCGCAATCTGAGTATCTGATTGACCGCTTCAATAAATATAATTAATATGTGAATATAATTGATTATATCAGTTTATTTTATATAAATATTTATTTGATATTAAAAAAATATTAAGATCCTATCACAAATTGTCAACCTATTGAAATTACTATTCTAAGAAGTAAATCTATAAATAAAATTTCAGTGTTTTTGCAGTGGTATTATTTTAATCAAATTAAAATAATAATTGCTTGTCAGCATGAAAAGAGAAACATCATCTTACTTTGAGTATTCTATTTTTGTTTTATAATTTGATCAGCTACATTAATAAAATAAAATAATGGAGTCACTAAATTAACGATATTATGGTCATGTATTTATTAATTAGTAAGCTGCTTTTTTAAAAAAAAAAAAATGTATATATGTATTACGTATTTGTAACTAATGAAAATGTATTTTAATATGATAGGCTTCCGAAGATCTTTTAAAGGAACATTATAAAGAACTTGCTGGTCGTCCATTTTTTCCGGGCTTAGTGAAATATATGAGTTCTGGACCAGTTGTATGCATGGTAAGTATTAATTTATGACCAGTAAAAATTTAAAAGTTGATTTATAAATAACTAATAATAAAATTTTATTTTTGTGTCTAAGTTAGAAATTCAATAATAGACCTAATTTTTATTTTTTTTCTTTATTGTCAACATGTTTAGTCATTATTGTTACACAACAGGTGTTGGTTTTTTTTTTTTGGCAAATACTATCTATCTAATTTCATAACCTTTTAGCAAATTTTATTTTGGGATTCACTTTCATAATTTAATGATATTTATCTATTCTCTTATCATATATTTTTATTTTAGTATTCAATCCATATCTCAAATTCATAAATCTTTGTAGAACAAATTATTAAAAAACTTACTTTTCAAGAATATAACCGTGTTTTATTTCAATGAAGTTTAAATTTGATTAAATTAATTTATTATGTTCCATCTATATTAATAATTTGATCAAGATGTTTCCTCATTACTACTAAGTTTTTTTTTTTTTTTTGAAAATCCTTTACAAATTTACTTTAGGGTTTTTAAAAATCAGTCATATGTCACATGACTTATATAGCTTGCATTACCAATATGTAATATATAAAGAGCCTGCTATTAGCTCTAAACATGCTTATTTATTTTAATTTTTATGATAAATGCTACAAGAGAAAATACCTGAAGCCTTTATCTATGATGGTCCCCAGACCAGTTTCTAGCTATTGCTCTTAACTAATAACTTTTGTAACATTTCCTGCAGATTTGAAGCATTTTCTAAAACAACCATATTTTCAAAGTTAAAGTGACTTGAAATTTTCTTCATTTATTTTATCAGTTTATTCCAGAAAATTCTTCACATAAAATTGCTAAAAAGTTTTTTTAGAGAAATAGAATAAGTGTTCCATAATCTTTTTATTAATATAATTTTTTTATATCATATATTTTGATAAATATTATCGACAATTTAACAATGTTTTCAATCTTGCGTCATGATGTTCCAAAGCTTTTATCATAACACAAATGTTTATTATATTTTTTTACATAAGTAAAATGACAATTCATCTTCATTTATTTTTTTATAATTTTTTTTTGGATGTGATTTAATATACTGAAATCATTTTTAAATTAGCTTGTTTCTTTGGATAGAGTCAAGTCTAAAATTCATGATTGTCAATTTGTTATGATATTAATAAACTACTTTTAATACAGTCTGCATGAATTTCTGTCCTTTTATTTTCCTAACACTTTTAGGTCAGCCAATATAGCTTCACAAAAATCTTTACAAAGATATCATTTATCATAATATATATATATATCAGTTAGAAAGTTGAATACTTAAAAAAATCAGATCACAATGTTTTTTACTGTAGCAATGTAAAGACCTATGATACATATTAATTATTAACTATGGACAACATAAAAAGAAAAAGTTTATTTTTCTCTATTAAAATTTCATTTTCATAATGAAAGATATCAGAAAAATACAGTAGCAGCTTCCAATATCAGAATGTTATTTCAAAAATATTATCAAATAGTGTACTCTTTTATGAATCTTAATTTATTCACTAAGTTGTATGAATATGTCAATTCTATATGACACCCAAAATGTAAACATTTGTAATCTTCACAGATTTAATTGCATTTAAAAAACAGCATTTCAAATGTTGCATATGCAACTTTTGTTGTTTGTTTTTTTTTTTTTTTATTGCTTTATATAATTCTTTGTACAATTCTCGCATTCTTCATGAAATCATCTGTTTTTAATAATCATACCATTTTATTTTTCTATTGCTGAAATAATTGTAATGCAAAAATAAAATATTTTTTAATCATATTAATCTCATTCAATTCTAAGCCATCTCCAAACTGATTTATAAGTTTTAGCTTAAATTCATTGGCTTATATTTGAAAGTTAAGAGCATCAATTGTTATTACTGTTTTCCATAAAAGTTTTGTCTAGTTTTTCATTTATATATATCTTACATGACTTCCTCATAATTTAATTTATTATGCACATTATGTAGCCTTACAGAAATATTATTTTATGCCAGTTGTTTAGATTGGGGATGAGCAAAATGTCTATTGTAGTCCACTGACTACTTGAATTAAGATAAAGTAATGGTAAACAATGCTATATTACATTAGATAGCGTATATAAAGGAAATACACTTTTCGCACAAATATGGATACTGTAAGTGAGAATTGGCTCCTTGCAATTGAGACAGCCATGTATAGATGGCCATGTTGAACTGGCAAATAATTGACTCAAATATGTTTATTGTATGATGGAAAAGTGCAATAGGTAGCATTGAATTTTTTAAGACACAAAACAGAGATTTTAAATAGTTTATCATAAAAAAATAGTATTTTATATTTTAAAAGAAGGTTATTACATCTGAAACAAGTGCAAAGAAAACATAATTTTAATACAAATCTATTTAATGGAACAAACACATCTGAATATATTATTAGAATACAACAAATCATTTTTTAAATAAACCTTTTGGATGCCAATGCTTAATTTATTTACATTATAACAAACCAGATCAGATAAAAGAGATGTTCTTTTGTGAGACAAAATAGATTGGCATCGAGATAATGAAAAGGTAGGTGTATTTATAGGTTTTTTTAAATAATGATTAGTTAGAATCTCGCTTCTAATGTATTCTAGTAACATATTTGGATATGTTTGTTCCATTTAATTGATATACATTCCTAATTTTACATTTGATCAGGTTTGTAAAATAATTTGTGTTGATTGAAATCATTAATTTTAATCAAGAATGATAAGCTTCACAGTGGTTAAATGCAGAATGTGTGTTTTATATATCATACACTTCCAAAAAAAGGGGGAAATGTCAAAAGACATTTTAAAATCATACATACATGTTTTGGTAAAAAATTTTTGTTTAAAAATGAATTACACAAACAAAAATTAAAAAAATTTTAATAATAATTATCCAGCCAACAATAATATTTTATTAAACCATTTATTAAATCTAAGGCATCATTTCATGTGATTTATGTGTTAACAAAACATAAATCTTTCGCAGATGGAGAAATAATAAAAAACATTTTTAGAAGCCAGCAATTTATTTGATTCATTCAAGAACAAAAATCAAATTATTTCTGCAATTAAAGACATTAAACTTTTCCATAGAACTGTCACTTCATACAGAAATTATAATTCTCATCTGGTTAAACAATTAATCATAGATGTAATTAATTGTATTTGCTTTTTCTTGAAATTTAATAAATCTCCCCATGATAATCCTCAGCTTTATATTTTTATAAGAATGGTTTTTAAGAATATGAATGTGGAAAAAAAAAAATTATCAGTATTGCATTTAAAGAGGAAACGTGAGACAAAGATGTTTAATATGTTTTCAAAAAATATATGAAGAAAAACATCTGATTTATAAAGTAGTAAAGTGCATAGATGACTTAATATTATATTAAAATTGTATCAATGATAACTGATAGGGGACTGTCAATAATTGGAACAATCTATGGATTTTTGGCTAATTTCCTTTCATATCATTGCTTTTTCACCAGCAGGTCCTTTGTTGTAAAATTCTAAGTATGTGTCAGTATTATAGAAATCTGTTTGAAAATTGTGAACTCCATTTGAGGTAAAAGTCTTCACAGAAGAATGTTTTGGGTTCATCTAGAAGAAAATAAATCTGAGTATCGTGAATTGTTATATCTCACAGATGTTGATTGATTAAATCAAGGAATATTTTACAAAGATGAAGGGACCTATTACAAGAAATAAAAGATTTTTTAATGTTAAGAGATTAAATATGTATTGAACTTAATCCATTTGGTTGATAGATTTAGCTTTTGTTATCAACATAATTAACCATCTTAACAAATTGAATTTACAAAAACAATAGCTGAAATGATTAGATATATTAATACTTTTAAAAATAAGTTAAAGTTCTTATTTGTTCAGTTGATGAAGAATGAATTGAAAAATATTTTTGATAAATTGTCAAAAAAATGTAAGTACATTTGACAAAATAAATATGAGGAAATAATAACTTTTCATTCTGAATGTGAGACATTTCTAAGAATTTACCAGACGAGCCAATAGTAGTTACCTTCATGAGTTATCCATTTGGCAATGTTGATGTGGAACAAATAATTGAAAATATAAATATTGTATTTCTTTTATCTGTGGAAGAAAATGAAATTCTGTTCACATAAAACAATTATAAGTTTAAAAGCACATAGTTTGGAATCCAAAAATCACTTTTAGAGTAATAGACAAAGAAAAGTATCCAAATTTTAAAAAAGTTAGCATTTAGAATTATTTTTCTTGGCTCTATCTATATATGTAAGTTTACATTTTCCATAATGAATATAATTAAGTCAAAATTCTGTTCCCATCTCTTAGAAGACATTTAGAATCCTATGCAAGAATAGTCATTAGAAATTATATATCCAGATATGCTTGCAGTGCATCGACAATTTAATAAATGTTCATGCTTCTATTTTGAATCTCGGCCTGCAAAAGTCTGCTCACTCCTGTTTTCAAAATTCATTAACTTTCTTCATTGATATTCAAAATTATATTAATAAAAGTCTAGTTATAATTTTATTCTTTTTATAAAAATGATTGGGATTATAATGAGTCAAGATGGCTATTTTAATAAGTATTTAAAAAAATCAGCATAAGTATTGTCAGGTTAAATCTATTTTAAATATGGTCAATTTATAGTGCTTGCTATAAATGTATATATAATTAATTACTTTTTATTAGTTAATCTATTTAATTTTTATGTTTAAGATTTTTATTTTAACCATTGAAAGAAAATGCAGAATACATCAAATGAATATATTTTTCTTTCACAATCATATTAACAAAAAAATGAAAATCAGTGTTTATGTAATGGAATTCAATAGGATGTTAATGTATAAATTTATTTTATTTTATTAATACTAATGATTAGAATCAGCAGTAATTATTTTATAATTGCCATTAGTTTGTTTTTGTGATTGGTAAAGAAAAAAATTATAGTCCTCAAATAAATAAGAGCTTTCATTACAGTTAATGTGGTTGATCAATGAATAGCTTTGCCAGAGGATGAACTTGTGTTGTCCACCTTCCTTTATAATATATATCACTTTACAATAGCCAAAACTTAAATAAATCAGTAGAATTTCAACAATCTTGTTGAAGCAATCTCAATTGATAAAAAATGTATTCACTTTACCGGTATTTTTTGAAGTTGCCTTGACAACAGATTGTTGACATTCTAATGTTTTATTAAAGTTTTGATTGTCGCGAACTAGTTGATATGTGAAAAACAGTTAGCTATTGGCATTTACAATTTAATATACATCAACAAATTTTTTTATATGTTTGTATTTCTCATCCAATTTTAAATATATTCAAGTATAGATTTTTTAATATATATAAATAGAATAGTCTTTCACTTTTGATTAGTGTGTTAAATACAATCATCTGGAAAATCGCAAGAAAAAGGAGTAAATCTTTTCCTCATTGGCTGGATCTCTCCAAGGAAAACTAGATTTCTTAAATAACAACAAAAAGGATTTCGCATTTTATATAATAAATTAATCTGCAAGAATCAAATAAATAGAAGAGTCAAATATTGTTTCACTAGAAATGAAATAATCTCAGATTTTAGGTTCTATCAATAAACAAATATCTAATGAAAATACAGTGTTTTAAGACAATTGAAAGGAATATTTTGTTGCGCAAAACAAGCACAATTTGGAAATTTGTTTGATTTGTCATGAATATATTAAAAAAAGCATAACATTTTTTACCATTATACCATGAAACAGAAATCATTTAAAGCCTTTTTGAAAGATTTGTTAAAGATCAAGAAAATTTTTGAATTGTAATTAAATTAGGTTAAATAAACAATAAATGGTATATTTTAAGAATATTAAGAAAACATCAATAAATAGTGATGGAGTTTCAGTTTTTTATTATGTATTTTGCTAGCATTAATATCTTATTTTAAAATGTGAAAAATACAGAGTAATTTTTGTAAGCATATTTAATTTACTTTTTTTTTTTGTATTTAAAAGTTTACTTATGATATTATTCTAAAATTAAAATTTATATGTATTCTTGATTAATCAATAATGCACTTGCAGCAATATATGTTTGCTTTTATTCTAACTGATAAATTATAAACATACAAATATTTGCTGCATCAGAATTTTTATTTATATTGTTAAGGGAGTATGGATAAAAATGTAATGTATATAAATAAATGTCCTGATCTTAAAATTGGGCAATTTTTGAATTAAAAAGAGATGTGATTATTTATCATTGCTTTGTTTTTTTTTTTTAAATATTAATCTTAGGTCAGTAATTTAGTGTTTTTCTTAACAATTGCATGTTGTTCTGCATAACAAGCAAGATTATGTAAAAAGAGTAGAAAATTATTAATTCTACTAAAAATTAAAATTCCATTTATTATTATTATTATTAAATACCATATAAGTTCCTGAATCACTAGGTATCAAGAGTTTTAGGATATAATAATAGTATATATGAATCCCTGTTTAAATAAAAGGGAATCCTTATAGAATGTTTTAAAAGTTGAAAATCATAATATATTTGATAAGGATAGTCGTATGCTTCGAATGTATGTATATTTTTCATGAGTTTATGTTTGTTTATTATGTAGAAGTGTCTTTTTTTTAAAAAAAATCATAGAATTTAATCTGGCATCATAGAAGTAGATACAATATGAAATAATGAAAATTTATTTTTCTTTCATATGTGAAGATATAAGAAAGTATATTATTAAAAAAAAACCATTCAAGTTTTGTTCAGATTCATAATATGCTACTATCTTGAGAGACTTCAGTGCCAACTTTAGGATTTTTTTTTGTTAATTGTTTTATTTTTTTAAAACTATTATTATATTTTCTTCAGTATCAACATTAAGAGTTGTTTTTTTTTTTTTTTTAAGTTTCAGTCAAAATTGTTAACGAAGTTGTGTTATTATCAGCAGATTTATATATTTTGCTCTATCCTTAGGTCCTATAGATCTGCTGTGCTCATTATGTGGATTAGTTCTAATTGAGGAGTGAATTGAATATGGGTGTGCATATAGTATCAGCTATAAAGATTATTCTGATTTGCATAATTCCCATAATTTATAATTGTTTGCAAGTACATATTAGCAAGTTCAATTTCATTCTCTTTTGATCTGTACCCTTTTGGTGGAATAAACCACCACTAATCATCATTCTGAATCAATAAAGTATATACACTTGTAATGTCACCATTGAACATTTTAACCATTGTGCATTTACACAATTATTCATAATAAAATTTCCTCCTATTATGAGAATTCACAAAAATAAAAAACTATACAAAATGACTTTAAAATATGGTAACTACTTTGTTACTTGATGATTTTAATTTTATTGTGTATCATCATCACATAGAATACTATGGTAATGTGGTGGGCTGGGGTTTTACCACAAGAGAAAGGGAACATCTCTCTTTATGATCGGACCTAGGATCTTCTGTAGGATGCTATTAATGATGCGATGAAGTACATAACCTATGATCGTATCTATCTCCAATGGGCTAGCTCTGTATTTACACATTAAATTTAGATTTGGGCTAGTTCATCCATATCTCACCTCTCCTTCGGCCTCCTTTGCGCCTCAGTATTCGAACTCGGGGAGAAAACTGCCTTCGACTCTTCTTCAGGGATGAACTTATATGGGATAGCAACTGCTGCACCTCTGTATAGATTACAGTTGATTTAATCCTTTATTCAAGCATATTTCTACACTATTATATGAGTAAGGTATGTGTGTATGTATGTCCTTGGTTATCGGTTGATAAGTGAATACATAAATAATTTTAATAATCTAGAGATCGGTTTAATGTCAATTTGTCAACGTTTATTAAATAACAAAGCAAAATAAAATAAAAAAATTTAAAACTCTTTAACAAGATAAAATAGTATGGTTGTGTGTGTCAAGGTTGGATTTCTACCGTATCAACAATTAATCATATTCATGATTCCAAACCCTTACCCAATGGTAAAAATACATGACATGACCCTAATTATTTACAAAGCAAATAAAAATAAAATTATTTATTATTTAATTGACTGCGAAGCTAACTAGCTAATTTACCATATGTAAATATATCTGTAGTAGCCTCGTCCAATTCAAATTAGCGACGTTCCATCTTCTTTGGGAACCCTTCTATCTTTGTATGCTTCCCTACAGTTGACACAAAAAAATATCCATACAAGATTAGTCATTTATACCGAAAAAATAAACATAAATGATTATTAGTTAATAACACAAAAACATGAACTCTGTCCTATAATTAATATGGAATAGTCTTACCTTATCTAATATCGTGATAATCAATGTCAAGTTGCTATAGAGAGTAAGCTGATTTAAACTTTATTCAATACAAAAAAAAATTATCTTTTCTTTCATCGTTTTATTATTTTCATTTATTATGGACTCTTCCAAATCATAGCCACACTTCCAAGTGTGGAAAGAAAATAAAAAAGAATTTTACAAATATATAAATAACAAGAATACATAACAGAATCAGAACTTTGATTAAATTATTTTGGTTAATGTTCACGAGATTGGCAATAAGGTACTTCATGGATACAGTCTATCTCCTTTTTGGATCATTCCTTGGTTCACATCCATCACTCATTGGAATTCCTATGTAATGCGCTCGAAATAACATTACTTCCATTCTCTAAAGTTCTTCTTTTCAATCTATGTAGACATTTGGCACAGGACAATTGGAGCTTCTTTTAGGCATTATATGAGTAAGTAGACAAAGTCGTTGCACTTACAGGATTCGGAACAGTGACGCTTATCCTATGGCACTGTTGATTTATCCAGAATACATTGCACAGCGGTTTATAACAGATTTAAATTTTTTTTATTTGTGATTTGTTATTTAACAGTTTATATACACACACAAAAAAAAATATCTTCATCATTTTGTTTAAGTGCTGGCAAAAATTCTATTCCTTCTCTATTCATGTTCAAATAATAGTACGATTTTTCCAATACCAATTTACAAGCAGTTCACTAATTTTATTAAACTGCACGAACTTATCATACTTCTTTTAATTCAAACATCGGTTTTAACTTCTGATGGTTTTACACTAAGAAACTTATATGGATAATTCAGAGTATTCGAATGAATCGACCATTTTCCTTTGCTTTCAAACATTCGATCTCAGGTTGTTGGCTTTCTATAGTTGATGCATTATTTTAAAAAATAATAAAAGACGATGGAAATGAACTGGGTTTGCTTTTATACCAAGTTTAGCTTCCCGTGTTGGTATACTAGTTTTTCTATTTCCTTCAACATTGCTGTAACTGCCTATTGTTGCGCAAATTATATTGGTTGTAGTTAATAAAAATAAATAAAATTACGTAATAGAATTCCAATTTCATTTTCCACACTTGGTTGCTTAGTGATTGGCTTGACATTACTCAGTCTAACACACATTGATTATTAGTTTGTTGTTAATATATATATTGAACCAGATAGTTTATCTGCTTCAAAAGTTCTATCACAAAATTAAATCTAACTTATGTTTTTATAAAGTTTTAAAAGAAACTTTATTTGAAAGTTTTATATGTTATAGCGCACATTCACAGCTATATTTTAAAATTCTCTAATTTTACTTTTTAGTTTAACCCAACGATCGATTGGGGCAAATTATTTAGTCTTTTTGGCCAATTCGCCCCTGGTGAATTTTTTCGTATTATACGTTAAAATGCGTTTAAAACAGTATATTTTATTATAATAAAAAATTTGCCCAAAATTTCTGTGAAAAAAGCGCGAAATTCAAAATTCCCATTCTTACAATAGACATAAGCACCTCCCTGACATGTTCAGCCATTGTCTGTTGATAAGGCTGTAAAACGTTCGGCATTTTATGACATTGAAGTTTCCAATGATGTAAAAACATTTTAAGCCATTGTCTGTTGATAAGGCTGTAAAACGTTCGGAATTTTATGACATTGAAGTTTCCAATGATGTAAAAACATTTTATTTGCGAATTTATTACGGTTTTAGATATTTTTTTTAAAAATAATTTATACTATATTTATTAGATATCAAGAAATATAAATTATTAATAATTTATTTTGACTTGAAATACTTTATTTTCAAAAATATAATGTTATATTAGCAACTAACGTAAATATGTCCTGAAGTAAATTTGGAGACTTGCTATGACATAAACAATCTACTTTATATTTACGAGGAAGAAAATAATCGCAATTTTGCAATAAATATTTAAAAATTTTAAACTTTTAAAACATAATTCATTAGATATAAGAGAAATAAATAATTATTCATTCAAGTTTTTAAAAGTAATCAGAAATAAAGAAGATTTTGTTGATTTTGTAAACTGAAAATAATCTTTCTAGAAACGATGATGTGTCAACTCTTTGTTTTGTTTACGGTCTCATTTTTTTAATATTTACAGAAACAAAATGTGAACATTTAAAATTTATTTCAGTAGTAAATAACAAATGAAGTCAAATTTGTTATTTTCTGATAAGTAATAATCATTTTATCATATTTTACATTGATGTGTGAGACAAAGAAAACATCAGAAAATGCTGAAAAGTAAGAGGCATTAGGCTATACGAAAAGGTTAAAAATAAGTTTCTTTTGATGCCTTTTTTTTAATCAAATTGTAAAAACATTCTAATTTGAAAAGTTTTAATCTGTTGAGAAAGCTTTTAATTTTGGAAAGTTTTAATTGCATTCCTGTTTCTTTTATTTTAATTGTAATCTAATTTAATTTTTTGAGAAAGCTTTTAATTTTGGAAAGTTTTAATTATATTCCTATTTTATTTTAATTATAATCTAATTTTAATTTAATTTTAAAAAGAAAAGACGAGACTTAATTTTGAATAAGATAGGAAACCTGGTCAGATTTTTAATTAAAATTAAGTCTGAGATAGAGATCTGCCCTGGACATAAACTTCTAATTAAAGATAACACGAGAGATAAGAGTGCATATAAATAGCCCTGGGATTTTGGACTGATTATTGGCTATTCAGTTTATTCTGCTTGTTGAGTATTGATTCAGCTTCCAATATGCTGTTCGAATTGCTGTACTGCTTTATTTTTTAAAAAATTACCGTCCACATCTACTTACCACCAGTGCTAAGATTACTTTTTGCTGTCTGCTTCTAAGAAATTCTGCTGAAATTGTATTACTGTTTTTCAATTACAAAATAGTATCGTCTCTGCAGAATGCCAGAACTACATGCCATGGTGAATCTTATCTACAACATGCAGTGCTAAATCAACCTAGATGGACCCTGTATCCCAGATTGTTTCTTCAATATCGTCTTAAAAGCCTGAAGAAGAACTAATCTCTAGGATTGCCTACAGCCTCCTGAACATATAAATGGAAACCAAAATCTTCTTAGGAACTTTAAATGAAATAAACTGTGTTCGCTGCTGAAAGACATCAGCCGGACCTAACATTATACCTCGAGGTAACAAGTTTTCTTTTAAATCTGTTAATAAAGTCTCAGCTTAGTCTTAAAAGAAACTTCACTTTATAATATGTTTTGCATATTCAATTTAAAACTTAAGAATTTTTATGTATTTTATTTATAGTGTATGCTGGACTCTTAGTTTTAAGATCCCATATTTTTGTTTTTTATTTATTTATCCGAAATTGTATTGCGAATTTCTATTTTATATGCTTTATATACTTTTCTCTTTTGTATTAGTAACCCTTGATAAATGCTCGGTCAGATGTTTGTAATTTTCTTTTAACTCACCTGTTCCCTTTTTGTTATACTGTAATTAAATTAGCTAAGTTTAGTTTGGTTTTCTGCAGACCGCAAATCTTTGGGAAGATGGTTTATTGAGTATAGTGTTCTGTTTTTCCTAGATCAGAGACTTTGTTTTCTTCTCTTTAAGATTACCTAAAATCCCTACAAGACTCCTTTTGTTTTGAAATCTCTAAATAGGGAAACTGGAATTGGTTTTTATAAACCGTTAACAGGAAGATATTATAAATCCTTCTTTTTAAATTATATGTGAGAAAACGAATTTATCTCTCAGGGTGTTCAAGGTTTTCAAAACTCTCATACACTCTGACAAATATGCCAGTAAAATCTAGATCAAAACTTTCGTATTTTGTTTGCCTGAGATTTATTTTTTTGCTTGAAATTTAATAAACTTTAAAATTAGTTTGGCTCACATTTGTCTCTGTTATTTCTCAATTGTCTGAGCAAGGTTTAAGATCTCTTTTTACCTGGGTCTATCTGGTAGCATTCATCATCAACTTTTGATCACTGTAAATTAATTTTTTTAGGTTGTTAGTGATGCCCTCAGTGATCAAAAGGAATGAAGAAGTGACCGGTACAATGTATTTAAATGATTTCTTTAAATGGGTTTTTATTTTTCACTAAGTAATGAAAATCAGTTCATTGCAGCATTTATTTAACTTGATATTTAACAAAGTAAACATCCATCGCATATAAATATGTATGATTAAAAGAAGGGATAGCACATATCTGACCATCTATTAGTTAAGCTTATGTTGGTGGTATGGACAAATATAGGCTGGTTTTGCTAGAATTGTAAGCTACCCTTACAACTCCCGTGCAATCAAAATTTTTACACTTAAGTAGTGTATGTATTCATTTAGCATTAGATTGTCTTTTTTTTTTAAAAAAAAAAGAAGGATTACAAAGCCTATCCATCTTATTTTCTTATATTCCCTCAATTATATCCATTTCTTACCATGTTTTCCTACCTTATTAGACTACATTATTTTAAAGTGAGATTTATATATGGGTCCCCTTTTTTTTTCTTTTAATGGTCTTATGGTTTGAACTCTACTAGTGTGTCTATCACAGATGGCACATAATTTAACTCATTAGCTTTCGTCCTGCTCTCTTTTTGAGACTTACTGGATTCTTTTGAAGGCTAAATGAAATATTGGAGCATCCATTCTGTATGGATCAACTCCTATGTCTCGTTAATTCTAAAGTATCCTAGTGATCATTTCTGAGCATTCACCCAGGTAATACCCTCATCAAAATTAATGTCCCTATTCATTTTTTTTACTTTTAAATGTTATCTTCCTTTTCTTTATTGTTTCAACTATAACTTCTTTCAACTTGTATATAAGCTAGGTATAGTAATTTCATGATCAACTCATATTGTCCAAAATATGGCTTCAAAATGCAG
This sequence comes from Epiperipatus broadwayi, assembly GCA_028023455.1. Taxonomy (NCBI): domain Eukaryota; kingdom Metazoa; phylum Onychophora; class Udeonychophora; order Euonychophora; family Peripatidae; genus Epiperipatus; species Epiperipatus broadwayi. The sequence continues at coordinate 1,299,978 of JAQFVV010012463.1, forward strand.
ATGTTATATGTGCCCCTATTCTCTCCTATATTTATCCAGAACACTTTTGGACCCGATTGTTTCACAATAGTGAATGGTCCTGCGTATGGGTAGTAAAATTTATGGTACTTGTTCGGTTGCTTACTCAAATAGGGTGTTTATATAAAAATCTTATCTCCTATCTTAAAATTATAGGATTTTTCTTCCTGTTTTTCTTCCTTTGCTCAGTCCTATCCATGAGTTGTTTATATGCTCTTTGTATATCCTTTTCCCTATCGTTTTCAGTATGCTTAACCATGGGTTGGTATTTGGTTGCTTTCATGACACTCTTGGGTTGCTTGGTTGGTTTATACCCCCTGTTTGGTTGGGATCGCCATAAGTTGTGGATTAATGACACATGTAGGTGTATTTATCCTTACCATGCTCGTCTTTGAATATCTTTTCCTTGTGTTTGTGATATCATTGGTTATTCTCTCTTTTTTTCTTTCTTTTAAACATATTTGGGTTTGTTCCTTTGGGATTGCCCAGTTTATGTGTTTCAGGCCACAATCCTTTAGGTCCATTCTTAATAATTGCTTCTTAAGCACTCGCATTTTATGCCTAATGAACGTGAAAAAGCCTTCATAGGTATTGCATAACTTGTGGAATCGGGGAGTTTTCTGTTTAGTGGTTTATAGTGTGGTGTTCGCTGTTATGATCCAATGAATTTTTATATTTTGATCATCCCCTTGGTTATGAAGGGACATCAAATGCCATAATATACATTTGAGATGATAAAGTCTCTTGATCTCATTTGTGCCTTCAGAATTGGTCTTTTATTATGACAACCCTTTTGTGGTAGCCATTATAGTTAGTAATGCTCTAGTCTAATGGTTGTCACTCAGTTAGTTCATCAACCTTGTGTCTGGGAAACTTTAACTTCTTTTTGTTGGTGAATACAAAGATGCCGGGATGATTCCAATGTGCCTTCCTTTACGTATTCCCGCATGATATCTTTACAATATGATGCCGTCTTGCCTCCCATGGGTTCCCCCATTTGACTTGCGGTTGGTTAGTCTGAAAATCCCATGGGCTTAGTTTTACTTGATATTCATGAGTATCATTTGACTATTCTCTCCGCTCCTGAAATTTACAATCCAATTCAAATTCTACATTATCCACATGTAGGTTCACTGAGTGGTCTGAACTCTATGTCATTACTCTGCTGTGTGACAATTTGCACTCCAGTGCGCTTAATGTTCAATTTACTAACACTACTACACTCAAATTCCCTTATTTCCATTTTTAAATCCGAACTTAAAATTATTTAAATTTGCCTTATTTTCATTTTTAAATCCGAACTTAAAATTATTTAAATTTGCCATTAAATTCTCCTCCATACTGATCATTTTATGGTTTAACGTCACTTTCATATTGCTCATATTATGGTTCATTTCTTCTCTCATACTACTCATATTATGGCTTATTTCTTCTTTCATAGCGCTCATATTATGGTTCAGGCTGCTTAGGGGTTATGGTTCAGTCTTGCTTTCATATTGCTCATATTATTATTCATTCTACTCATATTGTGGTTCATTTCCATGATCATTTGGAGCATTTGTTCTATAGCCACCTTATTTTTTGTAGCGTATGCTACTTTGATTTCGAATATTTGAGCTATCATTATCGAGTGCTCCTTGAGTCTGGGATATCACTCGATCTGTGACGTGCACCTGTGGAGTGTTTAATCTCGATCATGGATCCTCCAGATATTTGAGTACGTGAAGACCCTTCCCCACTACTAATAGCAGCATCTTCTATTTCACTATCACTATTGTTTCGTGATTTTTTCAAAACATTTTATACCCATGTTTAATAACTGTTTTCCACTTCAGTTATCATTGAACTTTCCTTTCAATATTTGAGTATAAAGTTTTCCACTTCTAGTTATCATTGAACTTCCTTTCAATATTTGATATAAAGTTTTCTTCTTTTAGAGATATAAATAGATATGTGCCATAGGATATTCTGCCACTCCTTGCCACTAATGCATATGTTTAACTTCTCTCTCCCCCTCCTTTTTGCATATGTTGCTTTTAATGCCTACTTTTTAGCCTATTCTTTTATTTGCCTAACTCACTTATTTTAACTCGGTTTATTAATTAATTATTTAGTTATTGATCTCCGTTTATCATTCCATTCTCATTAGTTAATTTGCATTCAACGTTTCATGAGGTTTTCCTATTTTTGAAGTAATTACTTGGTAATGATTTAAGTTCAGGAGCTCACTCTTTTTAAGGATGCATCGATTGTTTACTATTAGAAACTTCTTGTTTTGTGCCACTGAAGTTTGGGTGCCAGATGTGACAGGCTGGGACTTTACCACAAGAGAGGGGGAACGCATCTCACTACAGTCGGACCTAGGGTTTTCTGGTAGAGTGCTGTCAATGATGCAATGTACATAACCTATGATCACATCTACCTCCAATGGGTTAAATCTGTATTTACACATTAAATGTACAATTTGGGCTAGTTCATCTATACCTCACCTTTCCATGCTCTGTTATGCCTCAGTATTCGGACTCAGGGGAGAAATCTGCCTTCGATTCTTCATGGATGAACTTACATGGGAAAGCAACTGCTACACCTCTATATAGGTTACAATTTATTCAATCCTTCATCCAAGCATATTTCTACACTATTATATGAGTAAGGTGTGTGTGTGTATATATATATCCTTGGTTATCAGTTGATAAGTGAATATATAAATAATCTTGATAAACCAGAGACCAGTTTAATATAAATTTGACAATGTTTATTAAATAACAAAACAAGGTAAAAAAGGAAAAATTTAAAACTTTAACAAGATAAAGTAGTATAATTGTGTGTGTCAAGGATGAATTTCTACTATGTCAACAATTAATTATGTTCATGATTCCAAACCCTTACCCAATGGTGGAAATACATGATATGGCACTAATTATTTACAAAGGAAAAAAAATTTTTTTATTATTAAATTGACCATAAAGCTAATTAGCTAATATACAATATTATGCAGGCATATCTATAGTAGCCTCGTTATCCAATTCAAATTAGCAATGTTCCATCTTCTTTGGGGACTCCCTATCTATATATGGTTCCCTACAGTTGACAGAAAAGAACATATGTACAAGATTAGTCATTTTATACCAAAAAAATAAATGATTATTAGTTAACAACAAACAAATAACATGAACTCTGTCCTATAATAAGTGTATGTAATTAATATGGAATAGTCTTAAAGATTTTACCTTATATCATGATGATCAATGTCAAGTCGCTATGGAGGGAAAGCTGATCTAAACTTTATTTAACACAAATAATTTTTTTATCTAACAATGATTTCCCCTCCTCATTTTCTTGCTTTCACTTATAATGGACTCTTTCAAATCATAGACACTTATGCTTCAAAGTGTGGAAAGAAAATATTTACAAATATATAAATAACAAGAATACATAACAAAATCAGACTTTGTTAAATTATTTTGGTTAATGGTTATGAGATTGGCAATAATGTCCTTCATGGATACAGTCTATCTTTTTTGGATCGCTCTCCTTGGTTCATATCCGTCACTCATTGGAATTCCTATGTAATGTGCTCAAAATCTATTCTCTGTAGTTCTTTTCGATCCATGTAGACATTTGGCATAGGACAATTGGAGCTTCTTTTAGATATTATAGGAGTAAGTACACGAAGTCATTGCGCTTCCAGGGTCAGGACAGTGACACTTGTCCTATGGCATTGTTGATTTAGCCAGAATACATTGCACAGCGGTTTATAACAGATTTAATTTTTCTTTATTTGCGATTTGGTATTTAACACTTTATACACACACAAAAAAAAATTACTTCATTATTTTGTCTAAGTGCTGGCAAAAATTCTATTTCTTTTCTATTCATGTTCAAATAATAGCACAATTTCTCCAATATCAATTTAAAAACAGTTCACTAATATTCATTAAACTGCACAAACTTATCATACTTCTTTTAATTCAAATGACTGTTTTAACTTCTAAAGGTTTTGCGTTAAGAAACTTATGTTGATAATTCAGAATATTTGAACGAGTCATCCATTTTCCTTTGCATTTGAATATTCGATCTCAGGTTGTTGGTTTTCTATAATTGATGCATTATTTTAAAGAATAATAGAAGACAATAGAAATGAACTGGGTTTGCTTTTGTACCAAGCTTAGCTTTCGGTATTTGATATACTAGTTTTTCCATTTCCTTCGACATTGCCATCACTACCTATTGTTGTGCAAATTATATTAGTTGTAGTTAATAAAAATTTTAAAAAAATTATGTAATAGAATTCTAATTTCATTTTCCACGCTTGATTGCTCAGTGATTGGTTTGGCATTGGGTCATCACCATGTTTACCCAGTCTGTCTTAATTCGTGATGTACAACACATTGATTAAATCTGTTGTTAGTATATGTATATTTAAATTTCTTTAAATGGGTTTTTATTCTTCAATAAGTAATGAAAATCAGTTCATTGTGACATTTATCTAACTTGATATTTAACAAAGCAAACTTTTGTCGCATTTATATATGCATGCTTAAAAGATAGTGCATATTTGCCCACCTATTAGTTAAGCTTATGTTTTGAACAGGCTTGGTTTGGTTGTGTGGACAAATATAAGCTGGTTTTGATAGGATTGTAAGCTACCCTTACAGTAATAATAATAATAAGTTACTATAATAATAATGTAAATCAATCATTAAATAGCACCACACTGTAGAAGATAATAGTCTCTAGACTAATCAAATACTGGATGTCTATATTTATTTTAATTTCAAGCCAAGATCCACTGGATATCCTATTTACTAATCAATACTTGGGTGCCTATCTTGAACAATTTACTTTTTCCAATAGCAGGTAGCAAAGCAATTGGACTATATGAATATTGTTATTTCAATTTTAAGAAAATAAAATAAATATTGTATTCAAATATTTAACAAAAATAATTTTGATAAATTATAATTTGCTTGTGCAAATATCAATCATTATCTACATATATATATATATATAGTTGTGTATTATAATATAGGGAGCATACCAATAGCTCAAACAAGCTCTTATTTAATAAGTGTGGTAAGAGAAAATATTTAAAATCTCTATCTAGAATATTCTTATCCCCAGACCAATTGGTTTCGAGCTTATTAAGTAAGACCTTGTTTGAGCTATTGGTACGCTTCCTATATTACATATTTGTAAATACAAGCTTTTAAAAGCAATGTCACATTATATATGATTTGCTTTATTGATTATTATAGTTATGTATATACATATACATGCATGTATGGCCACATACTTCCAAAAACAACCAACTTTTTAAATTTTTGATAATGAAGATAGTGGCAATTATTTTATCTTAAGAAAAATAATAATTTATCAGCATTTTTATAACTTATAATTGGAAATTTTCAGCTCTTATTATGGAAAAATCAAGTAAATTAGAATCTGTATCATAATCTATATTTATTTATTACTTCCAAAGAATTAAACTTTTTTTCTATTACCAAATGTAAATTTGGGGAGAATTTTTTTTTTTAAAAAAAAAAAAGGAAAAAGTCCCTAAAAATTTATTTTTCAAGATTTAAAAAAAAAAAATTACTACTAGAAAATTTATTTAATTATGAATCAACAACATTATCTGCACATAAATAATTTGGATATCATTTTCTCATCAATCTCAATGTAAGACCATATAACTTAGAATGTTTACATTAGAACACTTGAGTATTAAAATATAGAAGTTAAAGAACATACTGTAGTTATATTGAATTATATATTTGGGAGGCTATCTATGTTGATGATAGATGGCCAGCAAGAAAAATCCTAAGCTTGATTTGAAGTCATGAGTATAATAATTTCAAACTCTTCATACCATATGTATATATGTTAATTTATAAAAACAACTAATTAACAATTTTATAATGCTGCAGTTCCAATTATATATATTTCTATAGAAATTTGGGTTCTATTCAACATGAATACTGCCTAAATAAATTGCTTATAGGTTTGCAACATTGCTTATGAAACAAATCAGTGAAGTTAATATCTAAATACAAATAGAAAAATATAGACATGCAAGTAAAATTAACTAGTATTATTATGTACAGGATTTATTTTTGTTATTTTATGGATTTCATTATCTAAACCATGTTTCGTAATTTTAGTTTGCAATAACATGTAATTTTCATGCATCAGTCATCTAATATTTAGATAGTCAGTTTTTAAAGATAAATTTATCTGCATAAATCCAGAGAATTGAGCATAGTGGTAATCAGGCTGAGTGTTAATAAATTTTTAAAAGTGTAATAGAGTACAGTAAATTTTCAAAATACTTCCAGTGTGCAATGTTCTCTGCCCACTTCTAATAGGCACATAAACTAAATAATTTCAATTACAATGAATTAACAATAACAAATGTTTATTTACAATATATGTGTTAAGTAATCAACAATGAACTATATTAATATAATTAAATTATGCTTTTAAGCCAATAAACATCACATGACAACTTCCTTTTATGCTTGTGTATAACTATTGTTAAAAAGGCAAAACTCACTATATATATATTTTGCCACACACAGCAAGCTAGAGTAATCAATGGATGCCAGATCCTAAGATCTAGATGCAGTGCTCTCAGATCCAAGTCTCCTCACTGACGAAGGCCATAAGCCAGAAATTAGTCTGGGGATATTGGATGAGTAGGCACTAGATGGGGATTTTATGCACAAGCCTTCTGGCATCCATTGATTACTCTAGCTTGCTGTGTGTGGCAAAATATATATATATAATGAGTTTTGCCTGTTTTAAATTATGCTTACATAAAAACTGACCTCACAGCTTACGATAAATAATAATGACACGGATGGCCTGTATAAATCCCTGTCTACTTTGGCACCTTCATTGGCAGAGTTCACTGGATCACAAGATCTGGTTTCGCCCGGCATGCTGTCTTCTGGTTACGCTGCTATCTCATGGCAATTCTCTTGTTCTGACTGGGCCTTAAATACCGCTTTTCTCAACCATGCACAGGAGTCTGGGATAGCCTTGTCTTGCTTCGGGTCCGCGTTTCAAAACAGAACTGCTATTTACTCTGTGATCCGTTAGTTTACTGCGCAGAGGAGGGGATGGATAAAACTGGAACTGTTTATCTCTTTTCTTATCTTTAGATATGTACCTTTAAAGTATTTAAACTTTCTATTACTTGCTGATATTTTTATAACGCAATACAACCCTTCTATTACTTGCTGATATTTTTATAACGCAATACAAACTTTCTATTGCTGATATTTTTATAACACAATACAAATAATATGTAGCACACCTCCCACAATTTCGGAAATTACTTTTTCTGAAGTTCAACAGTCCTTACTAGAAAACAAATTCACTTGTTCTCTTTTTGATTCTTACTTTTTATATACTGTTATTAATCTCTTCATTTACAGATCTTTTCAATAGTTATGAAACTAGCTTAAAAATTGAACTACGTTTTCCACCACAGCCAGAACTAATTTCCAATTAAATTTCCTATTAATGAAACCAGAACTATTCCTATTATTATTTTATTACTACGAAACATGACCAGCCATAATCTATTATACGCCAGGAATGTTACCGAGTAAGTACAGCTTTGCTTTTGAAACCTGTCTGCCAATTTTAAAACTTCTATCCCTAGCTAGGTTCAACTTCTTTGATTGCGCCAATTGCAATGTCCTACCCCACTAAAGAAAACCACATAACATAAGTAAACTAGACTACTGCTGATTAATGATGATAACAATTGTTTATTTACAACATATACATTAAATAATCTACAATGAACTACATTAATATGATTAAATTATGCTTACATAAAAACCGGCCTCACGGCTTATGATAAATAATAATAAGACATGGATGGCCTGTATAAATCCCTATGTCTGCTTTGGTACCTTCAATGGCGGAGTTCACTGGATCACGAGGTCTGGTTTCACCCGGCATGCCGTCGTCTGGTTTCGCTGCTATCTCATGACGATTCTCTTGTTCTGACTGGGCCTTAAATACCGCTCTTCTCATTCATGCACAGCCTTGTCTTGCTTCAGGTCCGCGTTTCAAAACGGAACTGCTATTCACTCTGCGGTCCGTTAGTTTATCACACAGAGGAGGGGGGATGGATAAAACTGGAGCTGTTCATCTCTTTTCTTATCTTTAGATATGTATCTTTAAAGTATTTAAACTTTCTATTACTTGCTATTTTTATAATGCAATACAACCCTTCTATTACTTGTTGATATTTTTATAACGCAATACAAACTTTCTATTACTTGCCGATATTTTTATAATGCAATACAAATATGTAGTACAGTGTTACTCTTATTAATATATTTTATGCTATCTGAGCATATGAACTTACAAATGTTTGTAAGAATACAGATTTATATATATGTTTTTTGATGATTAGACTGAAATTAGTTTTTTTTTTTCTTTATGAGTTTGTTTTAAATATACATATTTTTTCTATACTCTTTAATTTGTGAGCAAATAATTTTTAACCACATTAAATATGATTTTATTTGATAGTTGCAAATATAAAATCTTATTGTATATATTTGGGAATTTTTTCATAATTACATAACTATATTTTGAATTAAAAAATTGATGATGTTTACAACTTGTGGTACAAACCGATTTCTTACAATTCATGTATATTGTATAATGTTACGTGATAATTTTTGCTGGCTTTTTAAATATATTTTTTGTATATTATTCTTATGTGAATATTCACACATTTTAAAATTTGTGTATTCTTATAGGTGAAAAAATTGTGAATGTTGTGTTAGATGAAAATGTACAGAATGAATGGAGAGGGAAGTGGTGAGTGATATTAGTGGAGGAAGACTGATTATTTGTTAAAAAGAGCAAAAGAGAAGTTGAAGAAAATGGTCTGGATTGGTCTATATATCCAAATTTTTGTTTGAATTTTTCAACTATAATTTAATTTTATTTATTTGAATATCCTGTATGTTTTATTGCAGTAGTAAAATGGCCGTCTTAAGAACTAAAAGTCCATGGATAGCTGCTCAACTGTTATCATTTTTTATATTCAAATGTTTTATCATGTCTGAAATGTTACACCATTTGATAATTTTATTTATGTATGTTTTTTGGAATTACATTGTCAATCTTTGAATAATAATATTAATCAAATGATTACTTGTTCAATAAGTTGTGACATTTGAAATGAAAATTTACATTTTAGCAAGATTGAAGTTCAATCTAAAAAGACTGTGCTAAATCTTATAGGGCAAAATAAAAAAAAAAAAAAGCAATCGTCAAATATTAATATTTTATTGTTATCCTTATCTTGAATAGTCATAATTTTATTTTATTTTTTAAGGTATGGGAAGGTTTAAATGTTGTGAAAACTGGTCGCATAATGTTAGGTGAAACCAATCCTTTTGATTCAAAACCTGGAACTATTAGAGGCGATTTTTGTATTCAAACTGGAAGGTATGAAAAATGAAAATTATAATTGTAATTTATTTATGCATTTTTATCATGAATGAAATTTATTTTTCAGGAATATTATACATGGAAGTGATTCTGTTGAAAGTGCACAACGAGAGATCAACTTATGGTTTAATAAGGATGAAGTAGTTGATTGGAAACCTATTGATGATCCATGGGTTTATGAAGATTAAAATGTACATTTAAGCCATAAATTTATTTTCTAATTGTGTTCTTATTATATTAAAAACACAGGCATTGCATTTGTACATCATGCTGCTAACCTCCTTTGTTTTTTTGTTTTTATTGGACCAATTTCAAAATAAATATATGTAAATAAGTTTTGATATGGTTTCTTAATTTTATAAATTCTTAAAAATATTGGATAAAATATGTTTTGTTTTAATGAAATTGTAATAGTAGTATCTATAGACGCACTTTTAAACTAACTTCTACAACTTAGAGAAAATATTTATTTGTTTTTTGACTTTGATGGGAATTAACATGACTTATCAAACATTAAAGATTTTATTCAAAAGAAAAATATATAAGGCATACACATCAATAATTGCACTTTACTGTTTAATCATTCATGTACAATTGTTTTTTCAAACTGGAAAATATCAAGTTAAAAGTATTTGATAGCATGTAATCATAATTAGCATAAAAAATTAGATTTTTGCTTATAAACAGACAATGCTCAAAAGTGTGACATTTAATAGAAGTGACAGAAAAATAAAACTAGCATAAATGCCTTTAACAAAGCATTATTATTGAAAACAACTCACAAAAGATAAACTTTTAATTAATTAAAAAAAGCAGTAAATTATAAGACATAAAAAGAAAATAAATGAGATATATATATAAAATCAAATTATTGAACTAGAAGATATTTGCTTAAAAATTGTGGTTGTCTTTTGATAGCCGGTCACAGCCGCTTGACAGTGTCGTTTATGTGTTAAAACACATAAAAATGCCATTTCCGCAGCCTAGCCATTGCAGACTGCTCATTGGCCTTGCACAGAAATATTATGGCTGATTTATGCTTTGCGACACTTTATGCAAATTTGCACAATTCACTAATCGCTACCATATCATCTGAAGGTGTTTGGATTTCAAGTGGCCACAAGTTTTGATATCTCCATGGCAGAGTAATTTAATTTCTACTTATATCTCGCCGTCTGACTCACTAAGAATTGTCATACCGTCCCCACCCTTCCCTACCCAATGTGGAATTTGCCAAATATTGGGAAAGGATAGGGCCGAACACGTTTCAGCCGAGCTAAAGCGAAAACTCATGCTTTTGCAAGAAATTATACAAAACAAATAAAATGGCACACAAATTGTGCCACTTACCGATATCAGTCAGGCTCCTGCAACCGAATGTATTCCATTCTTGAAAATAAAATTTTAAAGACGTAGTAGGAAAAAATAAAAGGATCAAAAAATGTCATTAATAGTAAGGGCAAAATAGAAATCTTGTAATTAAAATCACCATACAGCCAAAAAAAAAGTCACTGTATTTTAAATCTGAAAAAATAAAATGAAACGTGTAAAAGTCTGACGTTCTGATGTTATTGTAATTTTTTTGTGCTGGTGTGTTGAAAGGATCAAAAAATGTAATTAATAGGAAAAGTTTTTTTAAAAAAATGGCAAAATAGACATTGCGTAATAGAAATAAAGCCAAAAAAAAAATTGCTGTATAGTCGCTATCTTTAAAAAAAAAGACAACGAAAGTTGAAAAAGTCAAAAGTTTTGATCTTATTTTAATTTTTGGGCGGGAGGAGGGAGTGAGTTGAGAAATATTTTGTCTTCAATGAAACAAAAGATAGAGACCAAAGTTATTTTTTGTGTTTTTATTTTTAAAAAAAAGTAACAGAAATTGGTTTTAAAAATAAAAGTTTTAGTATATCAGCAGTATACAAATAAAACTAAAAAAAATATCGCTTTATAGACCAAAAAAAAGTGGTCATATTTTTAAACCAAAAAGAAAAGAAAAACGGAACTTGAAAAAGTCAAAAGCTTTGATCTTATTTTAATTTGGGGGGGGGGGGGTGGATTGAGAAATACTTTGTAAAATTATAGACACAAGTTATTTTTTGGTTGTTTTTATTTTTAAAAAAGATAATAAAAATTGATTTCAAAAATAAAAGTTAAAGCCAAAAAAGATCTTATTTTAATTTTTTTGGGGGGAGTGGGTTGAGAAATACCTTGTCTTCACTGAGACAAAAGTTATTTTTGGTTTGTTTTTATTTTAAAAAGGGTAATAAAAATTGGTTTTAAAAGTAAAAGTTTTAGTATATCAGTGGTATACAAATAAAGGCAAAAAAAAATTTGCCTTATAGGCCAAAAAAAAGTGGCCGTATTTTTAAACAAAAAAAGAAAATGAAACTTGAAAAAGTCAAGTTTTGATCTTATTTTATTGGAAGGGGGGGGGGTGTATTGAGAAATACTTTGTAAAAGTTAGATAGAACTTATTTTTTGGTTGTTTTTATTTTTAAAAAAAAGTAATAAAAATTAATTTCAAACACAAAAAGTTAAAGTCAAAAAAAAATTGCCCGTGTAGCCAAAAAAACACTAAAAATGAAATATTAAAAGACAGAGTAAAAAAAATTTAAGAGATCAAAAATCGTGGCCCAGTAACGTTACATTTTGTTGTTTTAATACATAATGCCAACAAGCGGCCGTGACCGGCTATCAAAAGACAACCAAAATTGTTTATATAAAGGAAGAGATTAAATAAGAGTTCTAAATATGAATGTCAAGGAGAAATAAAGATTTCAATAATATTAAGAATTGTGATAGCTAAGATGGTGGTCAGTATAGAGATAATAAAAGATAATTTAAGATATTAATTTGAGAAGCAGGGAGGACTAGGAAATGGTGGCTTTAATAGTATCTGTAGAAGAGACAAATAAACAAAATAACAATACAAGAAAGATTGGAGACAAAAGATACACTTTTGATTAATTTAATTAACATTTGGCTTTTCAGATAACATGCACATATTCTTAATCTCATCTTACTAAACTATTGTTTATTTCTCTATCATTTAGATATTTTGCAGTTTGTTTTATTGTTTACTGTCTTCAATGACAATTCATGCAATTTATTACAGTAATTTAAGGTTTTGATTTGGATATATAATCTATGTTTTAAAGATTCTTTTCAGGGTTTTTCTTATTAGGAGTGTATTGTATAACAAGATTGTTATATCATTATTGAGATTTTCATTTGGTTTTTCAAATAACATGCAGATATTCTTGATCTGCTTCATGTTTTGATTGTGCTGATAAATATATTTTATTTAAATTAAGTAATGAGTTTTAGTAATAGGTTTACACTTCTATATTTGTATAGCTAAATATCCTCTCCCATGCTATTTAAATGTAACCTTGGATCACAGCCTAACTTATGAAATTATAACCATAATTTCTCCTACAGATTATAAATACTGCAAAATAATGTGAAGACAAGCAAGGAACATATTCATTTAAGAACATTTAAAATGTAACTTACTCCTAGATTAAATACACCTGGGTCTCTATGCGGTAAATAGGTTCCACAGAAAAACTGCATTAAAAAATCGCACCAAAATAGACTTAACTTAGCTTGAAAAATGTGGGAAACGTGTCAAATTTTTCAAAAATCACATAAAAGCAAAACAACGTAAAATTACTTAAAAATTTGCATAAAAAAAAAAAAAGGAAATAAAGTACGACTAATAAAAAATTTCAAATATTTGAAAAAAATTAATACAAGACAAACTTTTTTTAATAACTATTTAATTTTATTCAAAACAATATATAACGGTCGGAGAAGAAGTGAAATATCCAGTCTTACCATATCTGCCATATAGGGTGCCACTAGGCCATTTGAACCTAGAAAATTTATAGAGTAGACAGATACGCACTGTTAAGATCACAACCGCCAGCCCTTGCCACTAGCTCATGGAGTAGCAGAGGTTTAAAACATTTATTAACTATATTTCTTTTAATAAATAATAATAAAAGCAATCACTGTCAGTATTAATAACACAAAAAGATTTATTCACACATATATAAGTGACGACACACAAAACTTGAAAAATAATTATATAAAAAAAATTTTTGTTTCATTATTATTTACTATTATTTTTAGTTGTTTTAACTTTTATTTTTAATCTTAGAAATGTTGAGTATAGATGAGCTACCCAGATGACGCACTTAAAAGACTTTCAAACATTTGATTCCAGGCTAAAAGTCCGCAGCCACACCAACGCTCGCTTCCAGATATATATCAGCAACCAATGCAATGTGAACATGTTAGCATAGAATCACGCTGACAGGAATGTGCATCTGAACAGTGTGGTATGACCTTCGTCAGTACAGGAATTTATGTCTGTCTGGCTAAGGAATCATGCATGTAATATAATAAAAGAATAACGCTTCGTATGGATGGGAGAGCGGTCTATCTTGCCATGTTTATCCTCCCAATCCATAGAGCTGGAATGGGTCAATGGCACAAAAAATACAATGCGTCCATTTCAACGATATGACTACCTCTTTGAGGTCATGCATTCAGTCGGACTCGTCACCCTAGGTGCTAACACACTTCACATTGCATTGATATAAACATCCATATATCTCTCCACCAGCATTGACACAACTACAAAACAAATAGTCCGAAATCAAAACCCCTAATTCAAACGAGGCTGAATGGCTACTCGCACTCAATTTACATTTAAATCATTTTAATTTAATTCTTAAAAAAAATTTTTTTAGTTTAAGGTTTTAAAATCATTTTAAGATGACATATTATATGTAACTTATTTTACTACAAATACTACTTGACCTATTTTTTCTTTCTTTTAAATTCAACAATGCACAAATAACGATATACGTTTCTATTTTTAAATTTAAGTTTGCAATCGCAAACCCCTACCCTATTACGAACAGATACTAAGCATGAAGAAATAAAAAGAAAAACAGGTACTTATAACGTAATCGGGCTTGGCCACTTGATGGCGTTCTGGCTCGCCAAAACACCCAACAAATGCCGTTTACAAGGCCTGACTTACGGCTATAGAAAACATATATGTTTGTCTTAGCCATTAGAAGGCCATTTATGATGCGTAACGCAGAAATAATACGGCCTATTTCTGCTTCGCGACAGTTTTTGTGAATCCACACACTTATCTTTCGTTTACAGTTTGATATATATGTGTGTTTAGTTGGATTAGTCAAATTTTTACAATATATGTTACACAATATTTGTATTTATAATTTATTTAATAAACATGAATTTATAGTAATTTTCTAAACGGCCACACCCTTGTTTAGAGAATGTGTAAGGTGTAAAAGCTTGCCGAGGGTAGATAAAAAAGAATTCGGCCGATATCGCATGCGAAATCTCATTTTCACGTGAAATACCACGAAGTTGATAAAATGGATGGCGATTAACTTTTTCCGCAGTTGCCGACAACAGAAGCCGAGTATTTCTGCTGTCCAATAAAAATATACACGATTTTTTGTAAATTTCATAGAAAGCACATATTATAAACATGTTTAATAAGTAAATAAGACATTTATATGTGTTTGTTGTTGTTTAAAAAAGTTTGAGTTTCTTTTGTCCTATGGATACGATTTTGATATCTTTTATTTTAGCATTACAAACGACAGAACCCTAACCCTACACAGTTGTTTTGTTATGTAGAAAGCAATAATTAAGTGAAAGACCGCTAAATAGACATCGCAGAGTAGCAGCTTTGACCAAAAACAGCGATTTAAAAATAAAATCGTTTACCAATAATTAAGCGATAGACATCGCAGAGTAGCAGCTTTGTCCAAAAACAGCGATTTAAAAATATAAAAAAAGATTGTCATTTATTAAATACAAAATTTAAATTAAACAACTTTTTTAATAAAAAGGCATGAAGAAAAAGTTATAGCAATCAATAAATTAATAACCAAAAAAAAAAAAAACAATTAGATTTAAAAATATAATGCGGCCCCGAACATTGTATTGTATTGTTTTTGACTGCCAACAACGCCATCAAGTGGCCAAGCCCGATTACGTTATAATTACCGAAAAACAATACATATTTTAAGAGATTACGTTTCAAACTTTAGTTAAGACTTTTAAAATTTCAAAGTTTATAAAAATAAAGTTCTGGTTTGATTTGGAAAGAAAGTCTATAGTTCATATTTAAATAAAATTAAAGTTCGGAGATTTTAGATTGAAGAGTTTATATTTCATATTTATAATTTATACTTTCCTTTCTCTGTGCTCGTTCCTTTGCGACGAAGATCTGAGTTACGCAAGGGCCATTTCTTGGGGACGAAGACGATTTTATGATTTCCAAAGACAGTTCCAGTGGTTCAATCCTGGGATCTGTGGAGATGAAGACTACCTTCAGCTGACCGTACCGAAGGAAGCACGATGAAGTTGATTACATCTTGGGTGACGGCGATAATAGCTTTTTAAATTTTTATTTCTACTTTCAGCAAAGCCTAAAGAATTTAATTTTTCTAATCTTGAACTCCCTATTTCTTTTGGATTTTTCTTTTTATAGTCCTCGGGCACCTTATCTCTGGAATACACGGATCCATCAAACATTTCATATCTATGTTTCATTGGTTCATTGAGTTTGTCGCCAAGTAGACGTTGGGTTTGTGGCTAAGTAGATTTTGGGTTTTCCACTGAGGTCTGTGTCTATATCTTTGGGTGGGAAAAGCAAGTCTTTTGTTTCTATTCCTCGACTTTTATCTCTTTCGTAATCATCTTTTCAATGGTCTTTTTGCCCCAAGGATCTGTTTGTAATTTTTATTTTTAAGATTAAAAACTCTCTTCGTTATTTTTAAAATTAAAAAGTTTTTTATTATATTTTATTTAAAGATTAGAATCTTTGTTTCGATTCTATAATTTTTTTAAAGAGCAAAAGAAAAAATATATACACCAATTTAAAAAATGGCTGGCAACTTTGAAGGTCAATTTTATAATTTTCAATTTTTTCCAAAGATGATATTAAAATATATGAATCGCAAAACATTTAATAAAAATAACTGCTGAAAATTGGTGTTACAGACTGAATTAGAAAAATAATGGCACTGAAAATATTGCAAACAGAAAAATATACATATATTGAATATAAGTTGCATTATTTATATAGTTTCAAAATAATGTTAAAAACTCAAAAATTTTTGAATTACTCCAACTTGCTTTCAAGCAGAGAACTTAACTTAAATAAAGGAGACCTAATATAATTTGATTGCAAATAAAATAATCAATTAATAAGCAAAGCTCAAAATATTTAAAATTGATAAATTTTATTAGAAAATCTAAACAAAAAAATGTTAATATAACCATACCCCCCTCCCCCGCACAACTATCTAAAAATACTATAAAATAAATTTTAATCATATTGATTATGGCTGCAATTTAGTATACATATAAGAATGATGTTCAACTGAGATCATATTAAAAATAAATTACTAATCCTTATAAATTCTGACCTGTTCTATTATTTTGCCTTCTTTAATTCAAACTGTATACGTGAAACAAATACACTCTTAAATATTTTTATATTGGACTATTTCCATCATCTAATATATGTATTGAATGTTTTTAGAAAAATTTAACTTTATTTAAATATTCCAAAAACCTGTTTGATGTGCTATTATTAACAGTTGAATGAATTTGGAATATTTAAATAAAATTATTTTTTTCTAGACATTCAGTACATATATTAGATGATGGAAATAGTCCAATATAAAAATACAACTAGAACACCATCATCACAAACCTTCAGGAAAACATCTTACACATGTATTTATGTATATGTGACAAAATAGTAAATAAATATGTACCAGATATACCTTATTTTTCTTGCATATATTTATATATGTTCTTTATTATTCATTTTTAGTTAATTTGCAGTATTATTAAACAAATGAATTTCACTAATTCCAAATATTCCATAATTGATTCTCTAGAAGAATATCCTGTTTTTTACATATGTGTATATACGCACACATTATGGAGATGGAGTCTTATGTTTGAGGATTCTGAAGTTAATATACAATATAATGTATATGTAATCAAATTTTGTTTACTATTTAAGTATTTATAATATTGTTCATTAATATTGAAGAACAGCATTCACTTTTGAATCAAAATTTTTTAAATATATATTTATTCTTAATAATTTTATATATAATAATTATATTTACAAATAATTTAAATCAACTTTGGGTTTCTCCTGTTGGCATCAGCTGTTGCTTTAATTCAGGATGTAATTCTAATACTAAGACTTCTATTAAGCTCTAAAAATATACAAAAAAGATGCAATATATATCATATATACTGTTATTATTCATAGCATTTCATAAACATACAATTTGGAAAATTTAATTTGTAAAAAAAAACTAAAATAGCAAATTGTTAAAAAATGTACATATTTCCAAAAATTAAATAATTTATTTTAAAAAAATCATATTAACAT
Organism: Epiperipatus broadwayi; assembly: GCA_028023455.1. Taxonomy (NCBI): domain Eukaryota; kingdom Metazoa; phylum Onychophora; class Udeonychophora; order Euonychophora; family Peripatidae; genus Epiperipatus; species Epiperipatus broadwayi. The sequence continues at coordinate 1,317,961 of JAQFVV010012463.1, forward strand.
ATATTTATTTATATAAGAAACAATATAAGCAAATTACATACTGTCTTACAATTAATACATAAAATCAATTCATAATTTAAACATAAATACAATATAAATTATGAGACTGATAATGTAACTCAATATTTTTTGTCCATGCTTAAGAATTTTGATTACTGATGTCTTTAATTATTTCTATCTTTCTATACACATTGAAATCATGTCAATCCATATTTGTAACCATCTAACAATAAAAACCACTCAAATTTATATGTGATGTAGCTATTCCTTATCTGAACTCACATAGGACAGATGTGAGCTATTAGTAATTTATAAATGTAAATTTATAAAATCCTTACCATTTATTTCTATTTTTATCTCATTTTTCAAGGATTTCTTTACTATTTTATTTTTAATTACTCTGTTAATTCTCACCCATTCTAAAAAGAAACCCATAGCCTTTTTTAATATAATCTTTACCCTCATTATACATATATATCTCACAATTTTATATCTTACTAAAGCTGTTACATTCTAATAGTAACTATTCACAATTTTCCATCAACACCCACAAATCATATGGCAAATTTAAATCTTTTCTCTATATCTTAATACTTTATTTTGTCTCGACTTTCTGTTCTATCCATTGGAAGAATAATTCACTCATACTGATTTTTGCTACTATATTGGTTGTTTTTTAATTAGATATTTTTTATTTTCTGAACATATTCCCCTTTTACTTATTAAATTGTTTTTCTCAATCCCTAACACATTATATATCTAATATTCTATTCAAACATCCCAGTTTTTGCATAAGTGCATTGAAATATATTTATATTTTTTTTTTTTGCATATTTTAATGCTTGCTTTAATTTGTCCAATATCCTTTCCAATTAAAAATTATTTTAGCAATTCTGTTCCTATCCATAAACTGTAATCTTAAAAAATATTTTAAATTTGTTCTTGCCATTTCTCATATGAAATATTAGATTCCAATTTACTTTATATACTTTCATCTAACATCTATATGTACTTTTCAAGTACATATCTTCCCACCTCTTTCATAATCTTAAAGCAAAGCTGTCACTAATATGTGTTTGGTATATGACAGCATTTTTATAAGAAAGATTAGATTTACACTTTTTCTTTCCATAAGAGTATTTATGTCATATCTATTATAAGCAAATAATGCCAATTTTTTAATCCTCTTTTTTTCTGCTTTTATTATCCTTTTCCTATTCTAGGCATAACCATTTTATTACTAATTTTAATTCCAAATAAATATATAGCTCAACTTCTATACAATATTTTCTATTTCCTAATAATTATTCTCATTTTCCAATTATTACAAATATCTTAGATTCTTTATTAACTACTCACCCTCAATCTTATGTAACATTTTTTTCCATGATCAATTTCACTGTATCTACCATGTTTACCCAAAAATAAGACCGGGTATTTGCTCAAAAGACACTTTTGGGGCTTATTTTCAGGGGATGTCTTACTTATTCATGTACAAAAATTACATTGAAGTATAAAAGGTACATTTATTCACATACTTCCTTTTACAGAAAGCTCTAAGTTTCTTACCCAGAAGTCCCTCCCTATTCCTCTCTTCTACTTTCCAGAATAGCTCTTCCTTTTTGCACTTATCTTATCTGAGGATTAAAATATTGTTTAAATTTACCATTAAATCAAGGATTAATTGAAGACTTGTGAGACAGGAATGGTAACAAAAAGGATAACAGTTAAGAATGGTTTTCCAAACAAAAGCAAAAAAATGCTGGCACAAAAATTCAGAAAATATTTTTATTTCACATATGGTGCATTGAATTACAATGAATTATATTTCACAAGCATGTCCATTATAAATAACACTTTACAAATTATTCTTAATAGCCCAGCTTGGTTATTCTTTTTAAAAATGTTTCTTTAGTACGATTTAACTTAAGCTAAAGTTTGATTATTAAAATCACTTGCATTATTTTAATGAAGTCTTAGAAGAAAAGAAATCAAACTAATTTGTCTTTTATCTTGAATATTTAAAAACTATCATGATGAAAATCAAACTAAATCAAGCATTCTAAATCTAAATATTAAATATAAACAAAATAAGTATCTAAAAATACATATTATAAATTGTGATATACCGGCTTGTGGTAGATAAACTGTTTTTCTATACAGGTAGTATTATATTTGTCAAAAATGGTCAATAGGTAAAAAATAACCATTTATTTAAAGCATTAATGTCAATAATATTGTTTATTTAAACATTCATTATTTTATAATTCAATACACCCATTGTATGTTTCAATGGGCAAACAAGTCATTTATCTGACGATCTTTAGCGCTTATATGCATCCTCAGGGAAACAGTAATCTTGGATATTATGTACATTTAGTTTAAGTGATAATACACAATCCTTTCTCTGTGAAGAAAGTCTAATTGCGAGTGCTGAAGCCATATGTTCGCAGGTTGTTAGCTAATGTAAATATTGTTTTCTCACCAAAAACTTGTCTACTTGCTCCATCTACTGTTATCTTTCATAAATTATTCTCATAGCATTGACACACTTCCTTCTATTTAATTTTTAATAAAAGCTGTTCTATTAGATTCAAAAACCTATTATTTAATTAAGAAATAAAAATTAAAAAAGAAAATCAACTTTCACATTGTTCACTTTTAGATTTCTCCATACAATTTATGTTGATCTACATTCCAAAAAATAAATGCTCTATACTATCTCCCATGTCCACATAAACCATATCTACAATCCAACTTATTTCCTTGATACACAAAACTCTAGTTCTAATAATAAGCTCTCTCTAATATTATCATTAATCCTTTTATATATTTTTAATAACTAAATTTTTTATTTTATTTAAATAATCTCCCACAATTCTTTTTCTCTAGCTTACATCTTTTCCCGATTCTTATAATTATTGTAATATATTCTCTAAATTTATCCCATTTTATATAAAAATAAATTATTGGTTTATTGACTTTGTATTTTACAAAGCTGTTTTAGTTTACCATGTTTGCTGTTCTTTCACACAATAATAAATTAAAAACTATTTTGATTACTCAATTTGTATATCATATATGTATTTATATATCATAGCATTCCAAACATTTTTGTTTTTATTTCCCCTCATTAAAAAAACAAGTCTATTTCATTTTCTTTAAATAGCTTCATTTACTATCACATTTAACATTCAATATATATCTAAATATTGCATTTAGAATATCTTAAAAAAATTTTGAATTACCTGGCTAATATAAAACAGATACTACCAACCTTTCTATATTATTCTTTATATTTTTATGTGAGAAATATACTAAGTTTTTAAGTAGACTTTGTTTTTTTGTTGTTGTTGTTCTTTGCCTCAACTTTAACTCCCAAATTTTTAATAAAGTTCATAATTATACATCTCCAATTCTTTAAGTCAAATATCTCTCATCATTTTTCCATTAATTATCAATATCTTAGATTTTCTCACAGAATTTTTTTATATTTCTTCCTACCTCTGCACACTTCTCTAATATGCATATAATTATTATTTACAAAAAAGGATATATATATCATCCACAAAAAAGTCATTATATTAAAAAAATCTTGATTTCCACCATGGGAATCCCTAATCGTATTTTTTCTATCTTGACTTCCATCTCTTTTAGAAAGAAAATGGGTATCATTGTGCTATATATATATAGAACTTAAAGAAATAAAATATTACAAAGTTGCAAATGTTAAGATTAAAATGGTGATAAGCAGTTCTAGATTAGAAAATGATTATTTAAAAAGATAAGGAACAATAATAATTATGTTCTAGAACATTCCACTATCAGTATAAAGCTATAATAGCTCACAGATAAAGGGAATCGGGGTCTTAATACGCACTCGCATTGTGGAAGCAGATCGTTTGCTGATAGTACATAATAGCTAGTGTAACAAGGACTATGGATGGACCCATTAAACACCACTGAAGGTATCAAAGGGGACTAGGAACTATATAGGCCATTGGCTCTTACAATTTATGTACCCTCATGAGGCTATGTATTTTATAAGTAATAATATTGATATGTATAATTTGTAATTACATTAAGCATGTTGTAATTATACATTTTATTAAACGCACATTATTATATTAAGTAATGTTGGTAAAATATTATTAGTAACATGTAGCAATAAAGTCAGTATTTAATTATAAAACCTTGTTTCCGAATTACATTTATTTGTTTGTCAGCTCACTTTTACTCTGATTGTAGTACTCGTGGAGGCTCTACACAGCAGATGCAGTCTTGACAGAATTGAATTCAACTTGTAATTTTGCATCAATGTAGAATTGTGTTTTCGGAAATAGAGGGGCAAAGAAAAAAAAATTCTTTTCTTATTAGTTGTTCGGAGTAACAGTTAAGATGATGACTGTGCTGCAAGTGACAATAAATGAGTTTAATGAAAATAGTCCTATGGATTGGCCAATTTATCTCAAAAAGATTGATAATTTTTTTTTATTAATGGACCTGTTAGCGACCCCATTAAAGTTGCCATGTTGTTATGTTATGCTGGGCAACAAGTGATAGAAATCACAAATTGGTTATGTGATTATGAAGAACCAAAGAAATTGCCATATGAAGTAGTAGTTTGAAAACTAAATTATTTTAGCTCCAAACCCTCTAAGCACATAGCACAGCTACATTTTAGAAATAGATGGCAAAATAACAGGGAACGCATAAGAAACTGATCAAACCTCGAGGGAACTCGCTAGAAGCTGTAGTTATGGTAATGCATTAGAGGATGCTCTTCTGGAACAATTACTTTGGGGGAAGTGCGACGATAGGCTGAAACAGCAGTTACTGGCTTCAAGAGACTTGTCATATGATGAAGCAATCAAAATGGGAATAGCCCATGAGATAGTGCTTGAGTAATCAAGGGAATTTCAAAATTTTACAATAATAATGAATGTAGTGTGCTTATATGGAAAACTGAAAATAAGTATCAGCCAGATAAGAGTAAGTCAAAGGAAATTATCTGCTACTGTTGTTCAAAAAAAGGTCACATGGCACGTAAGTGTAGATTTAACAAGGTTGTAGAGCCTGTGGCAAAGTAGATCTTTTAGAGAAAGCATGTAGTCTAATGGGGGAAAATATCGTGTATTGCCCACTTTTCCAAAGGGAAACAAGTAGAAATGTGAGATCTATAATACCTGGAGTGCTCATTGCAACCAATTCATGATGTCTATGAAATTATTAAATACAAACTTGAAAATGTAAATTGACAGCAGATTGGGTGTATCAATGATGGCAGTCAAAGTGGAAAATAGTAACAGAAAATTGTATGAATCCCCCTATATTAATCAGAATTAATTTAAGAGCGAAAGATGGTAATACGAGAATATTAGAGAAAGTAGAAGTGTGTACATTTCTAAAAAAAGGTCCATAGGTTATCCCTTGTATTAGGCGGTCTCAACCCTATTATAGATAGAGAATGATTTGAAGCTCTGGGAACAGAAATATGTGCAATTAAAAGGGTCTCTGTTGAGGAAAAAATAAATACACAAGTTTATTTAGTAATACGGAAGGCCAAATCAGTACTATACCAGTCGATATAGTCCTGCAAGAGGGATCAATTCCCATGATTAGCAGGCCTAGAAAAGTTCCCTTTACGCTTCAAGCTAAAGTGGAACAAGAGTTAAATGATTTAATTAGCAAGGGAGTGTTGATGCTTGTCGAGAAGGCCAATTGTAATGATATCTAAACCAAACAGACAAAAAATTCGCCCAAGGTTATTGCTGATTTTCCCAGATCAAAATTTATTGAGTAACGAAAAACAGAGCACAGAATTGCAGTATGCAGAAGGAGAAAAAGTCTGGATGCGAGAAGTTTTTAGAAAACACTGGGTGAAAGACATAATTAAAGAACATCTGTCAAAACAAATAATAGTAGTCTAGACAGAAACGGAAAATCATGTCAGACGGCGGGAAAAAGAAATTGAGCAAAATGGAAGTAATATAGGATCGGACATTCCAAATTATATAGAGGGGGACTCGACCAGAAGTGAATGAAGAGCAGAAAGCAGCCAAGGACATTAATGTTGAAAAGGAAGCAACCCCGAGTAGGTCCTAAAGAATCAAGAAGGAACTGAGTCATCTAAAAGACTATGTGAGACTTCAAAAATGGTAATTTTCAAAGTGGAGGAGATGCTATATATATATCTAGAACTTAAAGTATTGCAAAGTTACAAATGTTAAGATTAAACTGTTGATAAGCAGTTCCGGATTAGAAAATGATTATTTAAAAAGATAAAGAACAATAATAATTACTTGTGTTCTAGAACATTTCATTATCAGTGGGAAGATATAAAAGCTCACAGATAAATGAAATCAGGGTCTTATTACACACCCGCAATGCAGGAGCATTGCTGATAGAAGATACATAATGAACTAAGTGTATGGAGGGACCCAGTGAACTCCACCACTAAAGGTATACCAAAGTGGACCTAGGGACTATACAGACCACATCGGCTTTATTATAATTTATGTACGCCTCATGAGGCCATGTATTTCGTAAGTAATAATATTGATATGTTATAATTTGTAATTATATTAAGCATGTTGGTAAAATATTAGTAAATTGTGGTAATAAACTCTGTATTTAGTTATAAAATCTTGATTCCGAATTGCATTTATTTCTGTTTGTCAGCCCACCTTTAGCTTAACTGTAGTACTCATGGTGGCTGTACGTAATATATTGTTTCAACTTAATTTCAGTTTCACTGATTTTATTTAATAGCATGATGACTGCCTTTGATGAGGATGCTTTGTATCTAAAACATTAATATTTATATTTTCTCCATTTTAGAAGTGTTTTTACAATTGCAAATAGAGTATAAAAATTATTGTTTTCCTGAAGGTTTGTGATGGCATCATCTGATATGAGTATTGAATGTCTTCAGAAAAATTTAACTTTATTTAAATATTCCAAATACATTCAACTATTAGTAATAGCACATCAAACAGGTTAATATATATGCACAACATTCTGAGAGGTATTATTCTCCCCTCTTCAGGTATTGCTGGCCTGACCAGTGACAGTACTAGCATGGGATTCGAACCTGGATCCTTAGATTCTTCAGTATTGAATTTTGTAACACTAATCAACTAAGCCATCTTGCCAAAGGACAACAGTCAGTAGAAATTTCATATACTTATTTATGAGTTTCCTCCTGATTTCTCCAATCTTTCCTAAGAGCAAAGTTGATTAGTGGTTTCCATACATTATTCTGGCTTGCACTGAGGAGCATTATTGTATGGAGAGTTTTGCCTATTTAATAATCTAGTTCCCAAACTTAATTCATCAGGAATCTTACAATTATCCATAATTTTTTTAAAGTTTCATTTTAAACCAACCTCTGTTTACTTTCCCTTAGCTACTAAGATTTCAGTTGCTTTTCCTTATTGTCTATCTATTACTTTATTCAATTTTGAATGTCACTTTGTTTATCTTTTCAAGTTCTTTCACATTCTCTTTTCTCTGCATTTAATAATGTAACTAGTTTTTCTTTCTTATTTCTTCTTCAAATACATGTTCAAAATTTTTCATAACATATCCTTTTTACATTGTTAATTTTCTTAATAACATTATGTTCACATTATTTTCTTTTATATATATATAACTAATCATCTAGCATTTATTTCATTATTTCTCTTTTGGTTCTTGATAGCCTCTACATGTCACATTCTTTTTTTTTACATTTTCAAATATCTACAATTTTATGTTAGTCTTTTTAGTTCTATATAATCATTCATTAATCTTCTTCACCATCCACCTTACATAAGTTTTAAAATCGTTATCTTTTATAATTGTTTCCATGATATTACTAAATCTGTTAATTCAGACTCATTCCTCATTTTACATTAATCCTTTTCAACCCTTCTATAAAGTTTTATATCTAATTTTTAGATATTCTTAATTCTACAAAGCATTTTATTTAATGTTACTTTATTATCAATATAACAAATAAAAAGTTGGAAAAAAAAATCACTATTTCTGACATACATTTTTTTTTTTTTAATTTTACAAGAACATAAGCATTTTCAATCATTATCAGTCCATTGCAAGATTAAGTTTAATCTAGTTTTTCCAAACTAGTTTATTTCTCCACATCATTCCAGAAAACCTTAGTTTAATCAAAGTTTTTTTCAATCTCTTGGGACCCAGTTTAAGACACTAATTGTTCATTTATTGTCATCTCTTCTACCACCATATCTGGTCCAATTTCATTACAGTATCTTGATCATTTCAATAATGATAGTGACCAATTTTTTTTTCCATGTATTTTTACCTTCAACCTCATTTTATACTTAGCTATGTAGTGTGAAATTTTTTTATTAAATTTCAGATTTATAAGTATTGTTAAACACATTTTTTATATATACCAAGATATTTCAACCAAAAACACTATCTAAATTTAATACTATGATTAATTTCATCAATTATGTTTCCATCTATGTTATTTACAGTATTAATTTCTTCTAATTCATTAATAACAATCTCTATTTTCTAATTTTTTGAAAAGCTACTGAACATTATTTTAGTTTTTTTTTTATATTTATTTTTACCCCTTTCTTGCTTTCATCTAATTATTTTTATAATATTTCTCATATTTACAAAAACAAGTATATCAACTTAAAATTTAAATTCACAAAATATTTCTCATGTTGGAGAAATATACTTATGCTATTATTATAGTATCATTATGCATTCTATATCTGCATTTGTATTTTGATAAATATTATTTAGAATTTGATAATCTTGATGTTACAGAGCTTTGATTATTGTCAAAATGCTTAGAGAATCAAATGCCTTCATAATCTATAAATTCAAAATATAATGACAGCTCATATCCATTGATCTTTTTGATAATTTCTGTTAGTTTGCTATTTTAACTGTTTTGAAACCAAATTTCTCTGTAGAGAAATTGTAATGTTCTTGTATAGAACTGTCTTCCTTTTTTTAAATATTAATATTATTGTGTTCTTACAATCAATTACTATATATTATTTAGATATTGCTTTGTTAACAATTTCTCTATTTTGTCACCTACTTCTTTTAAAATAATTACAACTTTATCATTTCCAGAAATTTCTGAATTTTTCATAGATTTAATTCTATGGCTTATTTCTACATTTAAAGTACTTAGAATTTTAAAAGGACTGCATTGTTTTCTGTTCTTTATTACTATTATATTTTTTTGTATAATTTTTCTACAAACTTCATGATGTCATCCTTCTTTTTAGTAATAGCACCATCTTTTTCCCTTATTACTGAAAACTTTTCTTCCAATAATATGTTAAAATAATATTTTAAACTTTTGGGATTTTTATTCTATTTTCTAACTTTTTTTGCCACTAAATATTTCTTTGTATCATCATTAATTCTTACAGAATTCCAGATATTCAATTTTTCTAAATGGATCATTTATAAATAATTTTGTATTCCTTTTTTTCCTTCATATACTGCCTTGTCTCATAAATTTATTGAATTGCCTTTTTTAAAAAAAAAATCACCTATCTATGTAGAAGTTCTTATTGTGATTTCATTCATATCTGAGCCATTTTCAAAATGTGTTAAGATTTTAAAACAATTTGTAAATTCTGATTTAACTTCATTGGAGTAATTGTGAAAATTGGGGATATAAACTATGTTAATACTGTCTTTTTAATAATTTTTGGTTTTTTAGCTTTGAATTAACATACATTTTATACCTTGCTAATCAATAATTATTTCCTGTATTGAATTTATTAAACATAATGCAGTTGAAATATATATTTTCTTTTAATAAAAACAATTTAATTTTTTTGTACATTCATTGGGATGCATAAATGTTTATTTATGCATAGCATTTTTCTTAAAAGAATTCATACAGAATAATTTTTCTTTTTACTGAAAATTTCACAAATTATGTTTTCTCTTTCTGGGTTCATAATCAAATTTGTCCACAAAATTCTAGCATTAAAATCTCACATATTTTTAAAATGTTGTTTGATCATATCAAAAACTTTATACTCATTTATTATTATAAAAATTGATTATTTCCTCATCATGATAAGAATTTACTGGGACATAAACTTGAATTACCTCTATTTGATATCTTCTATTAAGTTGAACAATTAATCTTGCCATTCTGGCCGATACAATATCTTCTATATTTTCTTTACAATGAATCCCATTCCTTTTATGCTTTCAATATTTTTGCCTTTATTATAAAATCTATGAATATTTTTCAAAACAATTGTCTCTTCATCTTTTTTCTAATTTCACAAAGTCTATCAGTTACATTTAATATTAAACAATTCTTCCAATTCCAGCAATCTTTCTTCACTTAAAAATGATTTACAGTTATGAATAGCTAAATAAAAAGTCATAATCAAATATAGTCTAAGTTCATAGGCAGGGACTTCTTAATATCCTCTGATTTTTGATTACCAACTATTACCATATCTGGCAGGCAACTTTATAACCACAAGTAATTAGGATCATGATTTATTTTTATCTCTCACAATTGTAGAAGAAAACTAGAATTCACATATATATCTAGATTTATTTTATCTTCAAGTTAATCACAGATCAATTTCTCAGTTAAGAAAGAACTGATGTAAAAAAGACCATGATGCTTTCTTGGTCTTATAATTGCATCTAAAAAACCAATTAACCTTCCATAAAATTAATGCATATCTAAATAGTCTTCCATAATATTACAATAATAATAGCTGCAATAACAAGAATATATAGTATAAACATTAAAAATTTGAGCTGCATAGTTCGTTTAAGACCACAAAGAGGTATCAAAAAGTTTATTTTCAATTATTAGCAAGGTGTTTTTTTTTTCATTTATTGTTCTAAATATCAACATGTCTGAAAATATTGCAGATATGTGTCTTTTAAGCTGTAATACTTAGTTGTGAATATACATATTGTATACAGAAATAAAAATAAAAAAATGTTAAGCAAGTGAATCAATAAATATTAGTTTAACTGATCACTTATAAATCAGATTTGCTAATGCTGAAGAACACTATCAGTAGGTTCTTGTTCAAGTAATAAGAAAATGAATGATAATTTGCTATTACTTTCTGTCGTAAAATATTACAATATCTACTGTTTGATTAGAAATTCATAAATTATTTTTGCTATGAATATTTTCTAAATATCAGAACTAATATAATTTATGATTTAACTAAATATTGACATAGTAAAATAAATTATGGTAAGAAGACAGCAAGAAATAGTAAAAATATCTTTAAGATCTCACTTTATAGGGTACTGGTTGATTAGACAGGCATGCCGCTTGATGGCATTGTTTATGTGCTAAAACACATAAAAATGCCGTTTACGGCCAGTAATGTTCATATTAGCCATTGCGGGCCTATATTGCATTGCACACAAATATGGCTCACTGATGTGCTTCGCGACACTATGCAAATGCGCACATTTCACAGATTGCTACTGTATCATGTGAAGGGGAGTATGGAATTCAACTGACCAGAAACTCTTGTAATCTGCAATCTTAAAGATATTTTATACAAAATATTAATTTCAACTTGTTATTAATCCCTTCAAATTCTACTTACATATAGAAGATTTTTATTAAGCTTGACATCTTGTAAAACTTCAAAAACCTTGACTGCTCCTTGTCTTGCATTTTCTTGACCCACAAGATTTGTCAAAGCTTCTATAAATTTAAAATAATTCAATGGTCATATTTTAAAAATTTTAAATTATAATTAAAAAACCACTTAAAAACAAAAAAATTATCTCAAAACAAATAAGATTGCAATTTGTTTAAATTTCTGGAAAATGATTTTTCTTAAATCACATTTTATAAATTTGAGAAATGAAATATCTTAATTTTGAAGACTTTGTGCAAAGATTGTTATTAAACATCAATATTATTCTAATTCAAACTGATTAAGAAGTAGTTCTTAATACAGTAAAAATTAAAAAAATAAGCAATTATTAAATATTCTTAATCTTTTAGATATATATAAAGAACATTTATCAGAAATAAGAAAAAAAATAAATACGATACAATAAGATAAATATTTTAAAAAAATGATTTAATGGAAAATATCACATTAAAACTAAGAATACATTAAAAAAAAAAAACAATCAGTCATAATGCATATATACATTATACAATCTTGCAGCAAATACATATAGATTATGCTATTCATCAACATGAAAGAATAGTACTCCAACTAAAAACACAACTACTAAAGCAGTCAAGAATGTAAAAGGATACTAAAAACAATGAATGGAGAAAAAAAATTATAAAGTATTTTGAAACACCTATCAGTATCACCAAGTGATGTTGTATTCTTTCATTATAGTTACATGTAAAGTAGAATAAAAGATTAGAATTTCTCTCCCTAAAACAAGGAGTACAAATAAACCCTGCCAATAAAGCCTTGTCAACCTTTCAACTATCCACAAATATCAGAACATTGAAAAATATGGTCCTAAATTCATTGGAGACTCTTGGAAAAATCCACATCTTGAAATAATAGCAGATATCAAATCTAAATATGTAAATGTTCCACAGAAGGAAAATACTGTTGGACAAATAACTCTAGCATTATCTTCTATCCTGACAAAGCCAAAAATAAAATGTGGACAAAGTATTGAAGAATGTAAACAATCTATGCAAAGATGTTTATAAATTGTTTACATTGTTTGCCTAAAAGAGGACAAAGGCAACCCATTTGTGCTTATAAAATCTAACAAATACAATCAAAAAACTGCTATTCAAATTCACAAATTAAATTACAATTGTATCGATATATACAACATAAAGAACAAATTCATAATGAATATATTAAGAAAGCATTATAATAAAGTATATAATAGACATGAATACCTAAAACTGAATCCATCAGCAATCCCCCTCCCCCTAGATTATTCTCAAAACAAAATTACCCTCTTTGTTTGATGATAGATTTTGGAAGTGCATATCATTATAATGCCATTAAAAACATGGCCAAATGGTTAACTACACATCTAGGTTTTTGGAAAATATACTATAAAAACCCTGCCTAGAATTTGTTCAATTCACCAAAACATCAAATAAATGAGAACTATAAACTCACAAGGCATTACCAAATTATATGGTTCAGTATCACATAAGTAATCTATTAAGATTATACTCGCACTATTGCAAGAAATCGTATTTAACGCTCAAAAAAGAGATTTCACCATTGACACATTAAATTGGATAGACAGCAATATTACTGTGCTATTCAACAATATACTATGGAAAAAGCATGGCCCATAAGCAGTGTAATCTGTAGCTTAACACTAGCTAAGGCTGAGGACAAAATTGTACCTAAATATTTAAATAAAAATCCAAATATTATTTACAAGCAGTATGTCAATGACACGTTGATAAGTGCACCTGCAGAATGCATTATAAAAATATGAGATGATCTAGCGTTAAAAACTCCAGTGGACAATTGATGAATACACCTTCAATGGTCTAAGGATTTGAGACTATACATTCAAAGAAATAAAGGCTTTATTAGACTTCAAAATGATCATCAGACCAAGTGAAATTCAAGGTTCAATTCCTCTGCAATCTCTCACATCTATTAGACACAAACTCATTGGGACAAAAAGTTTTTTAAATCTGTAAATATGAACCAGATTGAAAAGCTAATATAGAAACCTATATAAATGATCTATGTGGACTAGGATATAATGGTAACATTTTAATAAAAATGATCAAGAAATTTTACAATAAAATAAAGCAAGCATATCTATTTTACCAAAGTTTTCATAAAAAATAAAAAAGATCTGCATCAATACATATAAGTCTGACAACAGCCCCCCTCCTCTAATGAGAACAAACTACTAAAGATAAAATATCCCAGAATCAAACACCTCAGATAATGTACAACACTGAGTACAATAATGCTACTTGCAAATCAGTATATTATGGGGAGCTAAAAATATAGCCACCAGAGTTTCCCACTACAAATACTTGTACAAGCATGCCAAAAATAACCCAGAACATACATCTATTTTGTTGGAGTATGAGCAAATATTTGCTTAAATTTTTGATCCAATAAATGTGTAAATTATCTGTACTGAATGAGATGATAGAAAATAAGGTAAAAGAAGTGTGGTTTATTGCTAATAACCATGCCACTACTAATAAAGAAAATAGTATCCAATTATCCAAGAAAATGGAATATGTAAATCTTTAAATAAATTAGTGTTTGCTTTTAAACACCAACATATCCAGACACCAATGAGTACTATGATTCTGGCTTCACTGGCCAAAAGTACATTCAGCTACAATTAATAAACTAAACTGAATAAGCCTTTAGTTAACCAGCATTCGAAATACACCTGGGTCTCGTTTTATGCGGTAGATCGGTTCCACAGAAAACCCGCATTAAAAAAAATCGCACAAAAATAGACTTAATTTACCTTGAAAAATGGGGGATAGGGGTTGTAATTTTCAGAATTCACATAAAAGCAAAGCAACAAAGAAAAATTACTTTAAAAATTGCATTAAAAACATAAGGAAATAAAGTATGACTAATAAAAAATTTCAAATATTTGAAAAAAATTAATACAAGATAAACTTTTTTTATTAACTACAATATTTAATTTTTCATACATATTTTAATCATTATCGCTAGCGTTCATTTGTAAACTGGTAAGAAATCAGATTCGATGTGATGTATTGTGGCTTCTCCTAAGACGAAGTCAAGAATCTCTCAGCAATTATGCACAGAGAAACCTGTTAAGCCACTTTATTTTTATTTGTGATGTGATGTACAACTAGCACTATTTTCAGTCTTGTGCTGTGTTAATGGTTTTCTGTTTCTATTAAAAAAATAAGATTGCAATCAAAACATTATCATTAGAAAGATTATTTTCAGTATATAAAATCTTCGTTTTTTTATTTTAAAAATCTAAAAGATTATTTATTTCTGTTATATATAACATAATACATTTTAATGGTTTAAATTTTTTGAATATTTATTGTGATATTTTTATATGTAAGTATAAATCTATTATTATTATTTACTCATTAGTATAAATAGGTTATTTACATAGAAGCTAAATAACATATTTTTGAAAAAAAAAAAAAAAGTATTTAAAGTCAAAATAAGTTATTAATAATTTAAATTTCTTGATATCTAATAAATATAGTGAAATATGAAAGATAGTAAGAAGAAATATGAATCACATACGCATTAAAATAATCCGCATAAAACGAGACCCAGGTGTATTGAAACTTTACCAAGTACTGGATATTTTCATGGAATTATGATGATGCAAACAGTAATTTATGAGGCTATTTATATGCATTAAAAATACTAAATTACTTTGCTCTAGTACCCAATAGAATAATTTTTTTCTTCTTTTGTTTCTAATTAAATTCAAGACAAAAAAATCTATTATTGGATATTAGAGCAAAGTAGTTTAGCTTTAAGATGACAATAGTAACTGATAGTTTCCTAAAATCACCAGTGCTAAACATATCTCTAGTGGAAATAGCCTCTCACATTATTTTGTTTACATCATATACATACAGTGAAACTTCAATCCATCATTCCTCTGTAATTCATCTGCTTTTTTTGCTTCCAGAATAAGCATTGTACAAATATTTTATTTTTAACTCATTAATAATTGATAAACTGAAAAACAAATAGTGGTAGTTGATGGTAGTTAATTTATGCCCAAGTTGAACTGACAATTTTGTAATTAAATAAGTAGGTAGACAATAGCCTATGAAAATAATTATTGCCACATATTCATGTGTTAATTAGGTAATGGAAATATGAGTGATAATAAAAGCCAATCATATAATAGAACAAACACAGATAAATTTCCAGCTATGTGGATAATAAAATCTATGAAATACCATGTAAATATGGAAGGATAGTTGTGAAACTAGCCTTCCCATGAAAAAATAATAAGTATGTCTAGTTTTGTGTTTGCAAATAGATAATAGAACAATTTTTATAATTATAAATTATAATAGAAAAAAAGCTGGTTGGGAATCTACTCAACTCTGGCCACACACAGTATGATATTTTATATAGTGGTATGAGAATATGAGTTATCTTGGCAAACGTTTAATATTTCTCAGTTAATATAATACTGCTGAAATCCATTTGTCATCATCATTGGCTTTATTTCGTTTAGAGATCCCAAGGATCAAAAAGTTATCAGGACTAGTCATAATGAAAAAAAAGAATTACTAACAAAAGTATATGATTAAACCAACAAGATTTAATTAGAAAAACAGATATAACAAATACATATTAAGATAAATAGAAAATTATTCACAATGAAATCCACACACATTTAAAATTTTAAAATCAATTTTACTTATCAGCATAATTGTCTCCCAAATAATAAGTTTTAAAAAATTATCAAAACAACATTACCTTCACTATTCAAACTTAATTTTATTATTGTATTTGGGATGGTAAATATATTATAAATCTATGCTGCATACATTTTATTTGCATAAATAAAATATTTATACTCTTAGACAATTATTAATATGCAAATCTAAATATTTAAAATTATTTAAATGATTCTTGCTAATTAAAAAATATATAAATAAAATTAGCGAAAATTATAATAGTTATTTTAAACTTGATAGCATGATTATTATTTTGTTACCACTTCTGGTTATTTCAATCTTGATTTTTTTTTTTTAAAAAAAATGGTACTTTTAATAATTTCTCTTCTTGGTCAGAAATTTTTTAAATGAATAAAGAGAGCTTCTCTCTAGATTTCTTTGTCAAATGTTTGTAAGACTGAATCAGAATAATTATTTCAAAAATGCTAGTTCTTACATGAGTGAGGTTAAATAATTTATCTGTAAGATGATATAAAATTAATTTCTTTCCTGGTAAAGATTTGAATTAGAATAATTGTTTTAAAATTATTGATTCAGTCAATCATATATTTAAGTCCCTTTCAAATATTTTAACAAACTGAACTGTTTACTTGGAACAGTGACTTCAAAACTTTCAGTGCTAATAAACTTGAAAGATGAAAATTAAAGCAATTAATCTTATAGGTATCTGGGCATATTATTTCATAACAGGAAAAGTGGTCGTGAATAGATGAATTAACAATCAACTAAAATAATAGAAAATCTAGCCATACTTAAATATAATATTTTTTATATCATATACAAGACAGTGAATAAGAGAAACTTCTATTGACCATTATTCATAATGTTTAGTCTCACATCAATGATCTACTCTACCCAGTGTTGTCAACTACAGCAATGGTGCAGAGTGATTTGGTTTCTTCTTTTGGCAATTTAATTATGGTTAATAATATTAACTGGAATACTGATTTGGGATTAAACAATAAAAAAATAAACTAATTACTACCTAACCAAAGTTTAAATAGCACCTGCCAATATAAATTCACATGCAACAAACTCTCACCAATTTTTACATTACACAAAAATAATTAATCAATCAGCTTCTCCAACATAATCATTCATGGTTACAAATGTTATTCATTAACTGTCAGAACATCTGATAGCCTCCCAATATTGTGTGCAAAATTTTTTATTTATTCCATATGCAAACCAATTAGATTTTACAACATGAAATAATCATATTAAACATTTAAAATTGATAGTAAATTAGCCTAAGGGAGAGATAAATACACTATAAATTCAACATTAATCAATAATAATTAATAATCCTCAATATAATAAATGAAATGCACTAATACTAAACTAATAATACTATATAAGCATTTTACTTCTTAACAGAAGAATAAATCATGCCAAACAATAAGTCAATATATAACAAATTCTTAGCTACTTTGACATCATAGTAAAATAACTAACCAATTAGTTATTTCATAATAATAATTTGCTTATAAAGAATTAATATTTTAGCATTATCAACATTTAGTTTACTATACTGAGGATTATTAATTTTGATTAATATTTAAGGCACCAATTTGTAATTGTTGTTAGCTCCATACAAAATAATTTCCATAATGTTTGATAGCTTAATATTTTAGAAGATTGCACTATAATTATTTCTTTCTGTAAAACTTAATTGGTTTGAATTGGGTGTATATAAGTAAAGGGCTTTAATATATTAATTAATTGAAATGCTACCAGATGGCTTTGCAGTTAACTGATGAACAGTGTATGAAACAATCATCTTGAAAAAACTGATTGGTTATTTATTTTAGTGTGATGTCAAATTACAAGTTCAATATCTGGGAATTAATTGATTGGTATAATTTAAACTTTGATTAGGAAGTAATCTGCTAATATAGTACTACTAGCTACCATTATCACATTTAATTTACTATTATATATATGTATATTACATATTTAATAAAACTAGGATCTGAAGCCCTTTGGAAGTGGGTTCTAAATGATTTTTTTTAAAATATCTATTGTATACCATGCTATTATTACGGTAACGGTTGTCTGTATAGAATATGAATTAAACATACACCTGGGTCTCGTTTTATGCGGTAGATAGGTTCCACAGAAAACCCGCATTAAAAAAAAATCACACAAAAATACACTTAACTTACCTTGAAAAATGGGGGATAGGTTCTGTAATTTTCAGAATTCGCATAAAAGCAAAGCAACAAGTAAAAATTACTTTAAAATTCGCGTTAAAAAAATAAGAAAATAAAATATGACTAATAAATTTCAAATATTTGAAGAAAATTAATACAAGACAAACTTTTTTTACTTTTTTTATTAACTACAGTATTTAATTTTACATTTTTCATACATATTTTAATCATTATCACTGGCGTTCATTTGTAAACTGGTAAGAAATCAGATTCAATGTGATGTATTGTGGCTGCTCCTTAAACAAAGTCAAGAATCTTTCAGCAATTATGCCCAGAAAAACCTGTTAGCCACTTTATTATGCCCAGAAAAACCTGTTAGCCACTTTATTTGTGCCACTTTCAGTCTTGTGCTGAATTAATGGTTTTCTGTTTCTATATTAAAAAAATGAGATCGCAATCAAAACAAAAAGATTATACATTATCATTAGAAAGATTATTTTCACTTTATAAAATCTTCCTTTTTTATTTTAAAAATCTAAAATAGCAAAATACATTTTATAAGTTTAAATTTTTTGAATATTTATTGCGATATTTTTATATGTAAGTATAAATCTATTATTATTATTATTTACTCATTAGTATAAATAGGTTATTTACATAAAAGCTAAGATTCTCAATACAGCTTCAGGCCATATTCACGTTAGCTGCTAATATAACGGTATATTTTTGAAAAAAAAAAGTATTTCAAATCAAAGTAAGTTATTAATAATTTAAATTTCTAATAAATATAGTGAAATATCAAAGATATTAAGAAGAAACATTAATCGCATAACTTCAAAATCACATTAAAATAATTGCATAAAATGAGACCCAGGTGTATTTGATTTTTGCACTAAAATAAAAATAGGAAATAACTTATTTTATTTGACTTGTATTTAGACTGATTTCTTCTGGAATTATTTAATTAAGTTACAATTAATATTTAGAATATTTTAAAAACATTTATTAAATTTTATCCACAAGCTTTTAAATCTCACAAAGTTATTTTATGAACTGCGAAATAGTTGAACAGTATGAATCTGACTGATTAAGTCAAAAGCATGCTCAGCGAAGAATATAAATTAATATGACTAGCTTTCATATTTATAACATGAACATAAATATTATTGGTTCTCATCTGATCCTTCGTGTCAGCCGCAGAATGGCGCTATTTCTAACCAAAAACACATTAATATAACGTTCCCGGGCTAGCGATTTTCTATTAATAATGACTTTTTTTTTTTTTGCTTACAAAGTTTACTTTCTTTCATTTCTGAATTATTTTTCCCAAATAATATTTTTGACAATGGGATAATAATAATAGTTGTTTTTTTAATTTTTATTGACAAGAGGGACTTTTTTGGTGTGTGTTCAAATAGTAATTTGTGTTTTTTTTTAAATAGTATTACTGTTTTTGTAAAATTGGATTGACAAAATTCAAGAGAGAATGGGTTTTTTTGATGGATCTTTAAATAATAATTTACGTTACTTTTATAGGTTTACATTTGATTGCCGACAACAATTAGTGGGAGGGGTGTTTTTGTGTACGATTAAGTAATAATTTACGTTACTTTTATAGGTTTACATTTGATTGCCGACAACAATTATTGGGAGAAGTGTTTTTTTTTTGTGTGTGTGTGTGTATGTTTAAATAAAAATTTAAGTTACTTTTATTGGTTTACATTTGATTGACAACCAATTTGACTTCCTTTCATTTATAAATTATGGTTTTGGTTCTACAAATAAATTTTTTTGACAATGGGACAATAATAGTTGTTGTTTCTTTAATTTTTATTGACAAGAGGGTGTTTTTTGGTGTAGGTTCAAATAGTAATTTGGGTTACGTTTAAATAATAAGTTACGGTCTTACTTTTATTGGTTTACATTTGATTGACACTAATTATTGGGAGGGGTGTTTTTTTGTGTATGATTGTAGACAACAATTATTGGGAGAAGGGGTGTAACCGTTTAAAGAATAGTTTACATTACTTTTAGTGGTGGTGTACATTTGATTGCTGACAATAATTAGTGAGAGGGGTGGGTGTTTTTGGGTGATGATTAAATACTAATTTACGTTACTTTTATTTTACATTTGATTGCCGACAACAATTATTGGGAGAAAGGGGTTGTTTTTTTGTGTATGTTTAAATAAAAATTTAAGTTACTTTTATTTGTTACATTTGATTGACAACCGATTTGACTTTTTTTTTTTCGTTTATAAATTATTGTTTTGGTTTCCCAAAAACCTAATATTTTTGACAATGGGACAATAATAGTTGTTGTTTCTTTCATTTTTATTGACAAGAGGGTCTTTTTTGGTGTATGTTCAAATAGTAATTTGGGTTACGTTTAAAAAATAATTGGTTTACCTTACTTTTAGTGCTTTACATTTGATTGCCGACAACAATTAGTGGGAGGGGTGTTTTTGTGTACGATTAAATAATAATTTACGTTACTTTTATTTTTTACATTTGATTGCCGACAACAATTATTGGGAGAAAGGGTTTGCGTTTTTTTTGTTTGTGTGTATGTTTAAATCAAAATTTAAGTTACTTTTATTGGTTACCATTTGATTGACAACCGATTTGACTTTCTTTTTTTCGTTTATAAATTATTTGGGTTTCCCAAATAATATTTGGTTTGACAATGGGACAATAATAGTTGTTTCTTTAATTTTTATTGACAAGAGCGGGTCTTTTTTGGTGTATGTTCAAATAGTAATTTGGGTTATGTTTAAATAATAATTTACGGTCTTACTTTTATTGGTTTACATTTGATTGCCGACAACAATTAGTGGGAGGGTTTTTTTTTTTTCTATATGATTAAAGAATAATTGACGTTCCTTTTATTTGACCATTTGATTGCCGACGACAACAATTATTGGGAGAAGCGGGGTTTTTTGGGCTATGTTTAAATAAAAATTTTAGTTACTTCTTTTATTTTACATTTGATTGCCGATGACAACAATTATTGGGAGAAGGGATGTATGTTTAAATAAAAATTGAAGTTACTTCTTTTATTTTTTACATTTGATGAAGGCCATTTGGAATCCCTCAAACAAGCTGCCCTTTACGAAGTGAACATTTCCGTCGGCAACAACGAGACTTACAAATGAAAGTCAAAAGATATTTTTGGACCTCAAATCTGCATATATTTGCCACACAATCCAATCTTTTCTTTCAGCAGCAGGATGTTTTTTTCTGCTGTAGAAATATTCCAGCGCCGGCTTCCGTGTCTGGCAATTCCCATCTTTTCAAGTTTTCTGTGTTGGAATTAGCCATCTTCTTGGTCTCGGAAAATTTCTCGCTAAAACGTGACTCAAAGCGTGATCGTTAAAAAATTTTACGCTACCCCACCCTAATCGAGAATTTAGGAGGCTTACAGCTTTATGAGGAACAATCACGACACTGTTAAAATTGTTAAAAGGTAACAGTACATCAATTCGTCTTAAAAAAAAAAGGCCCCAATGAAAATTTAAATAATTTTGACACGATCAACTTAACACACCCTCGTACGATATTGTTACATAAAATACATAACACAGCATTATGATGTAGTGCGTGACACAAACAACTACAGCATTTTCCTCAGCTTTTAGCATCAGAAAAAGCCAGACCGTTAGCCGCTAAGCCGAGTTAACACTCTTTCTAGGTTTTATCGTAGAAAGAAGATTTAACTCCGAGTTAACACTCTACCTTTTAGCGTAGAAAGAAGACTTAACTCCGAGTTAACAATCTTTCTAGGATTTATTTTAGAAAGAATGCTTAAAGGCTTGGGTGCGGCCATGGAAACGGCATATTTCTAGAAATTTAGCTAGAAATAGCGCCATCCCGCGGCTGACACGAAGGATCAGATGACAACCATATTATTTAATATTAATATAATTTTTTATTAAAATTAATCTCTTATTATGATTAACTAATGAAAAATTAAAATAATACTTATACAAAATCCAAGTCTTATTCTCAGCAATTAAACAATAACTCTATAATGAAAGAACCTCATTTTTTAATTTTTTATATATTAAAAAAATAATTATATAAATTAGTAAGTATAATACATTTATTTTAAATAATTTTAAAGAGTAGTGTATCAACTTGCAGTATCAAAGAATTTGTCTCACATTTTTAAATGATTAAAACAAACCTGGAATGTTTCTTAAGAACATCTGTTTGGCTTGAAACTGTGTTTTTGTTTTTTCTTTATCATCTTTTATTTGAATTTGAGGATCTGAAAAAGTTGGCCATAGAGCTTCGCGGAATGTATTAATATAATAAACCAACATAGATTCTGAGAATATCCAATGTACAGTGTCTCTAAGCTGCCTATAAAATTAAATAAAAACATTTATATTCATGTTTGTTTTCATTTGCGATTTTGTTAATATTTCTATTAAAAAGTTTAAATTATTATTTACTAAACTTAATTCTTCAATAGAGTTTTTTTCTTGATACTTTTTAATATTGCATATATATATATTTATTTATTATTAATCATGATTCAATAAGAAAAAAAAATTCTATTAACCTATTTATTGTCCTTCCAAATGACAATTGTACAAATACCATAAGAGTGCGTCTTAACCATTTGAAAACACCTCTTAATTCAAATATCTCTCCTATTAAAGCATAGAGAGGCTCAGCAGTTGAGTCCCTCCTATCATCTTTTAATGGACTGCAATATAAAAAAATACATTACTTTCATTAAAATAAAAAAATCTTCAAGTTATTATTTATTAATAGTCCTGTTGAATAGTAAACAACATTCAAAATTTAATCAAATAAAAAGAAAATCTAATGCTTGGTATTTTAGTATTAATTATTTTTAATAAACAATTCATTCTTACACAGTTATTGAATTAAAATGAAATCTATTTTCAAACCCACAATTCAGTATTTATCCAGATACATTGTAAACTGAAAAGCAATAATTCTGAGTGGAAAAAAGAAATGCTATATGATGTAAATTAAATCACTCCCTAAAATAAATATGTTTTTAAGCTAATCGCTCAGAAAGTTGAAGACTGAAAAACATAACACATAGAAGCTACAACTACCAAGGAAGTCAAAAGCAAAAAAGAGAGAATTTATCCACATGTGACAGATATAAAATAAAATTGCTAATGTACTAACTTACTCAATAACAAAAATAATCTCTTGATCTCTATCTAAGTTGCTGCAAAAATTATGAGTATTGATTTTAATATAAAAATTTTGAATTATATTTAATTACTTGGAAGTAATAGATCTGATGCATAATTGTCATATAATTAATCAGGACTTACATCTGATATATATTCAAGGACCTCAGTGCATGCCTGCAAGCAGGTAGAAACTTGAATTATTTTTTTTAACAGACTTGGTATTTTTCATTCAGAAAACCAGTCCATACTCCCTCAACTAACCATTCAATATTAATCAGAAAATAGATCATTTTTAGCTAAAGAATAAAACAAATATTAAAAAAAATACTTAAATCTTCTACATCACTGTTTTTTTTACAAGGAGGATTGGAGAGACATATTCTGCAGTGGCCTATTTAGAAGCAATCCTGCCTTTTACTTATCTACCATATATTTATATTGTGTATGTGTGTAATTAATATAAAATCATTTTTAAAAAAATGCAATACATAAACAAGCATTAGTGATTGTATACTTTATAGAATAGAATTTTATTTAGGGAATTTTAGTTTAGGCATGCTAGCCTTACAATTTCTAGTGTTTATGTATATGAACTATTTACGAGTCAATATGTGAATAAATATTCGATCTTAAATTATCTTAAAACAATTATCAAGCCTATAGTAAAAATAATTAAGATATCTAATTTTAAAATACACTTGCAAACATTTCCATATATATTAGTCTCAACACTAACTTTAAAAATATCCTTAAATTCTCAGTCATTAATATGTTTATGTTAAAAATGAATTGATTTGGGATATTTTCAATATATCATAGTGATTGTTTGGTACTCTTTTGATAGCCAAGCATGGCCACTTGACAGCATTGTTTATGTATAAAAACACATAAAAATGCCATTTATGTGACAATACTTATAGCTAATACAATAGTTTTGTTGTATTAGCCATTTTAGGTCACTTGGTGGCATTGCACAGGATTTCATTAAAAGAAAAAGTCTTGAAAAAAAAAGCTGTGATTGTTTTTAAATTTTGTTTTGAAAAACCAAAATCCAAAAAAAAAGTAGAACAAAAATAAAAAGGTAATATTCAAAATTAAAAAGTTTTTTTTAAAAAATAACATAAAAAATTTAAAGATGTAGTAGAAAAATATAAGTGTTGGAAATAAAAAAGGTCTGATTGTTTTTATTTTTCGTTTTGAAAAACCAAAAAAAAGTATAACAAGATTTTATTAAAAAACCAAAAAAAGATAGAACAAGATTTTATTAAAAAAAGAAATTAAAAAATAACAAAAAAAAAATATTACTTTTTATTTTTGTTTGGTTTTATTAATAAAATAAAAGTCTTGGCTCAGTAACATTACATTTGATTGTTTTTGCACAAAAACAATGCCATCAAGTGGCCGTGCCTGGCTATCAAAAGAGTAATGATTGTTTTTATTCTAAGGATTTTTTCTATACCAAAATTTTTAACATAGTGAGAATTATTTCTCATGTTTTTTCTTTCAGAATAGCAATTTTTAACTTATTAAAAGAGTGACATTTCTTAATTGATCATATGAAAAATTCTAAACATTTTACACAATAATATGAATAATTAATGTTAGTTGTAAAAGAGGGGGATAAATATAAGAAACAGAAAAGAATAAAAATTTTTTTTTTCTTTTATCTATTTGTTTATAACTTTTAAAAAGAAGATAAGTAGGTAAAATCTTTAAAGGGGTGTTTATCAATTTTTAAAAGAGCAAAAATTAGGGTATTAATATTTTTTTAAAAAAAATTTCAATTAAGTAAAGTTGAATTTTTTTTCTCTATCTCTCTAAAAAAATTAAAAATATTTTGCAAAATTAAAGAATTATCCTGTTTCTTGTAATTAAGATGAAAAAATAACTACAGAGGACTTTATCAATAATTAGAATATAATTAGAATTTTTAATTTAAAAAAACAAGAAAAATAATATTTTTGTAAAAAAATAATCAATTAATCTACACTTAATGCTATCATTTCTGAATAGTATGTGATTGTATGGATATTAAGATTGTTTTTCAAAAAATAAAATAGAGGGGATGTAATCAGAAGACTTCAGTATCTAGTCAGTATTGGTCTAACTGCTGAGAAAAAAATGGGATCAGCAGTCTCGATCCAGTGGCCGAGAAAAGAACAGCAGTCTCAGTACTTAAGAGAATAATAGTGAAAAATCTAGTCAGTATTGGTCTAACTGCTGAGAAAAAAATGGAATCAGCAGTCTCGATCCAGTGGCCGAGAAAAGAACAGCAGTCTCAGTACTTAAGAGAAGAATAGTGAGAAATTAAGTCAGGCTGGCCTCACTACTAATTGTTAAAAAAATGATTTTTGAAATTGAGTTTCTAAGAACAATGTGTTAAGCTCAAATTATTTGAATCTTTTAGTGATTCTTTTTTCTTTTGTCTTTTTGGATAAAAATTTGAAAGCAGTGATAACAGATTATTATTACATTCTTTTCAATCTTTCTTTTCTTTAGCAATAAATAATCTGCTAGGAGCCCAAGGTAAAAACACAATAATATTTTTAATTCAAGCTCATTCACTTGTGTAGTCATATAGATCTGAACTCAGCTCAGCATCTATACATTTCTGGGTCTTTGGTTTTTCAAAAACTACAGTCACCATTATTCCATGGGCAAGATAAATATAAAGCCACAAGCTAAAAACCAGTCTGAGGATATTGGATGAGTATGCACTAGATAGGGATTTTATGCACAAACTTTCTTGCTTCCATTGCACTTGGTGACACTACTGTATTGAAAGTTTGCTACTATTATTAACAGCTTCTATAATCATATGAAATGGTGATCACATGTTGTTTTGACAGAATTATTATCTTCATTTTAATTTAAATCTTGTGGTCTTATTTTTATAAGAATTATAGTGACTATATATGTATGCCTTTTTGAACAATTTAAGATTGTAAAAAAAAAACATGAGAAAAGGCAAATCCATTTCAAGTTATTCTATAATAAAAGAATTTCACTGAGTTCAGTATTTTTAATTATTTATTCTTATAGTAATTTTATAAAAACTGAGCAAATTTATCAGTTTCCTTTATTTGAAAGGTTACCATATACATGCTTTAATTTTTGAAAGTGAGATAAGTTTTATATATATATATAAGATGTTTCACATATATTATTATTATTCTAAATGTATTTTTTAATTTGGTATATCTGCTATATCACTCAAAATAAAAGTTACTTTATTAATTTTAAATTCCTTTATATTAAAATAGCTTTAGGTATCGAATTCATGATGATTTTTCTTTTCAAGCTTATTTTCTGTTCAAGAATACTAACTGGTGTGCATAGCTTTTATGTTATATATATATAGTATAAAAAAATCCCAAAATTCTGGTGATTTCAATCAATGACAAAGTTATCATTTCATCGTTTGCTGCATAAATGTTTAGTCATTAAAGTTAATAATGTAGCTCCAATTATAGTCATGCTCTAATAAATTATGATAAAAGTAGGCAAGCTGTGATAAATTCCAATTCAAGGCTTGTTATAGAATCTTATTGCCTATCTATTTTAACTTGTCTTTGGATAAAGAATTTAATATAAATTGTGATTTGAAAGTAAGTCACTGAAATTGGTGGCAAAATCTTAAATTACTTCTTTCATATACCTGATTATATAATTTTAATAAATTAAAAGCAAATTATTTTTTTACTTTAATAGTAATTAGTTTTCACAATCATGTTCAAAATCATTATTTAAAAGATGCTATAAAATAATTCATAATCAGACAGCAAGTTTATCGTTAAACTTCATAAGATTAAAATTTTACTAATCAAAGTGCAAAACTTTTCACTTACTTATCTTCATCCATAAATAGAAGATCCTCATCTTCACTCTGATCACTGTCTTTACCCGATGTATTTCTGAAATCAAAAATAAAGTAATAAAATGTTATAGTGTAGCCATTTTCTCAAATATGTGTTCTGAATTCTAGAACTTTAACTCTACATTTGCACAGTTTCATTTAAAACAATAATTATATTTTACACTATTTTCTCCTTTCTGTATATTATTGTTTAGTGATGACTACCACCACAATATGGAATGTCCCTATGAGTAGCTTAAAAAACAAACAGATGATAGATCGTTCTAAAAAAAAACAACCTATTCATATAATTACCAGGATATCTAAATAATTATAATATATCAACATATGTAGGCAAATATTTGTTTATATTGTTGAACATTTAGATTTTAAAAATAACATCAACAATTTATATATATATATTTACAAAGTGATTTCTAATATAAACTATAGCTGATTTACAATGACTTTTTTCCTATAAAAACTGCAATGAGCTAATAGCTAATTGACTTTAAAAAAAATCAAGCAATGAAAGATGTCTTTGAACTGTCTTTATTTAGCCAAAATGAAAAAAGAATAAACTAGATAAAAAGTCATAAAATCAATTTAATGAAAGAATATTTTTGCTGATTACCATTTATTATATAATAAATATAGTAAATCATATACATAATTAATTGACCAAACACTTTACTTTAATACAGTATATAGAATAATTAATCAATGTATGCAAAGAAATAATAAAATTTTTGCAGATTAAAATAAATTTACAAAGGTTTTATTTTGATTATATGATGTGAGATTTAGATTTATAATCTTAAAATGGAATATAAACCACATCTCCAATTTTTCACATAATAGTTATAATATCACTAGCAAACAACAGTGATTATAGATTCTTGTATTCATATTATATAAATAAAATCTACCAAAGTGGTGATTCAACATCAAGTATTTTTCTATACTAATCTAGATTTATTTAGCCTAGATAAAAGTAGTGTACATAAAAAGACCTCATTAAACAAAAACTATCCAAAAATAAATTATTTTGGGCCATTTATGCAGTGCAGACTAAATAATCTATAGGATACTTGAAAATATCATTAACAAAGATTTTATTAATACATTTCTGTTGATCTATTTACACAAAATTTGAAAACAGAATCTAAATCTGAATTGTAAAAAAAGATAGAAAAAACATGTCTCAATTTATTAAATATGGATCAATCATAAGATTCATAATTATATGATTTAAAAAAAAAGATCCGTAACTAAAAAAAAAAAATGCAGATATAGGGCTAGTAAAATGAAAATAGAAGATTCAAAACTTTCTATACTACAAACTAGTTGTAAAACAACTAGAAAATGGACTCAACTACAGTTAAAATAAATAAATGCCTTGCATAAAGTTAAAGCCATCTACTGTCATTATATAACATGAAGCTATTTAATAATGACTATAATATTTTCAGAAAAAGGAATAATCTTTCTTTTGTAGCTAAAAGAACTACACATTATAATTCCCTATAATTTTTAGCTTGCAATAACTGTAGTATGAGTGGCATAAATCTATATTCAAATTTTTAGAGTATATGGAACCAGAAATAAGAAAATCAATTTTTCCCTTCTTTCTAGCAGATATATTATTAGTATAATATTTCATGTTATAATTATTCTTAATCCTATTAATAATAGTTTCCTTTCTATCAAGGTGCGCTTGATTTCAATTAACACAATAATATCAAAAAATATAAGCTAAATAGATCAGAAACTTTCTAACATTTTTTGCAACAAAAAAGAGATTATACTTAGCATTTATCATAATAAAAAAAAATTTGGTTATATTAAATTACAATTATTCAGTATCATATGATTTTAATCTTAGTAGACTTAGCTATTCCATTTGAATAGCTATTTTAAAATCATTCTTATCTATGCTATGATTATTATTAACACTGTTGACAAGTGTACAATTTTTTGTAACCCTTTTAACAGACATTTACAATTCCTATTTGATTTCCAAGATATATTTTTCTAAAATCATACATTTAGTGAACATTACTGCTAACATCTAACTGAATAAGTTGTATCACTTTAAAGCACTTGAAATATTAATCATTCTTTAAACAACTGTTAGCCTCCATCTGCTTTAATATCAAAGTGGCTTATAATTCTATAAAAATGCTACAGTTTTTTTAAAAAAAAGCTTAAATCGCAAGAGCACTGCATATATATTAATATCTGATGAAAGATATTATCAATCTTTTATCTTGATTAAAAAAACAAAATTTCAATCCTATGTATTGCTAAAAATATCAAAAAATATTAAAGGTTCATATTTATTCTTTTATTACATAAAATTTTTCTTATTATTTAACAATTTGATCTTATCTTGGCATATTTTCTGGCCTCCAATAATTATTAGACAATCCTTTAAAAAAAAACCTTTAGTCAATAAAATGACAATACATTTAACATTAAAAGAGTATGTCAATTTAACCAAAATATGCAAAAAATTGACCCATAATATCCAAGACAGTATGAGATTATTGATAAGAAGACCAAAGTCAGTTCTAAAATTGAAATCAGATGCACTTGAAGCTTCAAATGCAGCTCCCCTAAAATTACAGATATCATTAAATTAAGAAAAATCACATCTTTGTTATTAAATTTACAATCTGATTAATATTCTCAAACTTAATGGATTGTCTTTTTTCAACATTACTCTTTAAATTTTTTTTCTGTAAATCAGCAACCTTCCCCATCTTGACTATCAATTTGAAGACCATCATTCAGTACAATCAAGTTCAATTTATTCTGATCTAATAATAGACAACCTTCACATGACCACCACTTATTATAATTTTTATTATAATTTTTTTTTGCACTTTCAGCCTTATTTTTATTAATTCTCCATAAGCACTCAACAATTACATTCTTATTAACAACTATTACAAATGAAAATACAGAGATAAAAATATATATACAATTAGTATCACTAATCATAGGATATCACAAGTCCCATCTTCTAAAGTTCTTACAAGCTTTTCTTATTAGAAGCAATTAATCAAATTAATATAAGTATGCATAAAAATAATTGAAATGCTGTGTAAACATTCTTCATAGTTTCCAAAGCATTCATATTTTTTTAATTTTCCTTTAGTTTTCAGCATTACTAAAATTGAACCAATTAATTACTTTATTAATATGATAAAGTTACATTTCAAAAAGAAAGAAAAAATTTAATTGCTTTATAATTAGAAGCAAGCATATTCCCTTTTAAGATTTTTAAAAAAAATTTAGATAGTATTTTCTATTTTCTGCCATGCATTACCTGTAGTTGAAAGTTTATTTCTAACACCCTACTATTTATCAATGATCTACTTCTGTCATATTTACATTTTTATTTTTTCAAAATTAATCTCAATTCTATAAGAACATTTACTAGTTTCAGAATGTGTATATTGACTTTAATAATACAAAATTCTGACATAGAGATATAAAAAATTATATGCAATTATAATAATCTTCTTACACAGAAAAAACATTAGTAGTGGTATTCAGTATGTAAAAATTAAAAAACAAATTCTTCTTTACATTTCAAATATTAAATAAAGTTTTAATGCACACAAAAAAATCATAAAAAATAATTCTACTATTCATTAAACATATTGAATTATTAATTTATTTTTTCTATTATTATCATAACATAATAGTTTTACATTTACTTACATTATCATTAACTTACAGAATTCCAGATATTAAATTCTTCTACATGGATTGTTTTAAATTATTTTCATATTTCTCTTTCCCCATATATATTGCCTTGTCTGGGTCAATTGAATAAAATTATTATTCTAAATTTGCTATTCAGGCACTAGAATATCTTGTGATTTTTCAAGCAATTGCCATACAATTATATTTTACATTAGTTCAATTAAATTGATTACTTTTAATGATTTTCCCATTTTTTTGTCCCTACATATATTGTTTTTTTTCTTTCTTTCTATATGATTAGCTATTTTTGATACAGTATGTTAACTTTTTATTTTTCCCATTTAAGTTTGATAATGATATATCCATCTTACATAGAATATTTACTAAGTTTATTACAAATCATCTAGAGCTAAAAGAAAAAAAAAAGTTTTAAAATGGCTGCACATAATAAATCATATCCAGATACTAAAAAAATTTAAGTAAAAATGAATGTTGTTTGCTATTGACTCTACACACATTTCTCCTGAAATTAAAGCTTTGAAACATCATGACATAAACCCAGACCAGTATATGGTCAAATTTTGACATTTTAAAAAAATTAAAATGCAACTGTAATGATTAAATTATATGAAGATACTATGAAAATTTACAGAGACATAGGAATATGACATGCTTCCAAATTTTTACAACAGTATAATGAAATTTTTTTGGAATAAAATGGATAGAAGTAGTATAAATAAATAAAGACTATTTAAACCATAAATTTTAAAGACAATCTGTTTTTATATATAAAGTTTTAGAATTGTAAAAAATCGAATAAAAGCAAGAAAATAGGGCTAATGATAAACATCAAACAAGACTAAAATAATGTTCAATAGCTTTTCAAAAGAAAATAAAAATACTTATTTATGAATGCTTTAGTCAATTATTAATATGGCAATAATCATAACATAAAATTAATCTAAGATTTAAACTACTATTTAAAAAAATACCTATATGCTTGAAAAGAAAGATTTTTAATAAATGTGTTCTACCAGTGTTTATTTATGGATCTAAGGTATATATACTTAATGAAGAGCTAGACTACAGACAACAAATGAAAATGTATGTTGAGATTAATAAGGAGGATCAAGAGAGAATTACATGGGTGATAGAACAAAATTAAGAGGTTGATATAGAGTTAGAACATATTGTTAGAAAAGATAATAAACATATGAATTAGGTAGGGATCCAGTGAACCTAAAAAAAAATAAAACAATGTTAAATAAATTAATGAAATAAAATAAAAAAATTTGTTGGAATAATATAGAAAAGATGGTATGAATTAAATGAACATGATTAATCTTGAAGGGATCTTCATCCTGCATAAATTGACAATAATTAAAAATGATAGTGATAAAAATCTATTCTTCCTTATCATGTTTACTTGCAGCATAATGCATTATCTTTAATCAGTACTAATCTTATTTAAAATTTCTACATGCTGCTTTTGATTCTATGACTATACATACTCCATTATTCTATTCTCTAGATTATTTTCATTTCACACAGAATACAAGACATACTCATTTTATTCTAAATTAAATTTCTATCCAGATTCCCTTGATTTGATAGTCTAAGCATTTTACAATTGTAAACTAATTTTATATGCAACATATTTATAGTAAATGGATTAATATATGATTCAGGTCATGTTAATAATATATTTTAACAATTATGAATTAATAATACTTTTTTAAATATGTAATATTAATAAAAACCTATTTTTGACTAATAATACAATAGTCATAATTGATTCAAATTAATACATTGCAAGGTAAAATCTTTACAATAATTTCCATAATATTTATCACAAGATTTTCACTTTCAAAAATATCCAGTATACTTATTTTGTCTTTCTTTTTAAACTGTATATTTTCCTAGAATTCTTTTAATTTTTATTAACCTATTAAGAATTGCCCTGATAAATAGTAATTCTTCCTTCTTGTGATCTTCTCAATCCATCCATTTCTATTTTAATTCTTTTACTCATTTTTTGAAAAACTTTTGATAAACATGTTTGAGTTTATAACCATTTTTTCACTTTTCTACCTTTCTTTATTATTACCAGCATTTTTTTTCTATATGTCTTTGTATTATTTTCAATCTTTGTTTCATTTTTGTATTTAAATTTACATAAATATATTTATAAGCCTTATGATAATACATTTGTTTGCCATTTCCACAATCTATGGTTCAAATTAAAGCTAACCAAAACTTGAAAAAAAAAAAAAAAATTCAAATTCCAATGAGCTTAAGATTTTTTCTTAAAGATGTCTCACCCATAATCAACTCAACTAACTATCAAATATTATTAAATTCATGGGTATATAATTGTTTTTAACTAAATTGTAAAAGAAAAATGAAAAAATGTTCAAACTTTCTCTACTCAGTATTTGACAAACTTTGAAAGTATTATTTTCTTCTTTATGTTTCTCTATGGGACATTTCTGGAGAACCCTTTTGTCTTGCAGATGGTACTTTTATTTTTATATGCATACATATACATGCACACATATATTTTGAGAATAAAAATTTAAAAATTACCAAGTGGATAATTAATCAGATTAAACTTCAATTTTCAAATCACAAATGATCAAGTTAAGACTGTCTAGTTATGAAATAAATACCTTTGATGCAAATATGTCTTTGAGCAATCTCAAAACAAAAAAAAAAAAACATATAAAGTTACTATGATTACTAGAATTAATGTTGCTTTGATAGCAACTAACAACAAAAAAATATTAAAATTTATGTATAAGGTAAAAAAATGATTAATCTAAAATCCTTTGTTCTGGAGCTAAATTTTTAAACTTGTGAATTTTAAGAACAGATCTACTATTTCAAAGCCAACTCTGCCAAAAATTGAAAAACATAACTAGCTCACTGTAGTTAGGCTTATTAATTTATAAGCATTTACCAAATGAATTTTTAATAATAATTAGCATTAAGCTAATGCACATGCACTTTGTGGATTTAACTATAAATGAATTTTTGTTTCCTTAATTTTGTTTATAAATGTGTGTAGAAATTATTTTAATTATTTTAAAATACTATCTGTAGAGCTCCAAATAAGCTCTTAACAAGCTTTGCAGAATATCCCCAGCTCCAAACCGGTTTCTGCTACTGGCTTCTTCAGTGAGGTGCTAGGATATTCAAGCATTAGATTAAAAATACCAGGACAAGCCCAGCAGTTTAGCTAATGGATAACTATTAAGTAGAAAATCTGATATTTTCAGACATTCATATGTCTTCCAATCCATATATATATATATGGTGTATCTGAACTTGGTTCAGTCCCATATGGCTATTTAAGTTAAACAGTTGGATTGGAAGACATGAATGTCTGAAAATATCATATTTTCTATTTAATAGTTATCCATTAGATAAAGTGCTGGGCTTGTCCTGGTATTTTTAATCTAATGCTTGAATATTCTAGCACCTCAGTAGCAGAAACTGGTCTGGGTTGGGGATATTCTCAAAGCTTGTTAAGAGCTTATTTGTGAGTTCTATAGATAACATTTGTAATACAAGCTTGTTAAATTAGGTCATGTGACATATAACTTGATTTCTTTGTAATTCTAAAATATTAAAAAGCACCTTTTGAAAATTTACTCGGATAATAAAAAATTTTAAATAAGAGGTTTCCAGATTACTGATATTGTATCTGAATTACTTTAAATGATCAAATTTCAATGTTAAAATTTGTCCAAATCCAACTTCCAAGTTTTGTATATTCAGCAAGCATCCATTTACATAAATAAAGGTGTGCCTGACCTGCACAAGGTATTTTAATACAGAGAGTTTCTAAAATAAAATTGACATTTAACAGATATTCATTTATTTAATTATCTATTGTGTATGTATTTGCATAACATTTAAATATACATACCCTTTAAATATTTTTGAGAATGAAAACTTTGTTTTTTTAGCAGAATCAATATTCTGCTTAAGATGTTTTAGACTAGGATTCAGAAATGAATAAAGAACTTCACTGTGATTTAAATTATCATCATTCATTATTATCTGAAATTTAAATATATTATTATAGAACAAACTAATATTAAAATAATGTAAAATAAAAATTGCATAAAAATATATATTTAAAGTTTAAAAATTTATAACTATATATTTACTAATTCTTTACTGCTTTACATACACACCACAAGTTGACTTTTATATATAAAAAACTGATATTTATGAAATAAAATTACTAAAATATTAGAAGCTTGCATTGTACATATTAGATTTGTTTAAAACTTTTTCCTTTATCAGTGTAATCATTTAATATATAACATCTGTGAGAAGATTAAAGGGAATCAGAATAGTACAAAAGTAAAAGGAATTATTTTTTTCCAACAGGACTATTCTAAATGTAGTCAATTGTAATAAGTATTTAGTCATCAATAATCAAGAAACTAAAATATTGACCTGAGCATTAGTAAAGAAAAGAATAGTTAACACAAGTAATACAAAAAAATTTTTAGCTAATAGAGTACTCCATCTTTTATTTACAAAAGTCTAGAGCAATTTAGGGTTAAAAAAAAAAAAAGAAACACTTCTCATTGAGTTACTAATCTCAGTTTAATGGTATAGTTTGAATAATATTTTTATCTGATATAATAATAATAAAATTTACTTGAAATGATATACATGGTATAGGCTTATATTCTCTGACCAGTATGCATCATAAAAATATTGGAAATTTATATAACTTCCATTCAGGAAATTATGAGATGGAAGCATAAGAGATGGGCCATAAATTCAAATATACTATTGATTCATCTTCAATAAAAAAAAATTAAAATATCAAAAATCTATTTAAAATCTTTTTAAAAAAAAGTTATAATAAATGGAATTAAAATAAAAAAATTGAAACTGATAGTATAATGATAAAGGATATTAAATGTTTGAATGGAAAAGGCTAAAAGTTAGATATATGGAATATTTCAAATTAGTGAAGAGAAAGGAATAAAGATCTACCTGCTCAAAGTTGTGAAAGACTAGATAAAATAATAATTGCACAAGCAGATTAATTTTATAAAAAATGCTTTTGACCTTTCTATTAAAGAAAATTTATGGACCTACAACTGAAATGACTGAAGACAAGATAGAGATCTTTATAACACTAAATAACCATATCATCAGATCATATAGAGTACAAAAAATGATCCATGATTAGATATCCCTATTTCATCAGGATTAAAAGGCCAGAATGATAAATGAGCAAGTTAATTAAAACAAAATAGTCCAAGCTGTTTTGAAACTAGGGCATGCTCTTGTAATGGAATGATTATTTCATCATGATGGAATGATGCAAAGCAGTTTGATTAGTTACTTGCAGTACACCATATCTTTTTAAATGTTTGTTTATAACATTTATTTATGCAAATAAAATCTAAGAGAAACTGGCTTAAGGTTTTATATATACAATGTTTAAATTAATTTGTAAATAAGAACTTTAAAGGAAGATACCAAATATATAATTGAAATTTACGCCGCAACAATTTTTCATTTTTATGAAGACTATTTAAAGCTAAAAAAAATTTTTGAAGAGACTAAATAAAATTGTCATCATTGGAAAATATCTGAAAGTTGAAAGTGTTGTAAGTCTAAATATGGAGATAGAAATAGAGAAGGCAAAGACTGAAGAGAAAACAATGAAAGCTTAGTTAATTGGATTATACTTTACTAAAAGAAAATATATTTAATAATATAGCAATTTAAATATCTGTAATATTGTAGAAGGAACTATTCTTCACACATGTGCTAGAAGTATGTCAATTTAATAATCAGGCTAATAATAAGTTGAACCCCTAATTCAGACATGGTCAGTAATTGCTAGTTTATTTAAATTAAAGATGAGAGTGATATCATGTGTGAAAAATAATTTCTTTCACAACATAAAAGAAAATATGTATTTCAAGAAAATAATGTGCTTTAATAGATTCAACAAACCCATAAGGAATGCACTAATGCTAAACTAGAGAAATAAGTTAATATTCTTAACTTGAAAAATAATCTAATGATTCTTTACAACTTGGAACTTCATTAAAAAAAAATCCCTTTTTAATTACCTAGTATATTACTTAGTATTTATTAAAATTTAAAATATGCATGCTTCATTTGGATTTCCTTATTTTTTACAAATACAGAGCAAACAACTTTTGTTTATATTTAAACTTAAATTTCTACACCTAGAACAATAACTTTTAAATCTCTTGTTTCTATTAACATAGTAGAAAGCCTTTAGTAAAATATTTTGCCATAGAATTGACAGTACCTTTTATATTAATTAAAAATAAAAGTTTGTATGTAAATTCTTAACAATCATTAGGGAATCACTCCCCTATTCATGTGTAGTATATATTTATAACACTTGAGAAATAATTTAAGTTACTAAACACAAAATCAAGACTTCTGAAAAGATGAGTCCACCTTATCTTTTTTACCTAAATGTATATAATTACATTTTGATATTCTGCCATTTTAACAATTATAATATAAAAAATACTAAAACAGAGCTTAAATATAAAATTTAGTAGCATTTATTGTACCAAGTATACTTTCAATGTTTTTGCATCATAGTCATAGTTAGTCTGCTGAGAACATTATTTTTTGCTGATTTGAATGCCGTTTGATTTTTGGTTTCTTACATATTCATTTTGTGTAATGAATAATGCCTCTTTTATTTTACATTTGTGATTGTTTCTTTCTTTGCACATAATTTTAACAACATTTGGATCACAATTATGGTCGTGCTCTCTTTCATGATTATGAAAGACAGAGGAATTAATGGCTTCAGACTTAATCTTAGAATTTTTATATGTTATTGAATGTTGTTATTCTAGTTCTAAGATTTGCTCTGGTCTCACCATATATATATATATGTGTGGGTGTGTGTGCACGGTTCTTTTGGCTGCACTTTACAGCATAGACTATATTGGGTTAGTCCAATGATAAGATTTTGTCCTTTGTGTTGTTAATATACTTTTTAAATTTATGGCAGATCTGAATCCAACATTAAATTTGTCCAAGCATATTTGTGCTATTTTATTATCCATACATAATAAATATGGCTGACTTGAAAAAAGCAAGCTATTATAAAATGTAAATGTGCATACATAAATATATAGAGCAATTCAAACCAAAATAATTAATAAGAGCCAATCATAGAAATAATAAAAGCTGGATTCCCTACCATATTTATCATGTACTGATAATATAATAGCACAAATATGCTCAGACAAATTTAATGTCAGATTCAGAACCCCCATAAATTTAAACAAGCTTATCAACAACACAAAGGACAAAATCTTATCATTGGACTGACCCAATGTGGTCTATGCTGTAAATTGCAACCAAAAAAACTTCCCATATGTATATTATGGTGAGACTAAGACAAATCTTAGAATTAGAATGGTTCAATATTTATTAATGTATAAAAATTTTAAGATTAAGTTCGAAGCCATTAATTCCTCTGTCTTTCATTATCATGAAAGAGAGCATGGATATAATTGTGATCTGAGTATTGTTAAAATTATATGCAAAGAAAGAAATGATAGCAAATATAAAATAAGAGGTGTGGGTTCATTACACAAAATGAATATATAATGAATCAAAAGTCAAATAGCATTCGAATCAGCAAAAAATTAATGTTCTCAGCAGATTAATCATGAATATGATGCAAAAGTGTTGAAAATATACTTGATATACCAAATGTTACTAAATGTTATATTTAAACTCTGTATCAGTATTTTTACATTAAATGTATATATATTGCGATATCTACATACAATATAGTCTCGCATGTATCTAGATTATTGATCCTCAATAATAATAAAGGTTTTCGTTAAAAGAAATGTAAAACCAATAAATTAAAAAAAAAAAAAAAAGAAAAAAAAAAAAAAAAGGAAATTAGGAAATACTAAATAAAGATTGAAGATTAGAAAAGAAAGGGGAGGGGTGTATAATGAACGCGTCTCTTTCTTTCTTGGTAAATAAAGTTATTGTAAACGTATTGATCAAATAAAAAATGCTAATACATAATTTAATATTCGAAATGTTTTAAAAGAATGAGAGAAAATAATGGTAACTGTAAAATTGGAAAATGTGAAAGTTGTAACAAAATTCCAGTATAGATTGGTATAAGATAAGGTAATGTAAAGGAATATTGCAATTAGCAACATTCCAGAGAACAATAGGAGAACGAATCGAGATAAGCAGAACTGATTTTTTTTTAGTTAGTTTTTTTTTTTTTTTTGGCTGGCAAAACTGGGGAGAAGAAGGCAGAAATCGTGGAGAGAATAACGCGGACATATTGTAGGAATATTAGCGAACTTCGTTGGGTACGCTAACATGAGAGGCTAGTGGCACATAACGGACGTTTGCTCGGTCTTCTCCGTCCAAGCGTTGGCTCACTACCTAAACATCTGATATGCTGCCGATAAGAGACCGCCATCATGGAACCAGATATGCCGGGATATTCGTTCGATGGTACCTAAAGAAATGAATAGGTATTAAAGTTTCGGAAATGGAAGGAAATCAAACCCACGCCAGCGGACTATAAAACTTTACGCTCCACTTACTGGACGACGGAAGAACAAGCAACCATCTCTGCAAAAGAAGGGAAAGCTCCCACTCGATGGTTGATCCGTCATTGAGGATTCCGTACCTAGGTAACTTTTGTTAATACATGCATGTCATAATTATTTTGTGAACAAAGAAATCAATCAGAAACTAAACTGTTAAATTTTGCGCAATACTTCGTTCAATAGCTAAAGAACTTATGAGCTTTACTATCATAATGTATGAGACAAGTAACAATTGGGTTACGCTAGTGGTTTAATGAGTTATTTGAATTATATTCTTTACTATTTTATTTGTGTGCATATTATGTTGGTGTGTGGTAGATATATGTGTGTTTTATTGTTTATTATGTCATTTATAAATAATCGATTACAAAATTAAAAATTATTTTGAAAAAGAGGTAACTAGTCATTTTGCAATTTGTCTTTCTTTGCCAAGCGAACGAGTATTAGTGTATATTAGATCTAGGTCATTCGAACTGACAAATGTTACGAATTTAAGAATCATAATAGAGAAATAGAAGTGGACAAATAAGTCATTTCCGATTGTAGAAAAAAAGAAATAGGGAAAGGGCTATAGTCGATATTCTTTCTGTACCGCGATAGTCTCGGGAAATTATATAAATATTCCAAGCGCTGGACAGAAATAATTGTTTGATTCAAATAATATGCCCAGCAGAGAAGAAGCGTTTAATTGGGAAATATAATGCTGGGGCGATATTTATATACCGTGTCAGTGTTCAATTAAGAATATAGGCTCAAGTTTTGGGTTTATATTGGCTTCTTGCTTGTGGTAATAATCGTCTACCCCAGAAACGTTCAGTCACGTGAGTAAAAATGGAAGGGTTGGTGTTTTTATGAGGGAGCGATTTGTTACATTAATGGGGGCCAGTCCGGGATTTTGTCACATTCGAGGTAATAATCAGATTGAATTAAATTATAGCGCCCTGATTAAAATAGATATACATATGTGAGGTCCATACAGCAAAGGTTAAATAGAGTCAAACAATCGTAAAATAGAATTTAGACTAAGAAATGTTAGGTATTAGAGTAACATTGGCATCATTGATAAAGCTATGCAAATTAAAATTAATTCAACTATCTTGATTAATTTCAAAATAGGAACAGTTTTATGAATGTTTTTTCTTTTTGAAAAAAAAAAAAAAAAACTTTTAATAGTTATATAGTGGGTTTTAAAGACAGTAGAATAGACCTAAGATCTAGATAGAAATACATACAATAATAAAAGGTCGCTTGGTGGGAGAGAAAAGTAAGGCAAAAGACAACCGAATTTTACGAAAGAGAGAAAGAGACGGGGTAAGACTTTCTAGGCACGATCTACGTTATATAAAAAAAAAAAAAAAAGGGGGAATTTTATTATTTAAATAATAAAAGTTTGTAAGTTTAGGGGATCTTTGAAGCAGCATAAACAAGTGAGTTAATGAATGGAGATGGGGAGGGCCAGCAAACGTACCTAATATTGAATAAAATTAATAAAACAGGATCGCAGTTAATAGTAGTAGTAATTAAATAAGTACCCAGTAATTGATAATATTTAGTTGGAATCAATGCATACGAGATCGAAAACAAAAATGGACGATCAAGTTGAAACAGAGAAAGTTCCCAGTGAAGAACAAACGGAATCATCCGGAGAAATAGATAGTGAAAGAGAAATAGAAACTAGTAATGAAAATGGAATAAAAAATAATAATAATAAACAAGAACAGAAAGTTAATGTAGAAAATTATAATTTAATGAGAATGTTGGAGAAAATGGTGGAGGATCAGTGGCAGTTTATAAAGGAGATAAGGGAAAGAGATGAGCAGAAAGATGAAATGAATAGGAAAATGACAGAAAATCAGCAACAGTTTATGAAGGAGTTAAAGGAAGATAATAAGAAAATGTTAGACGAGTGGCAAAAACAATTAATTGACAAATTTGATCAAAAAACTGGAGAGTTGAGTAAAAAGGTCGAACAAACCTCAAGTCAGGTTGCTGTTACGAATGAAAGGCTGGACGGACAGGCTGAATTACTCGAAAATTTAGAGCAGCGAATCACGGGAAATGTACATAATTTAGAACAAGAGGTTCTGATGAAAGTAAATGGAAGGGTGGCGCATATAAAGGATAAAATAGAAACTGTGTGTCGAGAGGTAGAGAAGTTCAAAATGGAACGAGATGGAAAGATGAAGGAGATTACAGATGGTAACGAGAAAATGATAGAGAATCTAAGAATAGATGTCAATCAGTTAGCGGTTACGATCGAAGGGCTAGAGTTAAAAGTGGAGGAAGGGAAGAGAAGCATAGAAAGTGGGAAGAGGGGAGACGAAACTAATAGTAGGGAACAGAAGAGCGCGAGCGAATGCGTGTTTATCCACAATGGAAATAACCATGTTGGCTCGGCCAATGTGAACCAATTTTTAAAAATTCGGGTCTTCTCTGGTCACACAGGGGAAAACCCCATAGAACATCTTGGCAGCCTTGAAAGATATGGCATACTGAACAGATTGAGTGAAGAAGCCACTATTGCCATCGCATGCAGTCACCTACAGGATGCTTCACAGGAATGGTGGGACTCGTTATTTGAAAAACCAACAACATTCGAGGATTATAAGGCAGCTTTACTCACTAGTTATTGGAGCGAAGAGCACCAGGAGAACATCCTGCATCAGATATCGCAAGACAGATGGAGACCGGGAGAGACGTTTACTCCATTTTTTCGTCGCCAGGTGGCGAAATTACGTGCACTCACTGCTAGTCCATTATCAGAGAGGCAGATTATTCGAATAATCAGACATAATTTGCCGCATAACGTCGAGCAGATGCTGATAGGCATGGAACGGAAAACGGTCGAACAGGTAGCGGAACTACTAAATGCGTTTGACAGCGCTCATTCTGGTCGTAAAATAGAAGATCAAGGATTCAAACCTCCGAAAGATCCAATGATAAATATGGGACCAGTTAAACCCCAACGAAAGTACTGGGAAGATAGTGATAGATTTTATGGCAGCTCGGATGGAGCGAAAGGGCCTAGACAGATGGAAAGGGATCAGAGAGTGAAGTATCCGAATGAGGATAGAGGCTTCAACAGACAGAGGACAATAGTCCATTCCCTAGCACAAGTGGGTATATCCCCAATAAAAAAAATAAAGAACC
Source organism: Epiperipatus broadwayi (assembly GCA_028023455.1). Classification (NCBI taxonomy): domain Eukaryota; kingdom Metazoa; phylum Onychophora; class Udeonychophora; order Euonychophora; family Peripatidae; genus Epiperipatus; species Epiperipatus broadwayi. The sequence goes on from JAQFVV010012463.1 coordinate 1,361,078, forward strand.
TCCAGATAGACACTAAAAATAAAAGGAAAAGTAACGGGACAGACACATTTAATCGACTAAATGATAGCGGCCATGGATGTTGAACATGATAAGGGGAATGTACGGAGAATGGGTAATGGTGAAATAATAAGAGTAGAGAATGCATGAATGAGGTTCTGGATTAGAGACAAATGCGTGCGGATGTAAGTCATGTGGGGATTGCATTTGAGCTTGGTCAAGCCGTCTCACCGTACATATAAATCCGCAAGGGAGTATGTGTGTTAATCCGGTCTATACACATAAGGATAGACAGGAAATAAATAAATAAAATAAATAAACAAACATAATGAGGACTCAGCAGAGATCTGGGCTCATTATCCTGCTTACTGGGTGAAACCCCAAAGGTATTGGAAAGATACTAAGAATTAAAAGATATCGAACTCAAAAGACCAGGTGGAACAGGCTGTAGAAAATCAGGCTGTTCACAAAATCGGACTCCAGGAATGCGGAGTGGGAAAAAAAAAAGGGGGAAGAATCAACTCTTTGTAGGATAGTGTTCGGTGGAGATTAAAAGTGTTTGGGCAGTGAAAATCAATCAAATGGAATGAAGTTAGTTTGAACCTAGTTGTCTCTCCAAGATAATCTCATCATCATAAAAAAGAAAAAAAAAAAAAATAGGGAGCGGTGTAATGCGATATCTACATACAATATAGTCTCGCATGTATCTAGATTATTGATCCTCAATAATAATAAAGAAGGTTTTCGTTAAAAGAAATGTAAAACCAATAAATTAAAAAAAAAAAAAAAGGAAATTAGGAAATACTAAATAAAGATTGAAGATTAGAAAAGAAAGGGGAGGGGTGTATAATGAACGCGTCTCTTTCTTTCTTGGTAAATAAAGTTATTGTAAACGTATTGATCAAATAAAAAATGCTAATACATAATTTAATATTCGAAATGTTTTAAAAGAATGAGAGAAAATAATGGTAACTGTAAAATTGGAAAATGTGAAAGTTGTAACAAAATTCCAGTATAGATTGGTATAAGATAAGGTAATGTAAAGGAATATTGCAATTAGCAACATTCCAGAGAACAATAGGAGAACGAATCGAGATAAGCAGAACTGATTTTTTTTTTTTTTAGTTAGTTAGTTTTTTTTTTTGGCTGGCAAAACTGGGGAGAAGAAGGCAGAAATCGTGGAGAGAATAACGCGGACATATTGTAGGAATATTAGCGAACTTCGTTGGGTACGCTAACATGAGAGGCTAGTGGCACATAACGGACGTTTGCTCGGTCTTCTCCGTCCAAGCGTTGGCTCACTACCTAAACATCTGATATGCTGCCGATAAGAGACCGCCATCATGGAACCAGATATGCCTGGATATTCGTTCGATGATACCTAAAGAAATGAATAGGTATTAAAGTTTCGGAAATGGAAGGAAATCAAACCCACGCCAGCGGACTATAAAACTTTACGCTCCACTTACTGGATGACGGAAGAACAAGCAACCATCTCTGCAAAAGAAGGGAAAGCTCCCACTCGATGGTTGATCCGTCATTGAGGATTCCGTACCTAGGTAACTTTTGTTAATACATGCATGTCATAATTATTTTGTGAACAAAGAAATCAATCAGAAACTAAACTGTTAAATTTTGCGCAATACTTCGTTCAATAGCTAAAGAACTTATGAGCTTTACTATCATAATGTATGAGACAAGTAACAATTGGGTTACGCTAGTGGTTTAATGAGTTATTTGAATTATATTCTTTACTATTTTATTTGTGTGCATATTATGTTGGTGTGTGGTAGATATATGTGTGTTTTATTGTTTATTATGTCATTTATAAATAATCGATTACAAAATTAAAAATTATTTTGAAAAAGAGGTAACTAGTCATTTTGCAATTTGTCTTTCTTTGCCAAGCGAACAAATATTTAGTGTATATTAGATCTAGGTCATTCGAACTGACAAATGTTATTAATTTAAGAATCATAATAGAGAAATAGAAGTGGACAAATAAGTCATTTCCGATTGTAGAAAAAAAAAAATAGGGAAAGGGCTATAGTCGATATTCTTTCTGTACCGCGATAGTCTCGGGAAAATTATATAAATATTCCAAGCGCTGGGCAGAAATAATTGTTTGATTCAAATAATATGCCCAGCAGAGAAGAAGCGTTTAATTGGGAAATATAATGCTGGGGCGATATTTATATACCGTGTCAGTGTTCAATTAAGAATATAGGCTCAAGTTTTGGGTTTATATTGGCTTCTTGCTTGTGGTAATAATCGTCTACCCCAGAAACGTTCAGTCACGTGAGTAAAAATGGAAGGGTTGGCGTTTTTACGAGGGAGCGATTTGTTACAATATATAGGCAAATCTTAAGCATTTAGAAATGAAAGCGTGAAGATCTTAATTAATCACTTTTAATTCCATTCACTATATATTAATAAATGATGTTTGCGAAATTTTTACAATTTACTGCTCATCAGGATTAGATGTGAATTCATATAAATCTAAACAAACATGTGCACACACATTACTAATAATATAATATGAAGTATTTTATTTAAATATAATTATAATTTTATATTATAAATTTCTAAATAAATGGCCTACTTTCTTACATATTTTTGTTGAAATTAGTTAATAAATGAACTTTAAGTTTGTTGGAAATAGTTTATAAACCCTATTTCTCCTTCTCTTATAAATCTTTATACATTTTTTTTTTGAGCTGTCCTTACCTATATATATTGTTTTCTAAATGATACTGTTACTATGGAATAATGTTACCATGAAATGCCCATTCTGATATATATTTATAAAGGTATATGTAAAATCTAGACAGTGGTAACTTTTATTTTTAGTTACAGTCAATTGCTTAATTATTGATTTACCAAAGATTGCAATATGAGTAGATTCCATAGCAGATTTCCAGTTAGATCACTTTAAAATAAAATGATTATATATTGGTGTTATAATTACAACCTATTATACTCACCACTATATAATGCAGAGAAATAAGTTCAATGGAAACAAAAGTATATCTAACCCAAATAAATCTAAATCTAGACAATTGCCTGGGGATGCCATACAAAATAAGGCATTTAAAGTTCCATAAATTTTTTTTTGTTATATATATGTCAGTAAATTAAAATTCAAAAAAGGTAAATAAAACATTAAAATCAGTTTCATTACTTTCCAGTATGCATATTACATTGCAAAAGATGTACAAATTTATGTAAAAAAATTAATTTTATGTTTGCTCTTGATTAGCATAGAAAAAATGTTTTTGCTGAAAAAAATAAACACATGCAAATTATAATTTTGAAGTCTACAAATGCTTATTTCTCTCCTATTAACTATTAACAATAATGTTACCAGAAATTTATGAAGGAATGTCAGCTAAAAAAAATCTTACTTTATTTCATTATTAAAAATTAGTGATTGAATTCAATTTACTTTTATATTTACATATAAACAAATTTCAGGATCTTAGTAATAGGGAAGTTTGAAATTGCTATCTTTCATAGATACACTGCTGATTATTAATAATTATATATAAATATATTGTAGCAGGTATGTTACATGGGACACAATAACATAGTGTGCGTACACAAACATATATAAAATTGAAAGGAAAAGTAGAAATAAACAGATAAAAATTTTGTAGATATTTTTCTACATTTCCTGGAATAAAATAATCATAGTAAAAGATTAAATAATTTTGAATTTAAAATAATATTTTATTGTAAATAAAACATTTAAAGAGGTCTAAAAATATTTTTATTAAATTCTGATTTTGAAATTAAAAACAAACATGTTTTATGTTAAAATAGAACTGATAATTGTAAGCATTTTTATTATCTATTTTTAAAAATCTTTGCAGATTACACTTTGATAAAACTTCAAACTTGCTTTCAAAAGTAGCTTTTAATTAAAAATGATTTGAAACGATCAAGATAAGAAAAAAAGTTTTAATTAATATGTTTTTGTCACCCTAGCTGATTATATAAAAGAATTAATAAAAAGAATTTAATTTGACTAATAATTTTTTTGAAATATAGTTGGTAGTGGCAGCAGTTAGTTGGATAATAGTACTTTTTTTAGAAGGTGGCTAGCAGAGTGGGTATTTGTAGAGTTAGAGAACTCTCATGAAGATCTAAAAAAAGGCAAAGGGTCAAGCCAACAAGCTATTCTATAGTTCACAACAGAGGGGTTTTGATTCACATAAAGTGAGACCCACTTTCTGTATTCACTAGCCTGCTTAAATGTGTTCTAGAAGACATTTTGCTTGCCTGAAGTCTGTGGAACCAAATGGATGCCAGAAATTACCTGATTATATCTATTCTGATGATGACAAGCCAGCCTACCAGCTTGCTCAAAGTCTATCAGCTTGATGAAGAAGTCATTATACATATGCTGCTTTATCTAAATGCAAAGAACCACTGATAAACACATCACATTGTATTTATATAAAGTGAGTTGTTTTAAATAATTCATTTAAAAATGACATTTTAAAAGTGATAGACATATATAGAACAATATTATTTTAAATCATTTAAAATCTATATTTTTAAATTTAAAAATGTTATAATTAAGAGCAACCAGCGCTAGTGATATCTATATAGAGAGAATGATATTATTTTAAATTCTATTGAAAAAAAAAGGCATTGTAAAAGAGTAACACAAATAATTTTGCCTGAATTAAAAGAAACTTGCAAGAGTATTATTTTAAAAATGTTTATCTAATTAATTTTAAACTGTCAAAACAAGTCGATAATACTTTTTTTTAAAGAAAACTAATCAGCAAAGAGTAAAACTTACTATAAAATAACAAATGAAATTTATATATTTTCAACACTGAATTAATTGTGAAGAATATAAATTTTAATAATTTATTTTGATAAATTAAAATATCATGGTTTAAATGAGTGTGCACATACATTTTTATGCGCACACACATGTATGTTAAATATGTATAAAAGTGAATTTCACTTATACATTATGACAATTTAAATATTTTATATTACATAATAAATTATTATATCACACATCTGTGCGATTATATATATGTGTTTTAAGTAAATCTAGCAAAAGTCTCTATATTATTAAAAATATAACTTAAAAATATTAATCCTTTATTGTTTTATGACAATTCAAATATGTTCAGAAATTATTACATCATATATCTGTGTAATGACTGGATATTAAGTAAACCTGTTGGAACATATATGTAAACAACAATGTAATAAATTGAATTTTGTTTTTATGTTAATCAACATATATATAATATCAATAATTATGCGCTTATAATGCTCGTTAGAGAAATTATATATATTATTAAATTTATTTAAAGCTTAGCGCTTTCAAAGCTCTATGGCTTCGTAATCATAGCTGTGTACGGTTGATAGTGATGAGGGTGATCATTTTTATTATTTTATGACACTTCAAATATGTTCAGAAATTATTATGCCACATGACTGTGTGCATATATATATATCAAATGCATGTCAAATAGACACATGTAAATTTTAATCATTTATTTTATTATTAAATGATCATTCAAATATGTTCAGAAATTACTATGCCATATGTCTGTGTGCATATATAAATACCTATGCATATCCAGATAGACACTTATAGATAAATTTTAATCATGTATTTTTAATTTATGGCAAGTTAAATATGTTCAGAAATTATTATGTCATGCATATGTGTGTGAGTATCAAGTAGCTATATATAAAATTTAGTCATTTTTTAATTATTAAATGTCAATTCAGATATGTTCATCTCTAAATTATAATGCATGTCTATGTGGTTATTATATGCATTTTATGTAAACCCTTTAGGAGGTATTGTAAATCACAATGTGATAGTTTTTTTTATTGTATATTAAACAAAATCAGAAGGCTTAATTTATTTATGTGTATAGCTGAATTCTGCTGACCTTAATATCATTTATTCCAGTGAACTTACTTCTAAATGTTTTTAGAATATTCTATGTTGCATCATCTCTTGATCACAGTAACAGTTATAGATCTTATTTTCCCTGAGCTAGATTCATGCATAATGGTCTGATACATAAAATGGGATGTATATTAGTGTTTATGGGCATCCAGTGATGAGGATGATATTCCCATCAATCATCATCATTCTGGTTGGTGCAAAGAGAATATTCTTTAAAACCCATGCACTACATTTTATTTACTTTAGCCTCTATCAGAATTTAAGTTTATAGTTGGCCAGTATATTAATGGGATTAAGTGGTCAGAGCATTGATGATGATCAGCTTGTTTTAACATCCCAGCATTATTGCTTTTATGGTTATGCATTCTGATGGATTAGCACTTAGTTTGTGCATCCAAATTATGCTTAAATAATTGCCCCAAGTTGGCAAAGGCTAAATAGTTGGCCTGGTCAACAGTAGACCCATTTCAAATCCAGTCATAAGATTGACTGTTGACTTATTTTGATTGTTGATCATTCATGATGATGAATGGTTATTTCTTTTGAGTATTATTTTTACTTACTTTTACCTATTGAGAATGCTGTTTGATGTATGGTTAATCATACTTATAGTTATTCTAAGGAGTTAACTGGAATGAGCTCTCTCAGAGTTCTTATGATTTCTCATGCTCTTTGTAATATATAAAATTACTTATATATTTTTTGCGATAAATATCATTACTTTAATATCCTATATTAAATTTTGAGTCAGTAACTGGGTTTGCCATCACTCCATCTGAACCCCTAATATCCATCCCATTATAATATATATATATATATTATGTTGTGTGTGGTGGGGGAAGAAGAAAGCACAATAATATATTTTCTGCTTAGAGCATGATGAAGCAAATCTGGCTCAGAGACATGTAATACTATAATAATTTGGGTCTATAAAAAAAACCTCTAGATTTCAGATAACATTTTTACAAATTATAAGATGGTTCATATATTTAGGATTGGGAGACTCATAAAATGTGTATATATTTATACAAACACTGTAATATTAAAATACTAATAAAATTTATTAAATAAGAGAAATTAATTATTAACAAATTTCTCAAATTTATGATATATAAATATAATTACAGTCAGAAAATCTTGCAAGATCTCTTTAGACTTCTCTAAAAATGCTTTATCCATAGATTTAAACCATATCTTGCTAGGTGTAGGGAGTTCTTTTTTTTTTAAGGATGGCTGAACCTGAAAATAGCAAGAAAAAAAGAAAAAATGAAATCGATCAGAATATTAGATTCATATGAATTAATTAGAGCAAATATGACAATATTATATTTAATATATTAAAATTCTAGAAATACAGAGGCACCATACTGATACAGTGAGATCTATCTATAGTAGTATTTCTATATAGGTAACTCTCACCAAATCCTCGTATATTATAATTATATTATATTAATATTGTACTAAAACCAGGCTAATTTTAAACCTAAATATACTAGTTGTGTATGTGTGTGTATATCCTAACATACAGTAAAACAAACATATGCATATGTATAATATTCAATAATTACGCATGTATATATTTCTAGTAGTAAAATAAATGGAAAATGCTTTGTATGTGTAACAAGAGACTACATATATGCGGGAAGGAATAATGTTAATAGAATTAAAACATTAGAAATTTCTTTATTTAGAATAATTATTCTAAAAGTAACATTTGAAATTATTATATATTTCTGCATATATCGCTAAATTATATGATCGAGTTATATATATAACAAAATGTTTTTCATCTTTGGATTTGTTTTTCTAAAAAGATGACTTCATAAAACTTAATCTTTCTTTTTGTATTATGACCTAGTTACAAAATAAGAGTAAAAATAGATTTTAAAATAAAAGTATGAATAAATTATCCTGATTGATGGAAGGAAAAACCGTGATTGACCGAAGGTAAAACCCACCTGTAGAAAAATCAATCACAGTAGGATTCCACGATTTCTTAGAATGCAGCGAGAAAAACAAATCTAAAAACTACTATGACAAGGGAGAGTGAGGTAAGCTGATATATAAGCTTCTGCAGCCATCTTTAACTCATTCGAACATTTTTTTAAGTCAATTCATTGATAAAGTATTTTGTAAAATTGGTGATGATAATGTAGTCAGGGTAGAAGGCAACTTTCCTTGCTTTCTCAACCCTGAGAAGATCTACCAGATGCGGAGAGCAGTGTAGTAGGAGCCGATACCACCTAAAAGAATCCCACAACATGAAGCTAACTTGCCAGCAGAAAGAAGATAGCGGTAACAAACTCCCTCAACTTAAAGTTAACTTTTCAACTAAAATTCGTTAATTCCTAAAAGTTAGCTAAATCTATTAACTATGGCCAAAGTAAATGTATTCTAAACTTACAAGCTAAAATGTAATTTTATTTTCTTTATTTTAATCCCAAAATCTTGCCTGATTTATTGTCTGGTTTAGTAATCTATTCTATGATTTATTTACTGATTTATTTATTGATTTACTAATTTATTTCTGATTGATTTAGTTTCAACTTATTTATCTTATTCTAAGTTATTAAAACTGATTTAGCTTTAACTTGTTTTAATCGATTGATTTTAAATGATTTATCGTAACTAATTTAATACGTATAATTCTAAATGATTTATTTTAAAATGATAATTAAGTTTCTACGTTATTTTACATATTTTAGCTTAATGATAATATTTGCTTTTATTAATAATTCCTGTAAACAACTTAAAACTATATCAAACTGAATCAATCAAATCTAAACTAATTTCGTTTCAATTCCCTTTTTAAATTAAGCTAAAATAAAGCCAAATTTCGGATTTCACTTATGTGAAATCTTATCTTTAAAACTTGCGTCTTTTAGTTAAATCTATGCCAAAGTTCATTATTTTCAATTATGTATTTGTTTATGCTATATTTGTTCAAAATGGAGTTTTACTCTTAGTTAAGTCATCAGTGAGAAGCGATTAGATATTCTCACACGTATATATGTAATTTCCCACTTATTGATGCACAAACAAAACTCCATTTTAAATGGATAAAATGTCTTATTTAAGATATAATTAAAAGCTTACAGCTACTCTAAGATATATTTGCTTTAAATGTGATATTTAATTAATATTGAGCCGAAGTGACAAAGTACAGCATAAAGCTATAACTTTATATCGTAATTATCCAAAATATGCTGTAATCCTTCCTAGAGTTATAAATGCCTATATAGATAGTTTTATAAATTAGATTCTTAAGCTTTCCTTAATAGCATAATTATAGATGCTATATAATGAACTGATCTACAGTAGTTTCATGGAAGCAAACTATTGTTTAGCATCCTATTTTATTATATAATGATGTAGTCAGCAGTGCGAATGTGTCATTAAGAAATGCTTTGGCGTATATACTTGTTGCTGTATGTATCTCTAATGGGCGTATGTGTAAGGGCTACCCCATTATTCTTAGTTCGGACAACTACCTCCTTCAGATGGCAGTCGGGTAAGCACCACCCCATTCTGCATCCTCAGAAATGGAACATGAGACTCCAGACAGTTTAATTAGTTGTTCAGATCACCCGAACTAAAGGTCTCATTCACAGCAATGAGTACGGTGTTAAAGGGAACCGGTACTTAGTACAAATCCTGTGAAAAAGCACACATTCGAGACGCAGGGACTCAGATTGTATATTGTCTATACACCTTGGTATCTGAAGTCTGATTGCCAATCATCAGTTCATCCTGCCATATAAATTGTATATTTCAGCTTTGATCTGAATTCGAATCTAATTTCATAGGCATACAAGCTATGTAGAGAATATATTAATTATTCACGCTTAATAAAATGTTCTTAATAAATGTTAATAATCACTTCTACTAGCTCCAAAGCAAATCTAGATCCTATTATATAGCATAAATTAGACATAGATTATAATAAGCAAACTACACTAATTCTTAGGTTAATAAGTCTCATGAAACTATAACTTCAAATGTATAAATCTTCATCGCCTGTGAGTGATATATATATATATATATAGCAAAGTAAATTAAATTATTTGTAACCCCAAACTACAATCACTTGTGAGTGATTGGAAACACTATATATAAACCGTAAATGCTTACACCCAAATCATCACCTGCAAGTGATATACATATATATGACAGTTAGAATAAATTAACTGATTTGTAACCAGAAAATTAATATCACCTGCGAGTGATTTAAAACGTCATATATATATATGTAAACCAAAACTATCTGTAACTCAGTAAACCATAAATGATTATATCCAAAATCATCACCTGCATGTGAAACTAAACTTAAATGTTGAATTGTATCCCTAACTTAATCACCTGTGAGTGAGACAATCCATATAATCATTGCAATTATTTCATTTAATAATTTTATTATTTGGCTTTCATTAAATTAATTTTAAATTTAACTTCTGCTTAGTGTCTCAATGTTGCTCATTGTTAAGTCATTATTAGTTATTAATTAGTTGCTAAGAATCACATTCTTATTTAGTAATTATGTCCAAGCCACACACATCTATATAGCTATACTCGTTAAAACATCAGTTTACTATAGTCTTGTGCTTTACCAATGTGTTACTGCTGCTGCTGTGGCTTCATATGTGTCATCCGCAAGGTAGTAAATCCTTGAGCATTGGTAAAGAAACTGTTGTTATATCAGACACATGGTCTCCACCACCTTATGTTGATCAGCCTTGGGATGATTTACTAAAACTCTGGATTTTTGTTGCACGAATGTACAGATTTGATTGTTACAATACCATCTATGGTCTGTTAAATCACTAAGCTACAATTTAAATATATATATATAATAAAAAAAATTAGAAATGAGTAGAAAACAAAATTTTTTCATCATCAATTTTCATCACGCCTTGCAAAAAGTATGTGCATATGTATAAAATTCTAAAAATACAGTAATTAATTACTGAATATTTAAAAGAAAACTATTTTTGTTCTCCTAGTTTTTTTTTTTTACTTAAAAAGTCTTTAAAGTTTTCAAGTTTTTTAAAAATTCACTTTGTTAAAGTTAATTAATTAAAGCATAAAAAGAAGACAATATAAATATGACAAATTTTGATTTTTCTTTTAACTTTTTTTGACAAAATAAATTAATAAACAAATATCTATTGAAAAATTATTTTTTTAGAAATGTTTCTAAAAACTGAGCAAGCAATAAAAACAGACTTTTAAAGGTGTTTTTGTCTATTGAATAAAATAATTTATACAGATTATTATTTTTATATTTAATTTATTGTATGCATATGTATATACATTTCTTTCTCTCCACTATATATATATAGTAACCTTTCCCTTCAATTGTTTAATATATCCGATAACTTCTTTACTATCTATTACACTAGCTCAATAAAAAACAATCAAGTATAACAACAATAAAATATAAAACTCTCTATTGGGTTTGAAACTTACAATACGTAAAAACATAAGATAGACTTTAGGGACAATTCCAATATAGAGGTTTTAACATTGAGAAGTATATAAAATACACTCCACAATGGTAATTCTATTGTAAAAATTCTCCAGCTACTATCCTATTATAATCATTAGGAAAATCCCCCAACAAACAATGATAGCTAACATAATATTTTATTTTAAATAATGACTTAACTACTCTTCTATAATTTAAGAAGCTAAAAATAATAATATTAAAAACAAAAACTAAATTAAATTAAAATAATTAATGCTATCCTATGGACATCTCAGGGATCATAATTATTCTATTTTAAAATATAACAATTATATTGATAATTAAATAATTGAATCGCAAAAGGAATTTTAATGGGATCCAAGTATTTAAATAAAAATCACACCATTACAAACATTAATTACTCTCCTATTAAAATTAATCTAACTATAATAATAAGTCATGAAGATTAAGGATCACAATCTACTCATTACTTTCACTTAAATAATTTAATTTACTTCCCTAAGATTTATTCTTATACTTATACAAATAACAATCACCATAGAATACTCATTTTATTATAATTAGAAGCTTTATCATCCAATTATTATCAACTAAATCTAACACAATTACATAAATTTCTTAGTTAATTAGCATTCACTCATTGTAATTATATCCTTCAGAATTACAAACATTATAATATATTTTATCAGTAACTTGTACTTTGAAATAATACAATACTTCTAAATTTATTATATAAAATAAATTTCAAAACTGGATTTCAAAATCAGAATGTGACTCTTAAAACATACTACTAATTTCTATTATATGCTCTCCATTTTGTAATATTTAATAGTACTTTTCAAATAAATCTTCAAGATTCTTTTATATTTAATAAAAATATGAAGTACTACAAATTCCCTTTAATATAATTATAATTTTAAAGTAATTAATGATTAATGTATCAATTATAAATTCTTGAATATAACTCTTTAAATAAAACATGTAATAAATATATGCTATAGATAATTCTAAGTAGATTATGTACTTTATGGATATGATCTTGTGATGGAAATGACTCATTTGCAATAAAATTACTAGTATAAACTTTACTCATTTATTTTACAATAACAAGAATTAATAATAAACAGCTACAAAGATTACATTACACAATTAGTTAATAAAATAATTATTTAAAATATTCATAAATTTACAAAAAAAATTATTTACACTAATAACAGATAAAATAATAATCATTCTATACATTCTATCCTTCACCTTGTATTTATTATTTAGGTCATTAAATAATAAATTCATCATTATTAACATCATGTATCCTTTTTTTAAACATTATTAAATAGTTTTACTGTCCACGAGTTATCTTGTGAGTATTTTCTTAATCATCTTTCCATAGTTATTTTCTATTTTATAATTTCAAATATTTCAATAAAGTTATAATATTTTAATTAGAATTCATACTGAAAATCTGTAAGAAAATATAGCATTACCATTTTATTAACAAAATTAGTGCTGTTGTGTTAATATTAAAAAAAAAAAAATGTATATAATGTCGTCCCCCCCCCTTTTTTAACTGAATAGTGAAATCAAGGATTATTTTCATATACTATCATTCTTATGTATTCTTCTTCTTTCTCATTTACATTTTCTGGTTTATTTTGATCTTAGGTATCATTATTTATACAACAATTTATTCAGATTTTAATTGAATACAAAGTATTGTTTTGTGTATGGTCTTATGACTTTGATGCTAATCTGACAAAACTTATGAAGAAAAAAAAAGCTATAAAATTCTTTAAAATATCTAGTCAACTTTCTATGCTTATTACATTCATATATCACAGACAACTTCCCAGATAAGAAACTGATTCCATTTAAAATACTGTATCAGAATATAGGAATAGAGGTCTCCTTTAATTATGAGATGTCATATTTTGGCAAGTAGTCATTTTTCCTAATGATCTTACCCCCATTTCCCCTAGCTTATACATGAAACTCTTATGGTATATACAACACTCATGTTTCTGTGGAAAACCCTCTAATCTCCTTCTAATAAAACATATGGGTATCACACAGATTAATCCCCTTAAACTATTTACTTAGTTCTTCGGAATGATATTTTTATATCCTCTCCTGGAATTTCAACTTATCTTTCCATATTATACCTTAGCATTTACTACTGTAAACTACTCCTAGATCAATAATATAATATTATCTTCCTCTCATATATTTATCTATCAACATTAGAGATCATGTGACAAAACAAATACTTTACTTTTACTATTGTCAATGATACTTTTTCTAATAAAACAAATGAGATCATTAATTATTTTTCCTGTATTCATTCTGTTTCATACTATTATAAATAACATTATACTTTGTAGTACATTTATTATTATTTTCATAGAATTCTGTAATTTTTTATTCACCATCAGAATTTCAGTCCATTCATAACTTATTTAAAATATATTTTACCAATGAGTTTAATATATTGTACCATCCAGTGGTATATCTTAGGATTAATACACTTTATATGTTTGTATTTGGTGACCAAATTATGTTCGATTTGCTAATTACCTAATTAGAATGTGTCAGGTAATTTTATCGAACGCAATTATTTTTCCTGGTCACACAACCCCGCTTAATGTAACTAAACTCGAATAATAGTGAGAAGAGAACCAGCTTTTAATTTATTTGAAAGGCACCAGAATTCTATCCAAGAATTCACTGGCTCACCCCTCTATCTTTATTAGTTACTATTATCAAATTGCTAGACCCAGAGGATTATATTTGCTAATACAGCATTGGCAATTTATTCGGTAAAGTAAATAGTTGAATTTAAACAATTTTATCATATTAATAACTAACAAACAGATAACAATGTAAGTTATATTCAGGCTTATTATTCATAATTAAAATATTTATAATATTACTAAGAGAATAAAAATATAAAATCAAAATTAAATGGTTATTAAAAATTACTGCTCTTAAGATTTAGATTTTTAGTAGTCTGATTCAACACAACATTGGTATCATTATAATTCAAGAAGGTGATCACTTCTAATTTATGCAACAAAGTTTCTTACCAGTAAGTTTAATTGTTCACATTATAATGGTCAGGGATGATGGCACTTTTATCCTATGTGCCGTACTGGGCACCACTAGGCTATTTGAACCTAGAAAAATTTATAATGTAGGTGGATACACCTTGAAAAAGATCCAACTTTTATAAACAGTTAGTCCTAGACACTAGCTTAAGGAGTAGTTGAGATTTAAAGTTTAAATAAGCCACTGCCAGTAATAATCACAAAACATTTATTTACGCACATATAACTTTGAGGAATAAATTAATATTACTTTAGATTTTATTATTAATTTTAAATTTAAATTATTATTTTAGTAAGTCCACACTGATGGACATAATTTTATTTTATAATGTTGAGTATAGATAGGCTACATAGAGTACGCAATTAAAAACTTTTCAAAACCTTTAACCTCAGGCTAAAAGTTCGTAGGCAAACCATGCTAGCTTTCTGATATACAGATGCCAACCAATGCAATATGAAAATGTTAGCATAAAACCATGCTGACAGGAATGTGTGTCTGCAGAATGATATTAATGATCCTCATCAAGTAGAGGAATGTGCATCTGTCTGGGGAAGGAATCATATATATAAAACATTAAAAAAAAATGCTTTGTATAGTGGGAGAGCAGTCTTTGCCGACTTATAGTCCCTATCCATAGAGTGAAAAAAAATCAATGTTGCAGGGAATACTCTGTGTCCATTGATATGCAATGACTACATCTTTGGATCATGCATTTATTTGGGCATGTTGCCCTGTATGTTAACATGCTTCACATTACATTGATATAAACACCCATATATTCCGCTACCAGCATCCACTCAACTACAAAACAAATAGTCAGAAATTAAACCCCTTTAAACTAACAAACTTTAACAAATCTATGCAGTCATCTACACCCAACCCTAAATTTAATAATTTAGTTAACAAACAAAAAAGAAAAAAAAAGAAAAATGGAAATGATTAAAGCAAACATTATACATAAAAAAAATGTTAATAATTGATTTAGAGTTCTTTTAAGTCAAATAAGAGTTCATACTTTAGGTTATTAATTGAAAGTTTGTTTAAAAGATCAATCTATAAGTTCATATTGATAAAAGTATATACTTCCCAGAGTAAGTATTTACGAATCCTCCTGATTGCAGCAGGTTTATGGAAGTCCATCCTCAGTCTTGCATTTTGTGTAGATTGTTCTCTTTGGAGATAAAATTGCTGCTTGCCAATACTTCTGGGAACATAACTGCTACAAGCCACTTTCTGGAACCATAGTTGGGAAAGCCTCAGCCAGCACAAATGAAGGAAACTAAATCTAGTGTCAGACTCTTATATCATGAAGTCTGCACTATAGTTAGCTGTAATACATGGCAAGATTAATAGCCAGATCCACTATAAATTCCATCATTTTGTCTTTTATAATTTTAGGCCTCTCTTATCACAAATTTTACGGATCCATCGAACATGACACCAGTCTGGACATTTTCCTTTCTGGCCCATGTGTGGCTTGGTGCTTGCATTGGTCAATCTTTTAATTTTTTATATCTCTTATCTGACCTTACAATCAT
Source organism: Epiperipatus broadwayi (assembly GCA_028023455.1). Taxonomy (NCBI): domain Eukaryota; kingdom Metazoa; phylum Onychophora; class Udeonychophora; order Euonychophora; family Peripatidae; genus Epiperipatus; species Epiperipatus broadwayi. The sequence continues at coordinate 1,377,153 of JAQFVV010012463.1, forward strand.
CCTTTACATTCAATTATATTTCAATCATTTCCATTCACTAATTGACATTTGTTTATATTTTCTTTTATATTACTTAAAACAAAAAATATTAATCTTTAGTTCTTTATATATTTCTTACTTTTAAATACTTTTTCTTTAAAGTTTTCCATCTGTCCGATAATATATATGTTAAATAAGTATTTTAATTTGCCATTTTTAAGTTTTTAGTAAATCAATTTTATTTAAGATTTATTTCCCCCTTTTATTTTAATTTTAAAATAATGTAACAGCATATGTATACCATTACATCATATAGTACAGGGTAATTTACCATGCATGGATTTATCCTGGGAAGGATCTCCACTGTACAATCTTCTTACAGTTTGTATGTAGTCCAGGGTTCAAAGATTCAGGTAGGCGATGGCTTCATTCACGGCATTATTAAGACTTCAGAAAGAAAGAAAACATCGACAATTGAACTCTTCTCTATTCATGCATATTACAACGATTCAGTCCTGTTAACTTTGACAAAATTTAATTTATTTTTGTTTCAAAATCATCTTTTTTTCCCCTTTGGTCACCATCTTTTATTACAGTGAAAGAATGTTGTCATTTTAAGATTAAGTATTTCTAATTGATTTGCGATCTTGGCACGAAGTTATTCTTTTTATCTCTCTCTTTTTTTTTAATCTCTTTAATTTAAAAATATATATATAATTTATGTTGCCAAAAAAAAAAAAAAATACAATCAGATATTTAAACAGAAAAATATTATTTTCTTTTTGGGAATTGGTAATTTAAAATTCTAAATTGCCAATGCAACTTGTACCAAAACAAATACAGTACAATACCTCCGTGTACAACAACAAGAATAAAATAGGGTGTTTAATCTTGGTTTTTATTCTTAATAACCTTTAACTTTTCAGTTAATCATACTAATACTAAATTACCGTTCAGTCTTATTTAATCATGTACATCCGAGGTCTTTGGGTTTAAATCCAACTAGTTAATTCTACAAGGCTATTTGTTTGGAAAAATTGTTCTATAAAGCCTTAATGCCCTTGAATTGTATGTTCCCTTCTTCCCCCCTTTCATTCATGAGAGTAAATGCATTTGGGCCATTCTCTTTAACTACCTGATACAGTTCCTCATACAAATTCTGGAACTTCTTATAGATAACTCATACCTTGTCCCCTTTTCTGAAACTGTCAGCTTTTGGATCTTTTCTGTCTGTTCTTATGCCGGCCACATGCCTTATCCTTAATGATGCCTTCTTCTGCTCTGTTTCTTTATTGATACATTTGGGGATGATTGATAACTTGGCTTTGTACAGTCTCAGCATGGATTGTCAAAACTGTAGTCAAATAGGTGCAAAACCTGTGGAATCATTCCCTATCCAGTTGACGTAATTAACCACCTGTGCAACTGTTTCACCCACTCCTTGTGATTCGATGATGTATACACTCTACAAAGCTGTCCCAATTCTCTCATTGCCCATTTGCATGGGTTTGACAAAGGATACAAATAAATAACAATACATACTGTATTTCCATTCCCTCTATTCACTCCATTCAGTTTGCTATAAAAGGAGTTCCATGGTAAGATAAAAACTGCCATCAGTTCAGAAATGTTGTGTCGCTAATATATGTATGGTGTTTCTTGCATTAGCCTATGATATATGGCAGGGGTCCCCAACCCTATGCCCGCGGGCACCATGGCGCCCGCAGACCATTTTATGTGCGCCCGCCGCTATCCGAACATGATAAAAAATTATTTATCTGATACAAATAAATTTAATTTTTGAAATTTCTTATAAATTATTGTATTATATTGTAATCAAATTGTAGGGCATACTATACTTTTACAGCGTAAAAATATAAACGTTAATTATATGTTAAAATTTTATTTTTGAAATAAATATTTTTTTGTACATTATATGTATTATTAACAATATCCAACTATAAATTTACATTGAAAAAATAAATGGTGCCCACCATCTGGTTGAAAAAAATAAATGGTGCCCGCCACCTGGTCGGTATTATAGAATGTGCTCTTAAGTGACAAAAGGTTGGGGACCCCTGATATATGGTATTCAGACACCCATTTTAAAAAAACATCATAAACTACTAATATGTACCTCATCCTCTAGAACCTTGGTAGTGGCCTGTAAAAATCAATAACTACCAGATCATTTAGTTTCTTGGTAATTAATGGGGTTCAAGATACCCACAGATCTGTTGATGGGCTTTATCTTCTGGCACACTTCACACCCTTACACCTGGCCAGTAAAACCAGATTTCATCTTTCTACTTTGTGAACCCCATAGTGATCATATAAACAGTGAATATACATAGTTAACTTATCTCGTAAGCTCTTAAACACCTAATAAAAGACTATCAAAATTTTGATGAAGCGAAAGTAGTAATTGCCTTTATAGTAGATGCAGTCATTTGCATGAAAATGTATAGACATTAATTTTTTTTCCTAAATCATAAAGGTTTTGATCCATTATGACTATGGTGAATTATAAAAGTACTGGAAGACAGAAAAACCATCATTGTTATTGGCAATTATGTGAAACCCATTGCTCTGAAAAATTTCATCTTTGCTAAAAAAAATATTCAACACACATTAATCTACTTACAAAAGTATCAAAATAGTAACTTATACCACTTTATATTTATTATTATAGCATTTTACAAAACATATAGTTGATGAACTATGAAGAAGATAATTTCTTTTTAAAATCTTCAAAAAAAAAAAAGACTAATCCATAAATAATAAAGGAAATGATCTATAAATAAATCAAAAAGATATTTATTTGTTAATTTTTATTTGAAACTATAGTCTAGTCTTACATTAGAAAGCTAGAATTTATTAGTTAGAATTTATCTGTTAAAATCTTGATATGGAATAAATACAATGAATTTCATAAATAGATGATGAGTTAAAAATTTTATCGAGATCTATCTTAAAAGCAGTAAAAGTACGATTAATAATCACTTCACTTTCAATTTAAATAATAATGTAAGATCAATATAACAAAATGTAAATCATGAAAAATATTAAGGTAATGTCTTTAACTGCAACAGTTATGACAGATATGGTTTATAGTAAATAAAAAAGATTATTAGTCTTTTAGTAGACATAAATATTCAGGATACAGAGACACTGTTAAATAACATAATGTATATAAAAAAATATTTCTATATAAAGAGTTTTCTTTAGCCCACTCTAGAGCCATACCATTTACTATCAGCATGATTAATTGAGACATTAGATGACATAGGCTACAATATCTACATTCTCAGAACAATTTCTGACTTTTGTCTTAAAAGATTATTAACAGTAAGATTAAAATAAAATTTCTCAAATGTAATGAATATAACTGTTGAGCAAATGAAATAATAAAGTATTGTTCTTTCTTGAATTATTCATATTTTAAGCACCATTTTATCAATTTATCATGCTAATTGTATTTATCTTTTCCCAAATTGAGATATAAAGTTTTTGACTTTCATATAAATTATTCTAATCCAATATAGCTTTCTTTATTGATTCCAAAAAGTAATTAGATTATATTAGCTTTCATTAATGAATTTAATCATTTCTCACATTTTTAATATCTAATACATTTATTAGATTTCAGAATGATTTACAGAAGAAAATGTGTAGAATAAAATAAATTCATAACTACAACTGATTCAAAATTGTCAATTATTAACAAAATATTACTAAGTAATAACTATAAAATTATTACTATTTGTATTTTTTTCAATAAATCAAATAAATGTTTTGGTGGTCGAGAGGTCGGTGCGACTGCCTTGCACTAGCAGGCAGTTGCCCGGGTTCGCGTCCTGGCCGATGCCATGACACTTGAAAAAATCAAATAAATGCTTTATGATTATTCAAAATACAGATGTGATAAAAATTTATTTTGTCATAATAAAGAGTGCAAAGAAAATTGGTTCAATTTTCTGAAATCATTTACATAGATCTGGAAAGCCTATGGAACATTTTATTTTGTTATTAATTTAACATTATATAAGATTTCTTAATAAATAAATAAACTCCACTAAGTAAAAAATATTACCAATATATATATATTTATAAATATTTTTAAAATGAGTAATTAAAACTATGCATCAAAGAATAACATTTTTAAATATTTATATATGACTCATATCATCAATGTTATAAGTGCTATGCCAGTTCAGAAATATGAGTTCACATGAAATAATCATTGATATATAGCTTAGAAAAGATAAAAAGATTAATATCACAATTGCAGTTTCAGGTGTACACTTTTACCATAGTAATTAGAAAATATTAGGTGATTCTAATTTTAGAAATTCAAAACTTCCTTTTATACCAATAAAAAGAAAAGTTTCACTCTCAGTGTTCATTTTGTAGAAAATAAGATTGGGGTTTTGTGGAGTCTGGGAAACAGTTTAAATGGCATTAACACAAAACTAAAATCAAAATAGGTTATAAAGAAATATTTTTTTAATTTCGAATTTTGTTTCCAACAATGCATTTAAAATTTATTTTAAAATCAAATACTTGATATGTTTTAAAAAAGTCAATTATAAAAACTGAGGAAATCTAACTTCATTATTTATTATCAATAATCATAATATAGCTTAAGGTACTGAAACATACTGAACTCATTGTGAATCACATATTATTAGTAGATCATTTTATAATACATAATATTAAACTAAACAATTTAACTTATTACTTCTTAAAATAAATTCATAAATCAATTTTAAACTTTATTTCAGTATTTTAATAATGGTAACTTAATTTTTTTAACAAAATCAATAAACAGGATATCTTATAATTAGTCAATTTTAAATGAAAACTGACATTTAAAAAAAAATGTCAAAAACATAAATTTAATTTTAATACAATACCTGAACTAATTTTTCATGCAATGCATGGAAATCACTTAATTTTCGATGCACAACCCAACCTCTGTTACCTCCATCCATTTTATTTTGATTAGAAGGAATTTCTTTCATAAGGTGAACCACAATAACAAAATATGGAACATCTTTATCATTTTCTTTTTCAAGCTGAAAATATATATATATTAAAAAAACTGTATTTGCTCAATTTAAAAAAAACAATAAATCAATTATTAAAAAATATTAAGCCAATATAAAATTAATATTAGAAAATTATTAATCAAATGATGAAATATATTAATAGATTGTTATACAATCAATCAATTAGTATAAGCATTAGTCTTATTTAAAATCTGTTAAACTTGTCCAAAATGATGGGAAAATGATTAAATGAAAAGTAATTAAAATGTCTCTGATGACATTTTTTGTGAATATTCTGTTGTCTCTAAATAATTAACTTTATATTATAAATTGGCAACAGAAGCTTTTTATGATTCTGCCAATTGTGAAATATAACATTGCAAAATAAAGATAACCATATACAAAAATTGAATCTATCAAAAAATTCTTAACTAGGTTATATGCAATAAGATAAAAACGGAAGTAAAAAAAAAAAATTCTACTTGAAATTAAATATAATTTCATTTAAAATATGTAGTCATAGTCTATCTAAAAAACAGCAATTAATTTTAAATATATTCAAAAAGATTTTGCATAGATAATAGATAAAAGGCAAGCAATTCAAAATAAAAATAAACTTCAGGAGTTTTTAATGTGATAGCAGATATTTGCATATAAAATAATAATAATAATGATAACAAAAGATAAAAAGTACTATACCTTTGAGTTTATACTCACAGTATTAGAAATAATTAAGTATACAGCAGAGAAAAGTGTCATTAATTTTACATAAATATTTTAATCATTTTAAATAGGTGTAAGTATATACTGTATTGTCATTATTTTCAACCATTATTTAATCTACTGCAAGATAAAGATTTATCCAAGTTTAATCTCATCTCTGATCCACAACCTCAACAAACTTCCTTATTCAATCTATTCTCCTTGTGTAATTTCTTTCTAGATTTTTTTTCAATATCCTGGAATCCAATTTAAAACTTCAACTGATAATCTATTATTAGTTCTTCTAACAGTATATCCAATCAATCTCTATTTCAGATACTTAATTTTTCATTGATATCAGTGATATATGTTTGTCCTCTAATTCACATATTTTGTTTTCAATCTCTTCCTGTCACTCCCAATGTAATCTTTCCATACTTCATTGAATTATCTAAAGTCTCTTCATTGGTCTGTTATCAAATGTCCAAGTCTCAGAATCATAAGTAAGAAGTGGTAAAATACATTTACTTTTTTTAAAACACACAGATATATTTCCTTATAATACTATATTTATTTCTACCAAAAATACTTTATCCAAGTTTAATTCTATGATTATTTTTATCCATTACATTTCAATCTGTATTAAAAACGTAATTCTTAATCCCCCCCCCCCCCAAGAAAATCTTTTGAACATTACTTTAATCTTTTTAGCATTTATTTTAAGTCCTACTTTTTTATTTTTGTATGGCAATTCTTGCAACTTTTCCTGAAGATATGTAGCATTATTTGCAAAAACAACATCATTTGAAAAACCCAATTAACTTAAATAATTCCATGTATTTTTATTCTTTTAGTTTACTATTTTAATCCTTAAAATATTTTTTGTAAAATTGCTTTAAATATTTTGAAGTTATGAAATCACCATGTCATATCTCCTTTTTAATATTAATCTTCTTAATGCCGTCAAATAATCTAATCCCTGCTGTTGCATTTTGATAAACATTCTTCAAAATATAACAAAATTCCAGGTTTATAATCAGCTGATTCAAAGCTTTAATCATTATGGAAATGCTTATAGAATTAAATGCCTTTTTATAATCCATAGAGACAAAACATAATAGTAATTAATATTCATTGATCTTAACTATAACTTCTCTCAATATTTGAATATGATACATGGAATTAAAACTGCACTTAAATCCATTTTATTCTTTATGGTTGCTTTGAATCCAAAGTTCATTGTAGATCATTTGTAATTATCTTGGTAAAGATTTTGTATAGAATTAATAGAAGATTGACAGATTTGTCACTTCTAATATCTTCTTTATCACTTTTCTTAAATATCAATATTACTACAGCATTTTTCCAATCATCCAATACATCTTTAGTATTTAAATATTTGACATACAGCTTTCTATTCCTTCACCAATTTTTATGTCAATAATAATTCCATCATTTCCTGGAGCTTTTCCTTCTTCATGGATTAAATCACATATTCACCTCTTCAATTAAAGCACTTGAGAATATAATAGTAATCATAGAGGATATTTTATTTTCTTGTTCTTTATTACTTTATAATTATTTGTAAAATTCTTCCATGAATTACATGATATCATTTCTTTTTTTTAATAATAATTCTATCTTTTCTTCTTATTGCTGAAACAACTTTTCTTCTAATACCAAAATGTTATTTTATACTTTTACAAACTTTTATTCTTTTCTATAGTTCTCTTTGCCAAATCACAATTATGTTTTCTTATATCATTATTTATTCTTTTTTAAAACTATTTAGAAAATTCTAGATATTCAATTCTTCTTAATAGAAATTTTTAAACATTTTCATATTCTTTCTTTTTTCATATATTTTCTAATCTCAGTAAAAAATGTAATGGCAAATAACTTATTTTTTTATTAAAATTAATTATGTATATATATAATTATGATGCAATTTCTTTATCATAATTTCACACCACACTACTCTACATGAATAGAATCTTATTTAAAAACATATGAAAATTATTACCAAAAACTTGGAATCAAACAAAAAATACCAAACCCACAGTTTTCTAATGCTTTAATTTTCTCAAATTAACAAGCATTACATTTATCTTATTGAATCAATCAAAAGAATTAAAAACCAAAGCTATACAATTTAATTAAACTTTAAACAAATATCACTAAAACATAAAAATAATTCCGAGAATAAAAAAAATACTATACTTCTATCTAAAACACGTGATTATAATGATATACAGTTTTATATATACATATATTATCATCATTTTCAATCATTACTGAACCACTGCAAGATAAAGACCTTTCAAATTTAATCCAGTTTCTTCAATCTAAAGCTTTTCTTCTCCACATCCCTCCAAGAAACTTCATTATCTCATCCATATCCTTCATGAATTCAGTTTAAGATTTCAACTGTCCATCTATTATCATCTCTTCTAGCAATATGACCAGCCAGATTTCAGTTCAACTTAATGCTTTCAATGATATCAATAATATCCAACTGTTATACCAACTATGTATTTAACTTTCCATCTTTCTTTGCCACATCTGTCATATTTTATTAGGTAGTCGGAAATTTTTACATTATTTTTCAAAGTATGCAAGCTTCAAGTCTATATGAGAACTGGTAAAAAAAAAAATTATTAAAAACCTTCCTTTTCAAACATGTAGACATATCTTCTTTGAATATTATTTTTACTAAAAGCACTCCATCCAAGTTTAATTTTATGATCTATTGTTTCCATCAGTATTAATAATCTAATCGAGATATTTGTAATTAAGTTTTTCTAATTCATTACTATCAATCTTTCTTTCTTTTTTGAAAAGCCATTGAACACAACTTTAATCTTTCTAAGATTTATATTTAGACCTTTTTTCTTACTTCCTACTTTCTTACTTTCATCCGATAGCGCTTAAACTATTTCCTACAGATTTAAAGCATTATTGCAAAAACCATCACTTCATTTATAAAATCTAGATGTCTCAAATAAAATCCATTTATTTTGACTCCTTTTGCTACTCATTTCAACCTATAAAATACTTCCTATAAAACTGTGATAAAATGTTTTGAAAATACTGACTCAATATTGCTATGCAAACTAATCATTGCTGTTGCACTTTATTATATATTCTTCAAAATGTGACAACATATGTAACAGTATAGTTTGATGTTTCAAAACTTTAATCATCATGGAAATGTTCAGAGTCAAATGCTTTTCATAATTTAACTCATGCTCATTAATACCTTCTGTAACTTGTCTTATTACTTGTATGTGATCCACAGTGCTAAAGCCATGTTCCCACTTCAAAGCAGTAATGATCTTAGTAAAGATAGGTATTTAATTTTTAATATTTTTATAATTTTTTTAAACATAAAGATTACTATTACAATCTTCTAAATCATTTAATACATCTTTACCATTTAGACATTGATTACATAGCTTTGTCAACAATTTCTGTATTTCTTTACCTGCTTCTTTTAAGATATCGATAATAATTGCATTATTTCCTAGGCCTTTTCCATGTTTCATAGATTTGATAGCAAGTCTCATATAGTTCTTATAGAAATATTTCCACACACTGCAAGAGTTTTCTGTTAACTGAAAGTATTGACTTTGATTCCTCTTTGAGACATTAAAGAAACTAAGCAGAGCAAATTCCTAATGTTCTCTCCATATATTTTTATCATTACAGTTGTTATTACTATATGATTATTCACGTAGAAAAGAAGCAAAGATGGGCTGTGCATCAATAAGAATTAGCCAGCATGTGACTTTAATGGCTTTTATAAACACTATGATCTAGTTCTACTATTTGCAGATGTTTTGTGTGTATGTGATTATAAATAAAATATATAATAAATATCAAATCACCTTAAATATTAAAAAATTTTCAGCTATACCCACTGTGAACAAATATTTTAGTCCACAGCATTATGCACTGGAATTACATATATATATATTGTACCAAAGTACATTGATATTAAAGTAATTATATGAGTCCCATGTTTTAAAAATATAAAAATTTAATAAATATAAGAGAATAAAATGTAAAAACTAAAGAGTAGGGGGAGAGGGGGATTTTGTATTTAATAAAATAAACTGTAAACGCTGTTTAAAATAGTAAGTTGTTTAAAATAAAATATTATTTTTTGTTTAAAAGAAGGAAAAAATCTTGTAATAAATAAATGATTTAATATTTTTTAAATGAATTTTTAATAAAATAATAAAGAGATTTTGTTTTATCTTACAATAAATAAATAAATACATGTATGTGTGTGCATGCAATTTTTAATAAAAAGTAGACGCTAGAAGCTGATTTTATTTTCACAAGACAAACGCTGCTGCTAAAAATAAAGTTTTCCATTGTTTAAAACTGTATAAATAGCTCAAATTTTGTTCATTCTGGGTTCTGACTTTCTTATTTTAATAAAATATTTTGAAGTAATATTTCCAAGAATGTTGCACTGTTAAAAAACCAATGTATTTGCAGTTAACCGAAAGCCGCTCTCTATGCATCTAAGATCTGCAATTAGTTCGGAAAGTAATCATGTTGAAATAGACCAAACAGACAGTGGAGTGTGGGGAATGCCAAACAGCCACAGAAATCATAACAAGTCACAGGATCCACGAAGGAATCATTTACCGGTCGTCGATGAATTAAGAAATGATTCCATTGTACTGTTTTCTGTCGTATTTAAAAACCTAGGTAATTATTTGACTTTGATATCTAAACATTTCGATTTCCTTAAAAATAAAGATAGACTTTATTGCAAGAACTTTTGAACTTTTTGAATTAAACTTTAAAAAAAGAATAAACTTTAAACTTCAGAAGATAATATTTTCAATAATAAAATAAGTAAAAGCAGCTTCTATTAAATAATATTTTTGGCATGCACATATGTGTGATTTGATTTTTAAACTTAAACTTAAAAAATAATAATAATAAAATATGATGTAATGTGTATAATTTATTTGCTCAAGTAATATATTAAAATGCTTATTTTAATCTTTAAAAAAAAAGAAGTGTATGTGTGTTTCATTATAAGATAAAACGATGCATTTATTTTAAAATAAAGTAAAACATTTAAATTATTTTTCTTAAAATATTTATGTTTATTTCTGATATGTGTGGGTAAGTATAAATATTTATTTTCTTAAAAAAGTAGGAGGGAAAAAAAAGTCCAATCATTAATAATAGTATTTTAGAAAAGATTCACCAAGTTAAATCTATAAATGTTTAGCATTCAGTATAATGTTGTTATTATTAGTTTTAAAGGAGCGAAGTATTATTTTGAATGGTTCGGGGGGAAATTATTTTAGTTTTAGGAAATAGTAGCAGTTTAGAACAAGCGGGCATTTAAGATACCTTTTGTTTGTTTATTAATGGGTGGTTGGAATCGACTGAGCTAGCGGATGTTTCAGGGACCGGATTATGCTGATCAGATGGACATGCTAATTCTAATGTAATTAGCTGGCACCTAAGGGATTTTCTTTCCTCTTTAAAAAATAATAATAAAGTGTTTATTTGATCGGTATATATTTGGTAGTCAAGTGTTGAATGTTATTAATAGTTCGCTATTGATAATAGTTGATACTTTGCCTGAAAACCAACCATTGTCTGAAAGGGAAATTTAGGAGGACAAAATATAATAAAATATTAGTTAATATTTTATTTGTCGATGCTTTAGTGTTTGTTATTTCCCATGTCATTTAAGTAGTAAATTCCAAGTAAAAGAAGTAGTATAGTTTATGGGATCGTTAAGTAGTTTTATTTAGTTGTTGTTTCGAAGTAGGTTGTTTTTATAATTAGCAGGTTGGATTTATGTTATCGGTTGGTTTATTTGGCATGTCAATGTGGCGCGAAACTAGATGTTTTGAGTGGAAGAACCGACAGAAGTTGTAATTTTGGTGTATGATTAAAGGTGATTTTTGTGGACATTAAAACGTGGAAGCGTAATCCTTAAGATAAAAAAAAAAAACACTCCGAATGAGGAAGATAGATGAATATGAGGCATAAAATTAGAATTTAGAGGGTGGGGGTTGATTGCACCTGTTTTGAAATAGAGGAGGAAAAAAAAATTTTACATTGGATGAAGTTAAATAAATTGTTGGTGAAATGGAAACAGTAAGTCGGGTTATAAAGATAAGAACTTTTTCAGGGAAAAGAGGGGAAATGCCGAATAGACATTTAGAGAGTTTGGAGTGGTTTTTTTCCTGTAGTGAATTTAATGAAACAGTTAAGGTTAATATAGCCATTAGTTATATACAGGATGAGGCTGAAGTTTGGTGGGAGTCAATGGGAGTAAAACCAACGAGTTTTGAGGAGTACAAAAGAGCATTGCTGTCCAGTTATTGGGGGGAGGAGTGTCAGGAGGTGGTTAAATGACAGGTAGAACAAGATAAATGGCGGATAGGGGAGACATTGTGCACGTTTTTCCGCAGACAAGTAGCGAAACTGAGAATAGTTACAGCATATAATTTGTCTGAGCAGCAAATTTTAAGAATAGTGAGGCGAGGTTTTCCAGAGGATATTCAACAAATAATAATGGTAAAGGACACTATAGAACAGACTGCAGAGATACTTATGACAATGGATAATATTAGGACATGTGTAGAAAATCTGAATAAAGAAAGGAAGGCTGAGAATACGTATGGGCAAGTAGCAAACTTGACACAGAATGAAGAGAAGGAAGAGTTGAGGGTGGCATCTTATTCGTGCCCAAAAATCAAAGTAAAAATAGAAGGAAGAATTGTAGATGTGTTGTTTGATTCAGGGAGTCAGGTATCAGTGATTTCAAAAAAAATTTTCGATGAAATAAGTCGGAGTAATTTGAAACTAAAAACCTTGCCATTAAAGAATGTATACGTAATGTTGGCAAATGGGAAAAGAGCCAAACTAGCATCGGAACAAGCTTGGATAAATATGAGTATAGCTGGGAAGATATATAATCATGTTATGTTGGTTTTAGAGGGATTGATACATGATGCTATCTTGGGGTCGGATTTTATGTGTGAAGTTGGGTGCATGTTAGATTATGAAAAATGACAGGTAAAAATTAATAAGATGGAAATTCCATTTAATGTGTGTGAGATAAAAAATGTTAAGGCAGAGTATGATGTAGAAAGTGCAGGAATAGAAATAGAGGAAAAGGTGTTGGAAGATGAACTAGGAAATGAGGATGGAAAACAGTTGAAAGAATTGTTGGTTACATATGGAAGTGTATTTTCAGAAGTACCTGGAGTAATAGAGGGATATGAGTATCGGATAAAACTTATGGAGAATCAACCATATCAAGCATGAACATATCCTATACCATATCAATATAGAAGTGCAGTGGAGGAACAACTAGAGAATATGTTAAAATGGGGAATTATTTCTAAATGCTCATCTCCATATAATAACCCGCTAGTTAAAAAAAAAATGGGTCTATTCGTTTGAGTTTAGATGCAAGGCAGTTAAATAAAATCACAGTGTTAGATACTAATGCACCACCACCTATAAGTGAATTATTAATGAAGTTTCATAAAAAAAAATATTTTCAACTTTTGATTTAACGGCCAGTTATTGGCAGATCAAGCTGCATCCTGAGGACCGGAAATACACTGCTTTCCGGTATAATGGACGAGCGTATAATTTTAATCGAATTCCTTTCGGTTTGAAAAATAGTGGAGCAGGATTAATGCAATGCCTTGATCAAATATTATCCAATAAAATTAAAAGCTTGATTACAATATACGTGGATGATATCATTTTAGCAGCAGAAAGTGTGGAAGAACATTTAGAACATTTGAAATTGTTATTTGATGAATATAAAAATAAAGGAATTAAATTAAATTTAGGTAAAAGCCATTTAATGACTACAGAAGTTAAATTCTTGGGACACATAATTAGTGAACAAGGAATATCTCCAAATCCAGAGAAAATTCAAGCTATACAAAACTTTCCCAGGCCAACGAAGAAGAAAGACATCAAGTCTTTTCTTGGGTTGTGTAATTTTTTCAATCGGTTTTATAAAAAATTTTCCTTAGATATGGAGCCTTTGTTGCAGTTATTAAGGAAAGATAAAAAATGGGCGTGGGAAGAGCAACAAGAGTGCAGTTTTGAAAATGTAAAAAAAGGTTTTTTAAGAGAAGTTATGTTGACATATCCAGACTTTGATAAACCATTTGTAGTACAAACGGATAGTAGTGGAATCAGATTGGGGGCTACATTATCTTAGATGCAAGACTATGGGAAGTATAGAGTGCTTTTCTTTGTAAGTCGTTTATTAAATGGGCCAGAGAAAAATTATACCATAACTGAGAGAGAGGCTTTAGCGATTGTGTGGGCTTTTAAAAAATTTAGGCAATATTTGATAGGATCGCAGGTGGTAGTGATCACTGATCATAGGAGCCTTGAGTTTCTCAATCATAGTTTTCTTACAAATAGTAGATTGATTCGATGGAGTCTGTTTTTGCAAGAGTTCGATTATAGGATACAGTATTGTCCAGGCAAAGACAATATGGTGGCAGATGCTTTAAGTCGATACCCGATAGAACACCAGACATGACATTTAAATTGTAATAATGCATATATAGCAACAGCAGAAATACGTCAAGGTGAAGAGATGGAATGTGGTTTGAAAAGGTTAAGAGAGTTACAAGAAAAAGATGCAGAATGTAAACAAGTAATATACTATTTGCTTCATCAATCTGTGAGTAGACCTATAAACAATACTCTATGGAAAGATAGGAAACAATATTGTTTAAAAGATTTTGCAGAATAAAGTAAAAGATAGTAAAGATACACGTATTGTTTTGCCAATAGTTATGCGGAAACAGATGATTAAGTACATACATGAAAAGTACGGACATTATGGGGCAAGTAAAATTGAAGGATGGATAAATAATTGGTTTTATTGGCCGAGTATGTATAGGAGTGTCTTAAATGTCATTGAGGGGTGTATAGTGTGTGCAAAAATCAAACCTCCTAATATGTCAAATACGGGACCTTTGAGACCGATATACGCATATCAGCTGAATAGTTTATTAGCAATAGATTTTTATGGACCATTACCTCAATTTAATCGAAAGAAATATCTGGTTGTGACTTATGATGTTTTTTCTAAGTTTGTGGCTATTTATCTGGTGGCGCAGGCTGATGCTAAACAGACTATAAGGGTTCTTGAACGTCAACATTTTCGAGATATGGGAATCCCAAGACAAATAATTCAGATCACGGAATGCCTTTTATGTCTGATGAATGGAAAAGATGAACAGAGTGTCATAAGATAAGACATATACTCACTTCAATTCGTAATCCGCAGTCCAACCCATGCGAATGAGTAATGAGAGAACTGGGATGTTTATTTCATTTTACAAAAAACATCATGGATGGGTGAAGGAGGCAACGAGAATAGCTGACATGATAAATTGGTCAAAGAATGAATTGACAGGATTTGAGCCCATTAGACTTCATCAAGAAAAGAATATTCCATATCCATTCAAAACTATTTTACCGGTTAAAGTGCAGTATATTGACAGGAAAAAAGATGTTGTTAAGGCATGCTATAGGCTTAGAAAGATGGGTAGTATAAGGCAAAAGAGACAAGGGAAGGTTAGATATGTGTTTAGGTTGGGAGATGATGTTATGGTAAGGGTAAATCCAGTAAGTCATCCGGAGAAAGGAATATATAAAAAATTTCAGCCAATATATGATGGGCCTTATAAGATCATAAAAGTATATGGAAATAATGCATTTGAAATTGCTCAAGGGTCGGAGAAAAAAGGAACGTTCAATGCTCGATCTTTACAATTACTAAAAAAAAAAAATGAATAAATAAATAAATTTATAATGGGATGGGGGTTATAGTAAATAAATAAGAATACATGCATACAGTTAAACAAATGTGAAGTAAATAAAATTAGATTGTTTATAAGTTTAAATTCTGAGAAAACTAAAATGCTCAGAATGATATTTTAGTTTCAGAGGAGGGACAGAGATAATGTACCAAAGTACATTGATATTAAAGTAATTGTATGAGTCCCATGTTTTAAAAATATAAAAATTTAATATTAAGAGAATAAAATGTAAAAACTAAAGAGTAGGGGGGGAGGGGGATTTTGTATTTAATAAAATAAACTGTAAACGCTGTTTAAAATAATAAGTTGTTTAAAATAATAAGCTGTTTAAAATAAAAGATTTTTTTTTGTTTAAAAGAAGGAAAAAATCTTGTAATAAATAAATGATTTAATATTTTTTAAATGAATTTTTAATAAAATAATAAAGAGATTTTGTTTTATCTTATAATAAATAAATAAATATATGTGTGTGTGTGTATGCAATTTTTAATAAAAAGTAGATGCTAGAAGCTGATTTTATTTTCACAAGAGGAACGCTGCTGCTAAAAATAAAGTTTTCCATTGTTTAAAAAAGTATAAATAGCTCAAATTTTGTTCATTCTGGGTTCTGACTTTCTTATTTTAATAAAATATTTTGAAGTAATATTTCCAAAAATGTTGCACTGTTAAAAAACCAACGTATTTGCAGTTGACCGAAAGCCGCTCTCTATGCATCTAAGATCTGCGATTAGTTCGGAAAGTAATCATGTTGAAATAGACTAAACGGACAGTGGAGTGCGGGGAATGCCAAACCAGCCACGGAAATCATAACAAGTCACAGGATCCACGAAGGAATCAATTTACCAGTCGTCGATGATTTAAGAAATAATTCCATTGTACTGTTTCTGTCGTATTTAAAAACCTAGGTAATTATTTGACTTTGATATCTAAACATTTCCGATTTCTTCTTAAAAAAAAGATAGACTTTATTGAAAATGAACTTTTTGAATTAAACTTTAAAAAAAAGAATAAACTTTAAACTTCAGAAGATAATATTTTCAATAATAAAATAAGTAAAAGCAGCTTCTATTAAATAATATTTTTGGCATGCACGTATGTGTGATTTGATTTTTAAACTTAAACTTAAAAAATAATAATAATAAAATATGATGTAACGTGTATAATTTATTTGCTCAAGTAATATATTAAAATGCTTATTTTAATCTTTAAAAAAAAGAAGTGTATGTGTGTTTCATTATAAGATAAAACGATGCATTTATTTTAAAATAAAGTAAAACATTTAAATTATTTTTCTTAAAATATTTATGTTTATTTCTGATACGTGCGGGTAAGTATAAATATTTATTTTCTTAATAAGAGTAGGAGGGAAAAAAAATCCAATCATTAATAATAGTATTTTAGAAAAGATTCACCAAGTTAAATCTATAAATGTTTAGCATTCAGTATAATGTTGTTATTATTAGTTTTAAAGGAGCGAAGTATTATTTTAGAATGGTTCGGGGGAAAATTATTTTAGTTTTAGGAAATAGTAGCAGTTTAGAACAGGCAGGCATTTAAGATACCTTTTGTTTGTTTATTAGTGGGTGGTTGGAACCGACTGAGCTAGTGGACGTTTCAGGCACCGGATTATGCTGATCAGATGGACATGCTAATTCTAATGTAATTAGCTGGTGCCTAAGGGATTTTCTTTCTTCTTTAAAAAATAATAATAAAGTGTTTATTTGATCGGTATATATTTGGTAGTCAAGTGTTGAATGTTATTAATAGTTCGCTATTGATAATAGTTGACACTTTGCCTGAAAACCAACCATTGTCTGAAAGGGAAATTTAGGAGGACAAAATATCATAAAATATTAGTTAATATTTTATTTGTCGATGCTTTAGTGTTTGTTATTTCCCATGTCGTTTAAGTAGTAAATTCCAAGTAAAAGAAGTAGTATAGTTTATGGGATCGTTAAGTAGTTTTATTTAGTTGTTGTTTCGAAGTAGTTTGTTTGCAAAATTAGCAGGTAAGATCTTTGTTGGGTTGGTTCAATATATATATATATACTGTAGCATCAACCAGCATAATGACTTTAATGGTTTTATTTTTGAGTTTAAAATTAATGAAGACTATGATCTATCTCTTCAAATATCTGATATATATATATGTAGTATACGCACATCAACACGCTTTTTATAAATAATATTTGTGATGAAAATTCACTTATAAAATGCAAAACATACTGATCTGGAATGCTGATATTATAGTACTCTGGAGTTACTAATTACTCGAGCTCATAATAGACTTGGAGTAGGTGAAGAGAATTGCTATTGAAAGGGTGTGAGTAATCTGAGAAAGTCATATAATGTTACTGTTGGTAATATCTGAGTGATATTAAATTGATTGATTATCTACAATTATGGCAAGAAGTATCATTTTGAATCACATCACCAAATAGAAATTATAAAATAAAATTAATCATGGGTAAATGAATCAGTACATGTTAAAACAGTGGATACAATGGACTCATTGTACTACTCAATTCATCTATCATACATAAGTACACCTATATGATATGCTGGCTCTTAGTATATTTATTTGATATGCTGCAATGCTGAATTTTAATCTCATCAATAGCAATTTTTTCTTTATGAAAAACTTCCAATATCTTGCTTAATTATAGCTTTCAATAATATTCTTACATTCTCAACAAAAATAATTGATTCCACACTTCTTTAAAGCTGCTTTAGAATAATCTCATCTACATGCAAAAGATGATAGAAAAAGAAGAACTATTTTATATAAATTTATTTTTAAATGGATTGGCAGTCTGGTTCAAATTACTGAATATAATATTATTTTTAAATTCAACAGATGCCCTATCAATGTATCTTTAAATATTCATATTTGGCACATCTATAAATTGAAGTATTGTTACCATTTTTAAATATTTCTCATACTTTTCTATCGCAATTTTCAATATATTTAAAATATATCTTCAATTATATATTAATACATATAAAAATTTCTGAGTTTTATTATTTTAGTTCCCTAATTTTGCATAATTTTTCTAAATTCAAAATTCTAAATATCTTCTAACTTATTACTGTTTTAATTTTTCATGACAGAAATCATGAGCTAATTACTTAATTTATATCCAATATTTGTTTAGATGAATTCCTAAATTAGTACTATTTTAATAAAGATAAGGTTATTTTGAAGAATATGAAGGTTGATTGCATTAGATCAAATAATATGAGAATGTTTGTAAATACTAAGAATTTACAAGCATTAGGTTTAATGAAATGTCAAATAAAAATAAATACTTCTAAATATAAAGTAATAAATATAAAATAATAAAATAAATACTTCTAAATATAAAGTAATAAATATGTTTTGTTGTTTACAGCCATCCTATTGACATATGTGTAATCAATTCTGATTGCTAGGATTCCTTTTGCCTTCCAATTAAGAATAGTTGAAGCACATTTTTTTACCAGTATATGATATTGCCCTACATTGAGAAATCCTCAGCTGTCTGGAAAAAAAAAATTACATTTTCATTGAATTTGAACCCCAGATCATGAGCACGTCATATGAATATATTATATCATAAAAACCTGAAAATGAATATAAGTAAAGATGATAAAATATTAAGTTATAGTTGGACAAAAGATTACCAATTTTATAAACTTAAAAAGTGACTAACTGCTGCTGGAATTAGTATTGAAGATCTTAAGAATAAGAATTGCAATAGGTAAATATAATAAGGATAAAAATATCATAAAAAAATAAAAACAATGAAACAGCCCCCCACCCCTTATCAAAAACTAGTTAAGACAATATAGTTCTTACTTAATATTTTTATCATCAATCAAATAATTTCCTAAATATTTGTATAAACAAATAATTTTCTATATAACTTTCTTTTCAAATGCTACTCTTAATATTTTATCAATTTGCCTTCTTTAGATTTAGATATAATTATTTTCATCTCCAAATTTTTACAAATTTTATTAATTTTATTTAATAATTTATTGAAACTATTTTTTCTACCTGCAAGCACTCCCATATCATTAGAAAATCTGATGAACTTATTTTTGATTTTATTAAAACAACATTCATGTACTATAGTAGGACTTAACAAATGTTTTGTTTAGATTATAGCAGACTTAAAAATAAAAAAAGGAGAAAAATATTTTGGAAATTTTTAAAATGTGGATTTGGAGAATGGAAAAGTATTAAAGAAAACAAGTTTGTAGCAATAGATTATTTATTTAAGAAGATTATAAAGTAGAGGAGAAATTGAATATATATTTAGAGTTAAATGATTTATGAAAAAATATGTTGAAAAGATTTGTATAGTGCAAGAGACAAAATAAGTAGAAATATAGCTAAATAATAATCTAAAAAAAAAAGAATATGAAATCTTAAAGAATATAACAAAATGTGATGTCTTGTTGTAAAAGATAGAAAAGCTTGTTTTTTGGCATATAAAACTGAAGATGATGATAATGATTTATATTTAGGTAAATTTTCTTCGTGACAATATTGAATCAAAAAGAATAAAGTTAATTTTGTAATATATTAAATTTTATATAAAAGAATAAAAATTAAAGGCATATAAAAAACGTAAAAGGAAATCAATACAAAATAAATGTGATAATGTGTACATTTTCAGTCAAAACAGTGGAAATGAACTTTCTGCCAATTAAGAAGATAAATATTTTTTTCATTATTAAACAAAAAAAAAAAATTAAACAGATTGATAATTTACTTTTCATTTAATTATGCCACTTACATCCTAGAAGTGAGATTTTTTTTAAAGAACAAAAAATGTTTCACATTACTTTATAATATTTCTGTCAGGTTTTGAAAAGATCAGACATCAGCTTAGATCATTTATAATTATATCATCTAACACAGCTACATATAGTTGATCATTTTGGATTTTTGATATATATATATAGATGCATTTATGTGAAGATGGTAAATTTTTTAACAACTAATTTTAATAATAAATAAATCAATACCTCTGCTGTATGAATATCAGCCTTCCAGTTTCCAATATTATCAGACCATAAATTAGTTCTATCAAGATAAAACTCTAGCTGTGATCGTTCCAATTTCATATCATCTATTTCATGCTCAAGCATTGTAATAATCTATAAATAATAATTAAAAATCAACATTATTGATTAAAATAAAATCATATTTTTAATTAATTTTCTAAAGCAAATGTAGATTAAAGCTTAATAAAATAATTGATATTAGCTGTATTTGTTTTAAAAAAAATTCAGTAATGATTTTATAATGCATACCATTTTTCAAAAAATTAACCCTCACATATACCAGTAAGGTATTAAAATAGTATGTAATAATTATTAAAAATATATTATATTAATAATGCAATAAACTATAATATATATATTGTTTTAAAATATACTAACTAAATTTAAATAACATTAATCCAGGTGTGTGTTTATAATCATACTATCATCAAACTAAAAAATTAAACATATCTGAGTATTTGATTTTCAAAGATTTTATTAATAATCAAATAGTTGTTATTAAGGAGATCTAATGTTATTCAGCCACTGAAAAGGATAGAACTGAAATGTAAACCGTGAGTCTTTAACTCTCAAATCTATCACTCTATCACTGCATTCAATCACACAAAACAACAATTTCATTAAGTTTATTTAATATTTTATTAAACTCATTATCGAAATCCACAAATACTATCATATTATTATTAAATATTAATATTATTTAATTATATCAGAATTATCTATGTTTATTCTGGTCATTTGATGGCAAGGAACCTGATGTATCTCATTTGATTACCATAGAAATTTGTCATTTGAAAGATGAACAGCAGATAATCTTGGATTCATTCAAGAAGAGAACACATTTTAATTACCATCTATGATTTTTGGAACACTATGTTCTTTTATACTCAAAAGTAGATGTTATCATAGTACAATGAATTCTAGCAGTCCAGATATCAAAATCTATTGACAAATATCATTCTCTATAACATTAAAAATTTCAAGCATTTAACGTCAACAATTTTAATGTATAATATATATATATGTAAATTAATTATTAAGTGGAATATCTGTTACATAAATGAAGTTAAATCCACAGCCAAGGTGTATTGATATGCAGTGATCAATAAGATCCATTCTGCAGGCTGAGAGAAAACAATAGCAAACCTGTCTACAAACTACTAATCAAAAAAAAGGTTTGCTATTATTCTTTTTCAACCTACCATTCTTATTGGTTTCTGCACATCAATACATCTTGGCTGTAGATTTAACTTCATTTATATTTCAGGGATCCCATTTATTAATTAATTTACATCTATATTAACCATTAAAAATATTAAATTTAAATATATATATATATTGTAACCTTCTCCCAGACCGCTGTAATATAAATGAATCATACCACACGTTTTAAGCACCATAATCACCACTGTAGCCTAGCTACAGCTAATCATCGTGCCATCCACATTAATCACCATACTCGCAACTGTAACCTAGCTTCCTGATCTAACTGGTCACCAACGACTCATACCATACATTTTAGTGATTAAATTCTCTTATGCAACTTATCATACTCTCATTATCAAGAATATGAGCATAAAGACATGAAAATGTAAAACTAATGAAATGATTCATGGATTTAATAAAACTAGCATGAAACTGTCTATCTAAAGAAGATCACAAGGCGACTAATAAAGATAAAAACTTCTGGTCAAACCAGCTTTGAAATCCACACAAACAAAATGAGATGAGTTAAATTTGATATTCAGCAAATTAATAAATAACTAATAATTGTATCTCTGGAATGATTACAAAATTAAACCTATAAATGAAATAATGAGTAAATTATGATGTAAATGACTAAATGGATGATGGAAAGAAGTAATCATTAAATAGTGAAATGAAATGAGTCTAAGAATTAAGAGAAAAGAATGAAGATGTATGAGCATAATGAATGATTAAGATGATGATAGATTAAGAGTTAATGAATAGTTGAGATGATAAAAGAATAAAAGTTAATGTATGATCAATCAATTATAATAATGAATTAATGTCAAATGAGAATGAATAAATAAAAGAATGGATCAAGATGAAATTGAAGAACAATGTTAATGATGGAGACTGAAATCTTAAACTATGACCTAATATGGTATTAAATGGTAAAAAAAAAAAAATAAGCTAAATAAAAATAGGGATTTCAAGCTTGACACAACCAGAATATTTATCATAAAGTTAAAACAAACTATACATTTTATACCAAAAAAAAAAAATAATAATTTGCATCTTAAAGCTTAGTTGACTTTCATAAAACAGTGAAAGTAATCTATTTCAAGTCTAACTATAACAATTGACTAAATATAAATTTCATTACAAAATTTAAATTCTATCTTGAAATTTAACAACTAATTCTTCTCACAGTTCTAACACTCAAAATTGTTATACAACATATATTTGGGTCAGTAAGAGGGATTTTACCACTACCCAAACATAATGCACATATCAGCTCTCAATATAAACTCAAATTAAGAACTATATTTAGCAGTTACACATAAACTTTATAACTAACATAAACTTTAAAATTTATGACTGGGAATGACTTTTTAATAATTAAAATCAATAACTTACCAAATTCCTTTTCTTAAATAATTATAAACCATGTGATCAAGATCAGTGAATGATAGCTCTGTGGATTTAACTAAATCAATCAAATCAATATTATAGTTATCTTTTAATCTATTACTTAAAATAATCTGTACTCTAAGTTATTAACATTTCGATTATTGTGTGATGATGCATTAGATGTACCAATAAATTATAAGGCTTACCAACATTATTATGATATAGCACAATATAGTGAATAGTGCTATATTGGTCGATAATGATTTCAATTTATAATCTTCTGATAGGTTGATAGCAATAACAATAATAGTGTATATATGTGGTAATTAGCAATAAGATTACATGCAACTAAATAAAATTTTAAACACAACAAACTTTATTTACAATATGTACAAATTTTTAATTCACAGATATGGCATGAAATAAAACTAATATATTAAAATAATTTATGGATGGGACAAATACTTAGTATCCCCTTGACCATATACTCAGCAAATGATACAACCTGCTTAGAAAATAATATTCAAAATATCATTTGTTACTCTTTGGCATATTTTTAAGAATAAGATACTAAAACTTATTTAAGCTGACTAGCACTTAAATTTATAACTAGCAGTATACTTAGAACTTTAGGATATGCACCAAGTATAAATTTAGAATTCAGAAAAAATTTTAAAAGTATTGCATTCTCCTAAAACCCTTTCTTTTATCAGAATATGATAAGGGCAATTATCATATTCTGTGCAATTACTAACTTATTTAAATTTGAAATGAATAAGTTTAGTGCATTAAATGAAGACTAGACATTAAAAGTCAAATACACATAGATCTCATTAAGCATTACCTATGTCCACAGCTCAACCCTTGAATATGTAACTGATCTTACAATTCTATTGTCACATCATTATTTGATGAAGGTGAATCCACACTACCAATGTGCATCTCTTACTTGTACATCTAAAATTTTCCACAATCATTAATAGATTTTGGTTTGGTCTGTCTATAACTGATGATGATCCTACAACATTATAAACACTATTTCAATTAAGAAAACACTATACTAGATCAGTGTTCCTAACTTTAACATTATTTTTATGCTTGCTATATGATTTTGACCTATTATACTTCACCATACACGGTGGAAAAAAACTATCTCTATATTATCATGAGGAATTTAACACTAAAAAGGGAGGCTTTATAAAAACAACATACAGTTGTATAATAATATGGTTAATTCTAATACCTCTTTACGGAAATACATGTGTGGGCTCTGCCTCATCACAAAAACATATAAAATTCGAACCATGGATATGCTTTCTTTCTAGGATTATTTATGCTTATAAGTATTAATTAGTACTTAGCCTCTACCAATTTTCCTCTCATGAAATTAGCCATAGGTGACACTCCATCAGCCTATGCTCCATATAAATATTAATCTATTGGATGCCATTTTATTGGAACATCCCATTAACTAAAAACTGTCACTAATCATTCTCAAATTATAGCAAGATAAAACAATACCTACAATAACAGTGGAGATATACATACTCCATTTTACACTGTAGGACCCTTAAGGTATCAACAGACCCACCAAAATATACACGTCAAATGATCATTAATCATTTAAAATGACAACTATCCTTTTATTAGAGAGAGCACAACATATTTAAGCAATAAGGATCAAACCTGCATTTGTATTCAAAGTGGACAAGTTCATTTCTATACAAAATTACAAAATGAAAAAGGCTTATAACAAATTTTCTTTTATATAAGAAAATAATTCAGTCATTCCAATATATATATTTGATAAAATGTCTGTATATTCACATCTTTAATAATATACATTAAAATTAGTTCTAAAATATGAGAGAAGTAAATATTTTTATCACTCTCTCTCTAGATAAACGATATATATAATTTCCAGTTTTCCCTTAACTAAAAAAAAAATCTACATAAAATAGATATATATATATTACACATTTTTTTCTTTAACTCAATATATATATTTTCCATGCCACAACCAAACATATATGTTTTAAAAACAAAATTTCCCAAATAACACATTACGTAAGTAATATACATAACACAGCAAGTATATAAACAAAATAAAAGTACATTTTTATCCATTAAAATTTTATCCGATTCGTCCAAGTTATTCCATTGTTGTAAGTTAAAATAAGAATTAATATTGTGATTAGCAAACATTCCAGATAACGCATATATATTTTATTCTCCTGTTGGGTGTGGAATGAGCAATATTTAACACTTATCCAAAAGCAAAAATTATTTGATGGTTTCAGTATCGATAGTTAACAAGATAATTAAAATTCCCACTTCCAATTGTAGCAGATTTAAAAAAAATAAGTTTATCTACTTTTCTCTAGATAATTTTCCTGAATAATTCTTTAGGTTATGGGAATCTTCAAAACAAACTTTTTAAAATCTTTATTGATTTATACTATAAGCATTTCAAATGAAGTATAACAAGAATCATTTATTATATTTAAAATCAAGATAATTTTTCCTTGAAAAATTAGTGCAATTTTATTACACTTAGCATATTTATCTTTCCTTTTTTTTTAAAACTCTTTGTTAATTTTATTCTTCCCTGCACGGTAATACATATATGTGTAGCAATGTTTAAATAGTCGGAATATATTCTAATATTGTAAAACATTATTATAACGACGTATATTTCTCAATAAAACTTTAAAGGTAAATATTTATTTCATTCCATTCTTATCGGCAAAGTATGATGTGATTACCAATATTAGAAAGAATTTATCCAATTCTCACTATGACATCTTTAGCATTTTAATTATTATTTTTTATCATTACATAGGTTCCTGCTATAAAAATTATCAGACAATAGAGAATAGATAATAAAATCACGTAATTATTTTTTTGGTACTCATCTTATAGCTAAAGACGCCGTTCTATGGAGCGGTTTTCGCGCCAAAACACATTAAAATGCTGTTTTCGCGGCCGACACGTTCGAATCCGCATTTTCTACAATACAACTTTTTTGTTGTGCTACAGAATGCAGGCCGCCATGTCGTGCAGACAGCATGTATGTCGCTAAGCAGCAATTACATTTTACGAATTTGCACAATTTATAAAATAATTACGGCTTGATGAGAGAGTTTGTATTTGGATTGTATTGAAATGTTGTTTTCATTGGATTTTTTTTTATTTTAAACTACTGAAATGTTCAGATGTTTTAAAACAATAATTATAAGACTTTTTACAATGTACTGTATTGAACTTTTATTTGGGTAAATGTTAAATATCTATGTTTTTATTGAGTTGCAATTAGGTAACGTGTCAAGTAATGTACAGTTAGTAACATTCACGAGACAAAGAAGATTCTACCGTCTGTATATTTTTGAAGTAAAAAAGAGCGGTACGAGAAAAATATCCAGTAAGAAAAGTCCAAATGTACAGGTTTTTTTGTAAATTTAATAAAAAGCAAATATTATAAACATGTTTAATAAGTAAAGAAGATATTTGTTTGTTGTTTAAAAAAGTTTGAGTTTCTTTCTTCTGTCCGAGTACGCTTACGATTTTGAATTTTTTTATTTTAGCATTACAAACAAACAGAACACTAACCCTAAACTAACCCTAAAACTAACCCTAAACCTTAAACTAACCCTAAAACTAACCCTAAACTAACCCTAAAACTAATCCTAAGCCTAACCCTAAATCTAACCGTAACAACTTTAACTTTTATTACGATTATAATTTTTTAGTTAAACAACAACAAAAAAAGTCGTAACACAAGTAAAAAAATAACCGATAGAAAATTGATATAAAAAAGCCGTAACACAAGTAAAAAAATAACTGATAGAAAATTGATAAAAAAAAAGCCGTAACACAAGTAAAAAAATATCCGATAGAAAATTAATAAAAAAAAGCTGTAACACAATTTAAAAAGTATACGATATAAAAAACACGAATCAAATTGTCATTTGTTGATTTTATTTTACATTTATTATTATCATTTAAATTGTATACGTTAATAAAAAATAATATTTTAAAAAGACGATTTTGTTTTGTTTTTATTTTCGCATTACAAAAAAGCACAGAAAAATTATTAAAATCAACGACCCGTGAGTGTTCATATTTTATAGTTTTAGTGTGAAAATGACGCCATCCTACGGCGTCTTTATCTATAATACAAGCACCATTTTTTTTTAACTTTACTTTATTAAAAGTTAGATGATTCTGAAATGACTTTTAATTTATTTATTATATATATCATAACACTTGTTTTTAATATTATTTCGAATCATTATTTTTTTTCTTGATATATTTAATTTACAACCACAATCTGGTTCTGCTGAATAATAGGAATGGTGCGAAATTCAAACATAATCAACTTTTTAATTTACGTATAAATAATTCGATGCGTTATTTTTTAAAGATAAAAGTTTACATGTATAAACAAAGTAAAAGCAAACACATACTTTCTCTTGAATTTTCCTTGGTTTAAAATAAGATTTATAAGAGACAGTTAGGATGCATAAGGTTTCCATTTCTCCTTCTGTATAACTTCTTAGAACTATCAATCAATAGAAGAATGGTGTTTAAATGACTGCAAGGTTTTTAGATTTTCTATTCCAACATTTGTAGATAGCCAGATATTATCATTTCATTGAATTAGATTTCAGAATTTTCTGATATTTAGTTGTTGTTTTTTTTTCCTTATTTTTGATCAGACTGGAATTCTGTGGTTGCTTGGTTCTGATGCATTGTGGGAGTGAATTGGCCAATAATTTTGGTATGCATAATTAGTATTACCCCCTCTGGCTTCATTTTTAATAACTACCCATTATTATTTAAGACAGCTTTATATATACCACATAAAAAATATGCTTAAGTAATTTACTGTAATGATTTATTTTACAAGATTTAACAATTTGATTTAATTATTTATTTATTTCAATTGCTATTCAACAATAATAAAATAGTAATATATTTATCTCCCAATTGATAACAATAGTTTCAAATTGTTATTTTATCTCTAGTTTCAAAGCCTAGACTGGGTTTGAAATCTTATCTCCACTCAATGCAAATTTCCCAGTGCATCCAAAACAATCTTTATTGAAAACCACTCATTAAGATTTTAATGCCAAATATATTATCATTTAAAATTTTGGAATTATTAACTACAGGGACCTAAATAAAAGGTCACAATATATATAAAATACATATTTTGCGGGTTCATCCGTGTTAAAAACTTTTAATATTAATATACTGACGTTTCAACTTGTTCACACAAGCTATCCACAGAGTTATAAAAGGTATAAAGACGGTTGTAGAGGCGCTACAATCACTGATTTGAATAAAACATTAAAATTTCACCAATAGCAAAAATATTAAATTTAGGAATGTTTTTTAAAAAAATCTTTCCAAATAGGAGGAAGTTTGCATGTATCATCTCGCTTACTGATACGTCAGTATATTAATATTAAAAGTTTTTAACACGGATGAACCCGCAAAATATGTATTTTATATATGTAACCTGTGCAAATCTTCGTTTTAACATATATATATATGTTTAAGCTTATACTATTTCAATGCATTATTAAACTATAAATTACATAATTTCTTTTAATTGTTACAATTAAATCAAAAATAATAACATTTAATATAATACATATCATTTGATTTTATTTGCTAGCACAGAGATAGTATGCACAGTAAGGATTACATGTGCTACATTGTTTTTTTTATAATATCTCAATGATGTCTTGTTGAGTATTGAAGAAACTCTCAAACTAAGATACAAGATAGAGACTTTTGAAAAGATAAAAGCGACCATCTTATCTTTTAACCTACTCTCTAATTATAGAGGCCAATCTAAAGCATCTCAGTTTAAAAGCATAAAGATGTTTCTCTATTCATTTTACTTCAATAATTTTCTTTTTGCGTATTAACTCTCGTAAAATTTACTACATGTTAATATTAGAAAATATTAGCAATTATGTAACATATCATATATATAGGACTTATCCATTCTTATAATAGATTGCAGCTGTTTAAAAATTAAAATATTGTTTAATAATAATGTGTAAGATTAAATAAAATAAATAAATTTATTTTACTAAGCATTTCAATAAATAAAAGATTTAGAATCACTTAGAAACATATGTAATAACAACGAATAATAAAGTTTTTTTACAATTTATCTTACTTTTTAAAATCTTGTTAAATCTTTAAATTCAGTCATTACTTTTTTTTCTTTTTATTATATGACTATTAAATAAACTCATTAAAAATTAAATGATCAATATAAAAACAATTTATGACAAAGACATTCAATTTTATTTCAATTAAAATGTTTAAACCAATAAAATAATAAATATATAAATTTAAATTGTTTTTAAATATGAAAAATTCATATACAAATGTTTTTTGAAATCTACTGAAACTGTTTAAGTAATAGATTTAAATTCATATTTATAAATATTTAATTTATAAATGTATGTAATAAATCAAGTATCAAATTTTTTTGAAAGCTTTCATATTTGAATGTTCTTGAAGTTTTGTTAAAAGATCTTTAACTGTTACAGTCAATGTCAATTTGATAACAAACGTTTTGTGAGAGATACTGTCTTACCATGAGTTACCATTTTAAATTAGAGTGCAAGCATTATTAAATTAAAAAATTTTAACCTAAATTTGTCATTTTTATTGAATTGCATTATAAAATTCAGATATACTTTAAAAAATTTAAAAATAAAAAAATTAATAGAGCCCTTCTACCTTGCCCATTTTAGTATATTGATGATATTAATTAAATCTAATTAATAGATTAATACTTAGGACATCAATTTTTTTAAACAAATAATTAACCTAAAAAAATTAATTATTTATTTATAAGTAAAACAAGTTAATTTTAACTATAAAATCATGAGTAATATCAAACTCAATTATTTTAATTTTTTTTTTAATAAAAAAAATATTTTATCTCAGTATTCAAATAAAAAAGTTATGAAATGAAAGATAAATTAGACTAACTTTATATTGTAAAAAATATTTTTTGCATGATTACAATATGTATGTATAAGCAGCTGATTAAATAAACAACATTTTGTGGCATGGTATATAAAGAAATCGATTACAAAAGTTGAAAAAGACAATCTTATAAAATATCATATAAAGATTGCAGAGCAATATAAGTAGAGAATAGAAGCAGATTTATAAATCAAAAAAATAATGATGATGAGATTATTCAGTAAGAGAGACTAGTAATATGAGTTGTAGAAGAAAAAAAAACTGAAAATATGTTGATTTGACCATAAATTTTCTGTATATTTTAGCTAGTAATATCGAAATGCTTATATAAACTTGCTGCACCATCCATAAGTAAATTAGATGGCTAAGATCTTTTAACTGGAAATTCTCATCATCATATTATTTTTTTATGCTATAATTTTAACCAGTGACAGCCACTAATAAATTAATGCAATTAAGTGATCCTGCAAATATTTCTAAAAAACTTAACTTTATCCTTAAATCTAATACTCTAATAGATTACTATTATCTATTCCTAATTTATTTTTTTAAGTGCTGTATATATAATATATGATAAAGCTACTGTACATTACATTCATTATTTATTCTTGATTCTTATCTTTTTTAATTCATCAGCCTAATATGATATGACTTTATCTGAATGCATAAACATACTGATAATTTTCAACAATAAAAAAAAAATATCAGTCACGAACAAACAAAATGATCAATTTATGAATACATTCTAAGAGTGTAATTAAGTATATAAAATCTTCTGCAAAAATTTTGGATGTTAAAACAAATATTTATTATTTTCTCAAAAATTAAAATAGAAAAATTGCAGTTATAAATCTGTTTGTCACATTTGCAACAGAATAACCAATTAAAATCTCGACAATTTTTTTAATGTTTTATTTTGCTATTTGTTTTTAAAATATTGTAAGAAGTGTAATTTTTGTAGAAATATATTTAAATTTTAGCTTAATAATTATATTTTAAAGTAGAAGTTAAAAAGTACTTGATTTAATGAATAATGAAATTAAATTCATTTTATTTAGCAACATGCTCACAGATATTTTTTCATTTTATAAAGTTGTGAATATGTATTGAGTGTCCAGGATAGTTTAATGCAAAATATAACATATCATACCATTTACAACTTTCTTAAACACTTTATCAATATTCTTTATTTATATCAAAACTAACAGTTTCGACTGTCCTGCAGTCATCATCAGAGCTACGATATTTAAATATATAATTATATAATTAATACATGTATACACATATTCATATACATAATTAAATACACAAAATAAACAAAATAAAATATACATTTTAACCTGACCATTATAAATAATCATTTCCCATTTTATTACTTTACTCTTAAATAATTATATAAAAGAGAACTCAAAAATTAAAGGTTCCTGAATCAATTCGCAGTTATTTAAGATTAAGTCTCAATTATCTAAAGTATAAAAAATTCAGTTTATTCAAATGAATAGAACTTTTGTGCTCAACCTACCATATGGATGCTTGAATATCACATAACTTGCCCAGCAATTGACTATACGAATATTTTATTTCTGTTTTATTTCTTTATACATATATATGTTAAATGATCTGGTAAAAAGGTTTTATAATTTCAAAAAGTTCCTTGGCAAAGAGGATTGTGATTAGACACAATAGATCCATAACATTAAGTTAAAAAAAAATATTTTCATTAAATTCAATTGATAAAATAATGAGCTATAATAAATGTCATATTACCTTGTGATCAAACTTCTGATTCATTCTGACTGCCTGCAAAGCCTGTGTTTTGTTTAATAGTTTTTCATCTAATTTCTCTAACCTTATTTTCGCATAAGTGGAATGTTCAAATATCTCACTACCATTATTTGGTTGTGGACTTTCTTCTCGTGAAGAAGACTCCATGTGTAATGAATTGGACATCTCTTCTTCATCTTCATGGTCTAAAAAATTAATATGCAACTACACATATTTAATTTTCAATAAAACACTACAATGTAATATACAAATACTAAATGGTGTTAAAAAAAAAACTAATACTACTGTAAAATTCACATAATAAACTATTCAATCAATTTTTCATATATAAATAAAAACATGGATTTCTAAATATTTTGGCAACTTGACATGCATCAGTTCTTAGCAAATAATATACTTGATATTTTGCCCCATGTTTTCACAAAGTTACCCATCAATATTGTGATAATGTCTTTAAAACTAAAGCAATACAAGAATAGCAAACAAAAAATATTATTTTGAAATCCTAAAAGAAATGTTCTTATATTTCCTGTTATATTTTGGTAAAAATATTGCTTGAGTAACCATAATTTGTATAAGTTATAAAGCTAGGATTTGTGACTCCAGAAAAAAGAGAAAAGAAAAGAAATTTAAATATATAAAGATATTGTAAGTTAAAATCAATGAAAAAAAAGATTGCTGAAAGATAAAATAAAATGTGAATAATAATGCAGGAAAGGTCTGATGGATTTAAATATAGAAAAAGATAGCATTGTTTAATTAGAGCAGAAATCTATTTAAAACTAATTAAATGAAAGAATAAAGAGGAAGTGTTAGTATAATCAATATTTGAAAGACTAATTGCAGGTGAAAGGAATGTACATGGACACAGTTAAAAGTTTAATGATAATTTGAGAAAAGACGCATTGCTGGAGGGGGGGGGTAGTCTAATGTAAATAGTAATTACCTTTTATAATAATTAATACCAGATATTAAACAACAAAATATATAAATAGTATGTGCTGAAAAGAGCAGCTGCTTTTTCTTATTCTTCATGTATGGTGTTGCCTGCTGTTGCATTGTGGGATGTTAGAAGAAAGGACCCAGAAAAAGAGCTGTTGGAAAAGTTGTGATAACTTTTCTGTCACGAGGGATGTTATCCCAGAGACTGAGGCTCTGTAGGTGCAAATAACCAGATAGGGAACTTAAACAGACTGCACACAGTCTTATTTTTATTTGTGTATGCCTGAGAAGACTTCATGAGAACTGTGCAGAGTCGGAATGTGAGTATAAACAATTTTTAGTATTTACTCAGGTCTAAGAATAGTTAAGACAGTGGTTACTTTTTAACTGTGGGGAATATTAGCATTTATTGGGAAATAGTCCTTCAATTCAAAGATTTATTTGATCATGCCCTAGTAAATGCAGAACTTTAGGAAGGAGATGAGCATGGATAATTGCCAGTTGGTCAGTTGTTGGTAGTCATTATAATTACTGAAGTCACAGTCAAGTCTACCAAAGTATAAGCTGACACAGTTTACAAGTGCCTGCAAACAAGAAATAGTGAACAAAGTGGGTGCGGATGTCATTATATACAATGTGTTATATGTGCTAATGTAAATAGATATATTGTTATCTTTATTTTAATGATTTCTTTTAAAACTTATAGTCTATGATTTTTGTTGGCATTCAGTTTCGTTATTGAATGCACAACACTTCCTAAAACCAATACTATTTAAATCCTATTTCCTGAAGAATATCTATCTGCAAGAACAGTGTGTAACAATTTTTAATAAATTTAAGACAGAGATGAACAATCATCAATCTATAGTCTAGTTCAATAAATTCTTAAAAAACAAAAATTTGTTTACAAAACTGATCAAACTGCAGACTAATCTGTCTATTGTGACAAAAGATAAAAAAATATGAAGTTGTACTGCCCTGAAGATATCATTAATGTTCACTAAATCACCGAAACTTTATTAACAATTATAAAACACAGCGATGCAATACATGTTAACCATATATTGATGCATCATCACAAAACAAAAAAAACATCTAGAAAAATATTTAATCAAGAAGTTATGACTTTATCTAATTATCACTTAGGTTGTTTAGTACACAAAATCTATGACTGTTGTATACAATGATATAAAACCATATTAATAAATTATTATCATGTTAGAGGATTTTCAACAGCATTTTCTAAAAATTTGTTCCCCCATCATTGCATAAACATTGATTAGAATATTATAGTTGTAGTATAATGGATATTATTAAATGTTCAATGCTAAAATAATACAAAAAGGCCTCAAACTACTAATAATTGCAAGAATGGAAAACATATTTTTAAGAACTTAGAATAAAATCAATCTAACTGAGTATGATAAAGCCAATAATATGCTCAAATTGAAGATGATTACTAAAATCAGATAATCAAGTTCAGATCAGCATGAAATTATATCTGGTTTCTATTTAGTACACACTGCTTAATGACCTGGCATGAATTAGAACAGCCTAGTTGAAGTAGTATTATAACTGAATCCCTAACTAAATACTTTTGAACTATTATCGAGTGGATTATTAGTTAGTAAAAAAAAAAAATGTGAACAAGGCTAGAATGATTTCTTGTCATATTAAAACTAAAACAGAGATAAACAAAATCCTTAAAATTAAACCAACAGAAAAAAAAAGTGAAAACTATATGTAATACAACATGCCTATGAATATTTAGTAATGGCAATTCTGGAATAAAAATAGCTTTAGAATATTTGAAATACTTTGGGCATTTATGTAATTTAAAAAAAAAAAAGATTATTATTATAATATATTATTTATAAGAAATATTCTCAAATGTGTCTATGTTTTAATCAAATATCAATTTCCAAATATGATTTAAAAGTTGATGATATTTCTGTATTACTGATAATAGAATAAGAATAAAAAGAGTGTAAGTATTGCTTAGCCAATATAAAGATAAAAAGATGAATCTACTTAGTTAAATTAAATTACTATATTATATACTAATAAGTTATCTACTTAGTTTTTTAGTTTATGCCAAATACTAACAGGAAGTATTCAAAAATGTGAAAGATCAGATTTACTCAACTGTAAAATCCTCCTGGGTAAAATAATAATTATCTCAACAAAAACAAAGAGTTCATTTGTATATAAAATATAAATGAAAACAGATTTTGAAAAATTCATTGGAAACAATAATCAATAAAGAAATGAGACATCAGCTA
This sequence comes from Epiperipatus broadwayi, assembly GCA_028023455.1. Classification (NCBI taxonomy): domain Eukaryota; kingdom Metazoa; phylum Onychophora; class Udeonychophora; order Euonychophora; family Peripatidae; genus Epiperipatus; species Epiperipatus broadwayi. The sequence goes on from JAQFVV010012463.1 coordinate 1,412,424, forward strand.
GTTTCCAAGTCATGATTTCCCCCAAAAATATATACATAAAATCTAATGAAGTATTTTTTTAATAAATAAAATTGCAAAAAAAAAAATCAAAAATCTGAAGAGTGTAAATAAATTAAAACTACCCTCATATAACATAATATCTCAATTTCTCTTTTGAAATTTCTCATAAAAATTTTTTTCAATTTATTTATGAATTTTTTTATATTCTATTTTAAAAAGCTTTCCTCTCATACTTTTGTATTCATTTTATTATTTTTTCTTTTGATTTATTTAACTAGCTTATTTGATTTAATTTTTACTATATTTTTCCCACACATAAAAATGTGGTATTTAATAGAAATATACAAGTAATAAAGTTTAAAGTTAAAATCTTTATTAATATAAATACCATTTATGTTAATCAATATTGAGTTGAAAATCAAAAGTTAGCAACATAAGTAAAATTCTATTATAATTTTTTAATGTATTTAATCAACAGGAAATAATTGTGGTATGGTGGTAATTGACTTTCATCTACCATAATAAAATTACTCTGAAAATGATGTTCATTATTGTGTATACCACAGAATGGATTACCTTGATGTAATTGTAATAGCAGTATTGATTATTGTGATGTAGTTAAGTTTATATTGTTTTAGTGATCACAATGTAATTAGATTTCAATAGATTTAATTATCATGATGTAATCAAATTACACAGTACCTCCATTAATGATTACTCTTATAGGTAATGATGATTCTGAGCTTGAGCTGATACACACATAGATATCAAAAATTATAATTAAATATGACTGTTGGCTATAATTTCAGTCAAAATAATAATTGTATATAACTAAGTGAATAATAAGCAATATTTTACACTAATAATATTGCGTATGTATGAATAAAAATCAATATTTATATTATAACGATCGAAATGAAAGTGAAGATCGAATCTAACCGCAAACTACGATATCTGCTCTACAGGGCGCCATCTAGGCATTTAAACCTAGAAAAATTTATAGAGTAGGCAGATACGCGCTGTTAAGATTCCACTTTATTTAAATATTCAGATCGTTAGCCCAAGTCACTAGCTCAGTGGAGACGCAGAGATAAAAATCTATATCTTAATTTATATCTTAAATATAAATAAATAAAAGCCACTGCCAGAAATTAACACATAAAAATATTTATTTACGCACATATAAAATCATTCTAATTTGAGGAATAAGTTTAACATTTTAGATTTTTATATTAACTTTTAATTTTACATTTAACTAAGTTTCAATGAGTTTAATATTTTATTTAGATAGTCGAGTATGAATAGACTACATAGACCTGCATTTGAAAAGAAAATATTCTATCCCTTATTTAACCTTAGGCCAAATAATTTGCAATCAAACCGGCGCCAATCCATCTGATACATTTATGTATTCAATGTAGCATGAAAATACGACAACACAAAATACTATACTGTCAGGAATGTACATCTGATCAGTAAGTAGAATTAGAGAAGACATTGTCTCTCCACCAACAGGAATGTCACATCTGTTGGCGAGTAGAACAATAAACATAAAACTCCATAGGAATGGATCGCGGTCCTTTGCCGTCTTACAAACCCATCCATAGGCAAACAGAAGGTGTGTGGCGTATATACACAATCCTGCACGTAGCGGATCTCATACTACATCTACTAATTACACAAATATATCCAATCCATTGAGCCAATTCAACTACGAAACGAATAACCTAAGATTACCCTCCCTTAATATAACTTTACAAAACTATATAGCCATTCACGCCCGACTTAAATTTAACATTTAGATACGTTCACACAGATAAATTTTATAAAATTTGTTTTAAAATGTTGAGTATAGATCGGCTGTACAGATTCCGCGGTCAAAAACATTCAAATTAAACACAACCGATCAAAATACAAAGTCATCGATAATGTCAATTGTTGAGGGAATACAGAAGACCCATTGGTATTCATCATAAGATACCACAGTGACATCGTTGACTTATATATTCTAATCGACTGTGAAAACCACAACATAATCAACCGCTAACGAATCCATGCAACGTCTATACCCAACTTAAATGTAATGCATTTAATAATTTCTACAATAAATATTACTACAAATAAAAATAATAAAATGGAAATGATTTTAGCAAAACTTAACTATATAAATTTAAACAATCAATTATTAATTTGAAAATCAAATAAGAGTTCATTTTAAAATTTAAATTAGCTGAATCTTTAAAAAAAACAATGACGAAAGTTCTTAATTACTTTTTTTTGTTGTTGTTAATTTGTAAAGTTCATAGCTCACGGTAGAAGAGTCCAGGTTTCTGCTTTTAATTCCCGCGACGCCTCCATTGGAAGATAATGTTCTGGAGATGGAAATAGCTGGTTCAAGGTATCACAGTCTTTTCATTTTTTTTTAAATAGAGAGTGTGGTATGTGCGTCCTATCACATCTCTCAAACACAAAAAGCTGGAACTGTCAGAAAAAACTGTATTTCCCTTTTTATATTATCCACACGGATTCAATCAACAAAACGTCACTAATCCATCACTTTCATTAGGGTCCGAGCCAAGGCTTAGTGCTTCCATTGGTCAAGCTAATTTCTCTTTATTTTCTTATCTATCTTTCATCAGATCATTTTAATTATACAAGAGCCCAAGGGCCAGTTTGGTTTTCGATAATTCATAAACAATCATTTCCATTTACAGATTACATTAATTAATACCTGTTTTTATTTTTAAATCTTGTACTTTTTTATATAAAAAAGTACGTTCAAATACTTTTTTGTTTTTTTAAAAAAAATATTTTTAAAGTTTGGCCTCTGTGCGAATGTATATACGTTTAACAAACATTTTAATTTTAGCGTTTACTTTTTTACTTTTATTTGCGAACTTTTAAGTTTTTATTTTAAATTAATGTAACGACATATTTATATATCGTTACAATATAGAATGGATTAATAGAATAGTTCAGCGACCACTGTATAAAAATGAAATAGTGCATAATAAATCTATTTTCAGATAACATTCAATGCATAAATTAAACATTTAAAAGATATATTGCCATAGTATCTTTTAAAGCTATTTTTGAATAAATAACAAAGAAAAAAACTAAAGATAGTTTCAGCCTAACATAAAAAATTTTGGAAAAACAAATAAAATAACACCAATAATATTAGGTTATGAAAGTTTTTTTTTAAAAAAGATGATATACAATTTACCTATAAAATTCATTAAATTGTTTTCTCTGATAACTTTTAAGCTTATACAATTGTGTTTTTACATATAAATATCAACTATTTAATAGTATATAATTTTAGTAAAAGGCAATGAATCTGTACTCATTATGCCTTCTCCCATTAAGATTAAAAAAAAAAACATACATTTTTTTGGATAATTGTTTTAAACTGGATAGATCATTAGGAAGATGTTCAATTTGTATTGTAAGCATATGAACAATATATATACATTAGATAACTGGATAATAATTTTTATTGAATATACAAAGACTCTCCATTCTTATTAAAATAAATAATCAAATGGCTTTATTGCTCAAGTGTCAGAAGTGCTATAATTGGAATAGATCGACGCAGCTTTCATTCCGTAATTGGATATCCTACCACTGTAGTAAGCAATGCAGGGCTTCATTCTTATTCTTTATTATATGATGAAGTTTTAACAATACTATGGTGGTTTTTATTATTTCAACTATTCATCTTGTATAAAAATATCTTTGTTTTCTTACTACATTAATATTTTTAAATTCTTTTCTTCAGTGAATATCAAGATTAAATTTCTTTTGTATCTGATTTGTTGCCCAGGGAATTCTAAATGTCATGTCCAATGCTACTGTTCATCCAAAGGCATTAATCTTTTCTTTTATTTCAACTCTTACACTTGTACAATAATATTGATACATAGAAAATTCAGATTTTTATTTTTACTAAGACCATTCTGTCTTTCAATAATAAATTATCAAGAACAACTCAGCTACTCTAAATCTTTGATAAATTTATTTGGAAAAGTTTCAATTCTATCATTCTTGATACTGAAATATAAATACATCTCACAAATGCTTGCACATTATTATCATTTATTTAAATTCTTTCATTTTAAGAGCAGATTCCTCTTTATTTTTCAGATATCCAGAATCAATCTAGCATTTTCACATTTTTGTTTTACCTTTCAGAGTGCAATATTTTAAAAAAACTATTTTTTACTACTAATGTAATATCACATACAAGTCTAAAATTGATTTTCCACCTACTGCTCCAACAATCACTTCTATTATTTCCAGTTTGCACATATAAATATATGCTAAAGTCAATTTGATTAATTTGAATATAGTATATATTTTCTGGTATTATAAATAATTATCCAATATTTTGAAAAATATAATAAATAAAAATAAGAAGCTTATTACTTATCAAAATTCACAGTCATTATGCATAATGTTCAATTATTATTGCTTAATATGACAAAAATATCCAAAACAAAATAAATACATAATCATTAATTCGAACTTAATAATTTGATTGTATTCAAATAAAAAAAAATTACAGAAGCAAAAATTTAATAAGTAATCATTTAATAAATGTTTTATTAAAAAATTTCAAATAATTATAAGTACATTTGAAATTCAGAAAAATAATATTTAAGATAAATTTATTATTTTGAATGTATTCAATGAATAAAAACAATATTTATTTATGGTTAATATCAGCATATTTCATTTCTACTTCTACCATCTGTTATTATTTTTAGTTATCTACAATTGCTAAAATATAATAAGAGTCATTTTCACAAAATAAATCATAAAGTCATGATAATTAACACTGTATATAATTTTTGATACTTGTATAATACTTGCAATAATACCAATCTCTGCCAATCAAAATATAGTTATTAACTGAATTAATTATTTAATGTTGGATAATACTCATAATTATGTCCTATATAATTTAATATAGTAGTAGTATCAGAGCCTGAAGATTCCAGTTATGGCACTTCCACTGCTCGAACTTCTTACAAACTCCACAGCAACTAAGTCATTTGATTATTTTTCTTTCTACTCATAATTAACAGCTATTGGTAAGTCCATAAATATTAAACATATTCATAAATATATTAGAGTTTAGTCATAATTTCCAGTGATTATATAATGTTCAAATTATCAAAATTTCCATAACATTTATATAGTATTGGGTGTGTGTATATTATAAATTTTGATGAAATATTTTTTTTAAATATGATAGTTTAAAAAGAAAAAATATTAGAGAAATTAGAGAATATGCAAAAGATCTGCTTATTTAAATTAAACAAGTGAAATTTTAAAGTTATCTAATACAGCATATTATAACTATGCTATGTTTTATTTTATCATTATAAAATTACTTCCACACCCCTCTTTTGAAATTCAATCACTATTACATTGAAAACAATAACTAATATAGTATAGGGACATCAGTATTTTTATCTATCCTTAGACACATTTGACATGTTTAAATATTTAAACATATATACTTTCAATTAATTAACATACATCCTTAGCTCTTTTTTAGAGTCTTGATTTAACAAATATAAAACTGATAAAATATATTACAATAACAAATTAAACAATCACTTTTTCTTTAAAATATATATGTTCTCCAATATTATAAATAACTTCACAAACTTCTAACTTTTTTCAAAAACTTTATTTCCATACATTAATTATATATCATATTTTAACTATATTATATGTGATTTTATATATATGTTCATATAGTTAATATATGGAAATAAAGTTTTTGAAAAGAAGTTACAAGAAGTTTGTGAAGCTATTTATAATAAAACTGATAATAAATTGTTTATTTATATGAAAATGTTAGTGACAATCACTAATTTTTTTTATAATTATATTTATAATTCTATTTTTAAGAATATGAAAATGTATTTTTATTTTCATATCTTAATAATGTTAAATTATGCCTTTCCTTAAAATAATTTCAAAAAAAATAGGTGTGAAAATAAAGTATATAATTAAGAGTTACCAGGAGGACTATGTTCCAATGATGCAATTTCATCATCATCTTCAAGAGTGCTAATATAGCGATGATAAAGATCACTCACTAAAAATGATGGATAATGCTTCTCATCCAAATAATGATAAACTTGATTTTGAGCGTAATAAAAAGCTTCTGGACCCTTAAATAATTTTTAAAAAATAAAATAAATTATTCAAAACAGAAAAAAAAAAATTGTGATAATATATATATTACAAATCAATTTACTTAATTCTTTCAATAAACATTTTTAAAGATAAATAGCAAAAAAAAAAAAAAATATTCATATTTAAAAATTACACAGGTGACATATAATCTCAATATATACATATAATATTCAAATATAAGTATATTGTCTATATTAAACTTAATGCAATTAAAAAGGACTTTAACTCAGACTATGCACTCCATCTTATATAACTGATACACACAACCACATACATATGAAAAAGATAAATGATCTCCAATATACAGATTTTGTGCTGAATCAGTACCATCAATTGGTCCAGATCACTAACTCCCACACATATATACAACCAGTGCTCAGTTTATATTAAGACAGCAAATCTTCAAACTTTAATGGACAAACTTCAAACAATATATTTAAATATTACGTATTCAGCCTGTATTCTGCCCACCCCTCTTAGGTATATTTAAATGGACATATTAAAGGCCTATATGTGAGAGGTCAGAGTGACTTAAAGTCAATATGGTTATAACAATATCACTGGCATCAACAAGGACTTTGAGTGTTTCGTCATCAGATTTTCAATGATATGGATGGCTGAAAAGTTGGTGGAGAAATTTAAAGCTTGTCCATTAAAGTTTGAAAATTTGCTATATTAATATAAACTGAGTACTGATTGTATATATGTGTGGAAGATGGTGATCTGGACCAAATGATGAGTGCTGGTTTAGCATGAAATATGTATATTGGAGATCATTTATCTTTTTCACATGTGGTTGTGTGTATCAGTTGTATAAGATGGGGTGCATAACTGTAGGAAGCATGAAAGTCTGAGTTAAAGTCCCTTCTAAATATATACATATATTGAATTTAATGGCAGTTGAGGCAGGTTTAAGAAATGAATCAAAAAGCGAATTGAAAGACTGTTTATAATAGTTTATTACCGTTAAATTTATTATGTTTACAATTTTGTTTTAATTAACAAACATTTTATTTATATTATATATAAACACACACAAAACAATTTAAATATTTATTATATTGTATATTCTTTTGAATATGGTAGATCTAATTGTTCAGCCACTTGTTACAGTGAGACAAAAACTAATTTATCTGCATACTTACGATAATATAATCATCAATATAAATAATCTAAATGTAATTATCAACATAATTGTATGTGTGTTGTTTTTTTTTGCTACAAAAAAAATCTAGACCTGATTGTTATCCTCAAAGAATTAGATAAACCTAAGAGATTGTCAATTTTGATTATATCTTGAACAGAGGTTAAATAATGCACAACTGAGCATGCTCAAGAATTTAGGTCATTAATTAATAATTTTAAATTTCTTGCAAATAACAGCAAAAGCAAACTTAGCTTTTAAAATTGTATGTCAGATTTACTTTGACTTGCACATCGATGTACATATACTTTGTAATATATATATATATATATACACACACACAAAACATCATCAAATTAAAATGAAATAAATTCACTGATTTAATTAGTTGTTAATTTATATAGAAATATAAAAATAAATTTCACATCAATAGAATTTGAATAGGAAATTTCCAAATGATTAGACATACTTATATTTGAAGTGAAGTTTTGAGTTAGAAAAAAAAAAGATAAGGAATATAATAAAATTATTGTTGAAGATTAAAAAAAAAAAATAGAAAAAAGAAATTAATGGTATTTGTTCATAGATCTTGAAAAAACATTTGATGGAATGATTTGGATTGCTTTTGTGGGATATTTTAAAAAAGGTTTTAATTGGAGAGATGTTTATTTGGATTATATAGTATATAAATCAAATGACATTTATGAATTTTAATAAATTTCTTATAAAAGAAAAAAGATATAGAATAAGGTGTAAGATAGAAGTGTTAAAATTATATTTACATAAGTTAAATAAATATTGTTTTGATAATAAAAAAAAATTAGCATTAGAAGTACATAGCTTCACTTTATTGGATTTAGTGATACAGTGCAGCAATTGTGAACAAGCGAAAATGAGCTATATATATGTATATATTGAAGTGGTAAATCTGTAGTACATATTTAACTTCACTGTCTGATGACATTACATACCTTTAAAGTAGGGTTTGAACCTGTTGATATGTTTATTTGGTCATCCAGGAATGTTAAGCACACACATATACACATATCACTTCCACCTCGTTTATGTAAAATGGTTATGTATAACCAGTTGAATTATTATTTTAGCTTAAGTGTATTTTATTTCCAAGCTTGTAAATTCCCTTCACTTAGATAATTGTGTATGTGCGTATATGTATTATAGATATAAAAATAAATACAATTAATGTAGAGCTAAAGCAAATGCCAGAAAATTCTAAAAAGTATTATTACAATTTTAAAAAATCATTCTCATTTTAAATATGTCAAGTCAAACCAAAAATCATATTTTAAAGTTATTTGCAATTTTAAAATACGTTTAAATAATGCTTTCTGGAACGTATTGTTTACATCTTCCAATATTGCTAAATTTCAAGTATAGGAGGAGCAGAAGTTCTAGGAATGCACAGAAGGAGTTCAAATCACTCTTCTCTCTGGTATTTGTGTAGAGAGTGGAAACAAAATGGACTGTGAGTAAAAGGAATTTGCCTCCCTGATCTTAAATCGCCTTTGTTCTGCCTCCCTGCTATGCCATCGCTACTTGAGAACTGTTATGTTTAACTGTAAAAGAATATTGGAAGATGCCTACCATTATTTTATTAATATTGTACCTTGCTAAACTTCGTATACGTTATTATAAGTGGCCACCATAACTTCTAATGGTAATCCGTTTTGCCGAAGAATGAACTCTTAATTCTCCTCACTTCATTTCTTTCCTAAATCTTAATTGTAATCAGAATGTAATCTTTATTTATTTTATAACTGACTATAAACTTAATTATCATTAAATTTGTGATTTTCTCTCTTAAGTTTTAAACTTGTTCTTTGAAACGCTAAGCACACAATTATGTACTTTAAATCTATCATTAGCTTTTAAAGTTTCACACTCTAATTATTTTATTTCATGCGGCAAAACTTATTTTAAATATATATCTTATTAAATTAGTTTTAGTGTGCTAATGTTTTAATCTAGCGAACTTATATTATTTCAATCATCCTTCCAATATTTTGGAATATTTAAATAGTTAAACGTAAAATTTCTTACTGAACGCTGTTCGCTCGGTTAAATATTTGAATTATATGCTTAATGGCGGGTTGTTTAAAAATTATATTACGGCATAAGATAAACCTTTTGTTGTTGTCATTATCGATATTTAAATGCATTTTATCTTCTTAAAATAAATTTGATTATTAATATATTTTAATAACTATTTATTATTTATACGCCATTAAGAGTTAAATTGCTTATAATATATTGTCGTTTAAAATACTTGGACTTGTTAAATAGGAAATAATATTTTCCCTCTTCTATATTCGACATCCTAAATTTATTAAAGTTATACATACGATGCTGAGTGGGTTATTATTTTATCAAATTATTTCATTAGTCATTTAAGACTTAAGCCATATTCGCGTTGCTTACTTACGATAGCAATTTTAAAGTACTTATATTTTGCTTTATCATATTTATCATCCGAACTCCGGATTTTTTTCACGTAACTCGTCTAAGAATGAGGTTTGGTAGAACCGATCTCAGGATAAACGTTAGAGTATTAAGGCTCTGCATGTGACACGTCGGAGGGCGTACCATGGAATCCTTACCACTCATATTTTCGAATACCGCCTTGTGATAAATACAAGAGGAATCATATATGTGATAAAGTTTTTCAGTCCAAAGACGGACATCTTCTCCATTTTAAATGCTGTCATTATAGTTAGCATTGCAAGTTCTTTTATTGGTAGTTCTCATATTATTTATAAGACGTGGTACAGTGATGTTTGTAAAACACTCATTTTATAATTAGTCGAATATTTTAGGATTGTCACAGTAAAGCTAATTTAGGCTAACCATTCCTCATTTGTACAGGCCCAAATATGCTCATAAACGATAAATTATTAATTATCATATCGAGTAAACCTCTCTTTAGAGATGAATTTGTAAACGTCCTTATCATTACTTAAAGTAATGATCACCGCATTGATAACATTAATTTATTATTATACTATAACTCATTAGCATACTAAATCAGTTGCTTATATGCAAAGTAATAACTGCATTAAATCTGTGCTATGTTTTCTAATGTAAATTAAATTGTTTATATTTATTAAATTATTATGTTTTAATAATTACTCATGCATTGTGTCTTACTGACTCTTACTCATTGAATTCCATTAAATATTTATAATCGTGTTAGTAATATTTAGAAGTTATAACTGATTACTTCAAATAGATATTTATCTCTGGGTTATTCTGTTCTTGCTCATTCTGGATGGATACTATTTTATAATTCATGTTTCTTCTGCAATGCTAGCTGTGTGCAATTCATTTAAAATTTATAAATTGCCCTTTCACATAAGGTATTGATTGAGCCAAGTTTTAACATTATTTATTTATGCTAATTACTCTGTAGATCTCATGTTTCTCTGCTGTGTCTCTGGGACCAAAATGAATAAAATTTCATCTGTTATCATCAGAAGTGTTGTTTATAATGTTATAGTTTTAGAGAAGAGCAAATAGGGCAGAATTCATGATTGTTCCTGACCTGTATATCTCAGGCATGAGTGGATTTAGGGTACTTTTGCTTAGATTCTAAACCTTGTTAAATGAACATACAATTCTGACCTGTACAATATATATATATAAGTGATAAAATTTATAGAAAGTTTAGAATAAAATAATTGAAAATAAAATCAAGCTATGCTAAATACTTTAAATATTTGGGAAGTTAGATAAATAGTGATGTAATAACAATAAAATTAAAGTGAAAATTGTAATATAAACAAGCTTTTAAGGATAGAAAAGTATTTTGTGGTCCATTGAAATAAATTTAAAAATGAGATTTGGCAAATATTTTGAGTTTATCTTTGTGGACATTTTAGAAATGTAGATCTAAAAAGAATCAAAGGAATAAGCTGAAGAAGATTGGCAATATAAGTGTTGAAATGAGTAAATATCAAAAAGGTTAATTTTCAATAATAATAATAATAAAGAAATCCAATTAAGTTAATTATGTCAAGACAAAAAAAAATCATATAAGATATTTTGAAGAAAACTATGCAAAGTAAAAAAAAAAAAGATGGGAATAGATAGAAGTTGATTAATAATATTAAAAGGGATATAATTTTGAGCATTATAAAAAGACCAGCAAAAAAATTAAAAGGATTTAAACAATGCAGTCTAATTTAGTGTACAATTAATCTTTTGGAAAATAATTAATAATGATATTTGTGATGAATATGATCTCAGTAAATCATACTGAATATTTTATGAGATGGTTGTCTTAAGTATAAAGTTCATATTATATCATTCACGTGTAATATATATATATAATCAATCCTCACTACTTGCTATGATGTTTGTTTAGTTTCTCTTTCATGTAAAATGAAATCTATTCTGTTTATCCATTCGCAGGCATGCATCATTACTGAGAATAAAAAAAAAAGTAAAATTCATGGTTTTAAAATGTTCTCTATTTCTTAATTTTAAGTGCAATCTTTACATGTATATAGTTTTAATGAAAATCACTTTGTAATTTTAAATATCTTGTATAAATACTTTCAATGTTTGTTTTCCAGGGAGTGTGCAATAATGTATGTGTATATTTGAGTGTAAATGAATTATGAATAATTATTAATATCAGTAAATGACTATTGCTACATCAAAAGATTATATATATTGTAACCATATATTTTAGTATAAAATATATTAATTGATGTAACTGGTATAAAAAATTTTCTTTCTTCTTTTGGTGATTTGATTGGCTTGATTGCACTTTGAACAGATTACTTTCTTATATTATTTTAATAAATTTAAATTTGCTTCTTCCCATATACTAACTTATATCAAAACGTTTAACTTTTTAAAAATTTGACAACACATAAAAATTTGGTAAAATATTATTAAAAATAATATTTTATTTCTATTTGTTTAAAATGATCTTAAATTATTATTTCCATTGAATTAAAAAACCATTTGTTCAATTAAAATTAATTATTAAAAATAAATACAGTAATTACGTATGCGTCTCAATGTAATAAAAGAAAAGAGCGCGAATTTAAGAGAAGATCGTCTGATAGTTTGCTTTTGGAGGGAGAAAGAAAAGAAAATGGTAAAGGCAAATGGTGTAAATTTGATAAGCTTATTTTAAAATAGTTAATAAGTAAACGGATTACCACAAAATTTGCTATAAACGTAAATATAACATAGTGGTAATTAATTATAAGATGAATTGCTAAATTTAAAAGTCTGTTCAAGTCGGCTGGCCAAGTGGATCGAATCACCGGTAATAAATTTTCCAATATTACATTTTTAAAATGTCGGAGCTTCCCAGTTTAAGTTTGAAAGAATTAAATACAAGATTTTGGTATGTTTTGAAATATTTATTATTCTACAATTTGGAAAAATTAAATAAGTATTTTAATTACAGAAGTTTTATGAATATGAAAATTTGTTTTTTAAAAAAGAAGAATTTTAAGTTAAAGTAAAATGTTAAAGCTATCAAAATATTTTAATATTTCCGTTTTTAATTCTAATAAAATATAATATTGATTGATATTTAACTTTACAATGCCAGTAATATTTGCTAGTTAATTTGTTTAACATTTGGATAATAAACATTCTTCAAATAATTAATCAAAGCTATTTTATAATTTTATCGTCGGTTTGAAATGAATAAATTAATTGCTATAATTAGTATTCCTGGATTAACGCGTGGATAAATAAATACTTGCATGGATGTGATAAACTTGGAACACTTTTGATAGAGAAATGTAGAGATTAATAACTTTATGAAAAACATTTTCATTTAAATTCTGCGTATCATGTTTTAAAATTGTTTCATGTTTGGGGAGCCACGCAAAATCGTTAATCTAATATTGCTTATAATAACTAATCAAATGGATAGAATTGCATGTATGGAATTTAACTACAGTTATAGCTATTACCTCGTATACTCATTATTCTACACATCGTACATGGATTCCACGGATCACATTAGGAGTTATAAAATGCTATACAATCCAATTTGTGATACACACATCTGCTAAAATTCATGTATTGAACTATAAATGCTATACATTTAGTTTTATCACACACACACCGTTAAATTTTATATATTTGATGAATAATACATTAATTTAATTTTATCGTTATATGAACTTGCATGTGAAGTTCAAAAGTTATATTTATTAAGTTTAAATTAATAGGGGTTGAATAAAATATTTATTCAAGAGAATAGCGCTTGCGGAAAAGCTTAAAAGTACTAAATGAATTCATGAGATATATCAATCTTTGTGAGATATTTTGTGAGTCTTTCCAGATTTATATTCCTATGCCAATATTACTTATATTATATTACACATGTTTATTTTAAGCAAGATAAGTAGTACATTAGTTGTCCTGATTAGCGTAACATTTTATTATGCAAGAACCCACATTTGCTAAAGTGTTAGTGTATTCTGAATAGTCAGAAGAACTGAGGAGGATGATTTTGCACTTTAATGTGAAGTAAATAATAATGTTGTTTTAGAATGTTAAAGGGCTTTAATCTGTGCTGGTGGTTAATCCGCAGATTATTTTAATTGCCATTTTTGTATTTTACACACATTCCTGCGCTGGTGGTTAATCCGCGGAATTGTGTGATTATACGTATTACTTTATGATGGTGTTTAAATACACAAAACGTTTAGTATTATTTAATTCCTACGTGTAGATGAATGCATCCACAGGAATATGTTTTGCTTCACAGATATAAGTTGGGCAAAGTATTTTAGTTAATCTGCTAAATCATCTTCTTCATTTGTAAGCATAATTTATCGGTTAGATTATTAAATGGTAGCAGGACATTCTATTCAAGTACTTCATAATAATTAACTGTTGGTTGATTATTATTTACCGGAACGTAAGTTTAAATTGTCACTTTAATTAATGATTACATTATAGCTAAATCATACAGACATCATATTATTTATTATATTATTATAGGTGTACAGTAGGGATTTATTGAATCTGGAAATGACGTTAAATATTTCATGAGTTTGATGCTGAATTTCGTATAATCTCATCAATATTCATTATATTAGATTGAAATAAGGTATGATTAGATTTTAAAACTGTACCTATGAGATGTTATTGAAGAAAGTCAATGGAATTATCATTTATTTATTTTATTTGTTTATTTATGTTTTATTTAGAATATTGAAATTAATTACTTATTGTTCATAAATTTGTAAATAAACGTTGATTTATAATTAAACTTACTGTGCCGTTGCTATGTGTCATTCATAACATCAGAAATCATAAACTTTGGATAGAGCATACATTGAAGAGCATACATTGAAGTACATATTATCGTCAACATGATATAAGAGTTTATAAATATTTTTTGAGAAAACATTTAGATGCTTTTCGTCTTTGGTAGTTTATGATGAGTAAGGTACAATAAAATCCCATTTACCTTTTCCATCATTGTGGCTTTGCGTAGTTGATTCTAGTATAAAATTATAAATGAATTATTAAACTTGTAAACAGATTTACCAAATAATGACATGATTAAATATATTTACTTAACGTTTTTAAATTGTCATTTGTCAGTATAATAAGAGTCTCAGTAATATAGTAAACTATAAAAAAAGAACCCAAGTATTTATATTTATTTATTGCAAAGCTTTACCTGGACTAGCATTCGTATTAAAAATCATATAGATGGTTTAAAATTTCATAATCTTATGTAGTTCCACAAATTACGCCATCTTGTACATGGTCGGCCATCGGGTCTCATACAATAAAAATCGCAAATTAAGGTTTAAAAGTAATAACATTGCACTTATAATTTGTTTAATGTGTTTTATAATAATACTATGATAGGTCTTCGCGGTATACCCTGGCTGCGATCAAATTAAATTGTAAAAAGTTTATGTTAGATCATTAGTTTGGTCTGTAGTTGTGGTCTTTGGTGCATAAAATAGATAGCATGATATGCTTTTGGATACAGCTCTTAATAGCTGACAATGTACAGCAGGAATTGATTAGTGATCGAAGTTACAATTCCTAGTGCACTTATATTACGTAATTGGGACCACACAATTTGCGGTTACAATTTTTAGTGCCGCAACGTGTTCATACACGATAGGTAGTTGAGAGGGCAATGGCCTTCGGTGGCCATTAGCTGGCCATCAAGATTTACGGTTACAATATATTGTATCATTATAAAGAAAACAATAAATACTTTAATATTATTCTAGCTTTAAATAAACAAAAAGTTGAGTTGCATTACATATAATTAAGTTTGTACAAAGATTTAAAAAAAATAGAATATAAATATTTTTTTAAACTTTCAAAACAATTTTTCAGGAAATTAGAAAGAAAAAAAAACTTTATTAAGATTATATACATATTGTGTGTGCATGTACATATATATATATACTAAGGAGAGGACCCTCTATCACCCTCAACACCTAACTTACCTAATATTACTCCACTTTCCCACATCCTTTCAGCAGAACTTACTGAAAAATATTTATTCCTAACACTTCTTTCCGTATATTATATATATATAGTGTAACGGTCAGAAAACGTGTGACTCGTAAACATAGTGCAGAATTCGACCACCATACAGAACAGCAGCACCATCGAGTAGCGAAGCCACCCGTGGTACTGAGTTCGAACATAGTTTATCGGTTCCACAATACAATCCACGAAACAACGCATCTGATGCGACATTAGTAAATATTTCCTTAGGCACGGTGGTCAGGGAGATGCAAGAGATTCATGATTTTATTCTCGAGTTAGCCAATAATCAAACTAATATTAATTAAACATTCATATTTACATAATCGAGGAAATATTAGATAGAATGGGTATCGAATAAATGAAACGTAATTGCAGACGTATAGTTTAAAATTATTTATTAATACATTTTAATAAAACAATCATTAATAATATTTTATGGACTAACAGCTTCAGTAGCGGGATTTGCAACATGATTATATTTTAAAGAATACATTTATTTATTTACACATTATTTTATATTGGGAACTCAGTAGCGGTATTTCCGATACTGTAATGTTTACAAAGGGAATTCACTTATTTGAAGGCTTAATCTAGCTACCTAAAATTCTCGAGTAAGTATTTCTAATGCATGCCTTGGGGAATTTATACCTTTGCAATGCAAGAGTCTAAAGTAAGATTTAAGAGTAGCGGCGGACATATATTTATTTAATTAAACTATTTATTTTATGACTAAGGGCAAACATTTATTTGAGAGTGAATTATGAAGATAATGCAGAGGCGGAGTGATATATAGAATAATAGAATTGAGCAAAGGAACACGTGGTATGCTTTAGAAAGGCGATATGGAATGGCAGTATATTGAAACTGCAATGCCGCGAATGAGTTTATAAAACTGTCAGGCTGGTCTCTGCCATCGGCCCGACGAAGTAAGGTGTCACATAAGCATAACCAGGGACAAGCGGTATGTGTCGCAATTTGCCAGCTGGCTGCATGACAGGTCAAATCCTACGGGAGCATTTATTATGTCCGCTTGTGTAGGACGTCGGGGGTTAATTTCAACCCTGAAGAATCCGGAATATTTACGGCGGAATAGATCATCGCGTCTCTAAAACGTAACACATGTATACTGTATAAACGATTATGATGAGATTTCTAACTTGGTCCTACATTATCAACATTTATTAAAGAACGTTGGCGACTCTCAAAGAAATGTAATTTTCTGGAATTATTCATGATCATTTAGTAAATACAAAACATATATATATAAAGTGGGAATTATTATAACTAATACGTCAGCCATTTGCGAAGTTGTAGACCCCTGCATTACAATAAATGAAGCATTGAATGCGTGTCGATTTATATGAAAGTTAAGTTATTAAAGAAAGTAAATATTAATGAAAATTTGACACGCATTCATTGTTTTAAGCGATCATAGATTTAAACTTTGAAAATTGAAATAATTATGAGCATGCAATAATTAAATAATAACTATAGATAGAAATGTAGATTATAGAAATACGCACCCAAGAAAGATAGAGTGAGGTAAGCTAGATTATTAGATACATTTACACATTACATTAATTATTCAATTTAGTTATACAAATGGTATTTTTTTACATTTTATAATTTAGATAAGTAGTATGAAGAAGAGCTATAGCATGTTATTAGAGTACTCTAGAGTTTGAACACAGACAGGTACCTGTTTTATAAGAAGTTTTCCGAGTCCATTGGTTAAGTAGCAAATAGTTCATGAGTGGCCATTCTTTCTTGTATTTAGACGTTTCATTTTACTTTCACAGCAGCAGCAGCTTTCTCATTTATTTCAGGCAGCAGATCTTCATGGTTAATTTATGATGGGCAATGGAAAGTTCAGCATCCGACAGGCCATCTCCCGATGGAGAATAATCTAGGTGCTTTACTCGGTCATACCTTGGCAGGAACAAATTATTTTATATTTTGGAGACTCTCAGTGATCGAGAGCAAAGCTAAAGTTTAAGTGAATGTCTCCAACAAGTCTAAGATGGCCTCTTTTTTTATCTTGACCTCTCACATTTTTGTTAAGATATTTTTAGGTTCTACTTAATCTGCCCTGAGGATAATCAATGCATTTTGTTGGTTTTTAATTAAAGAAAGCTGCCGTTCTATTGTTTACAGTTTACATTTACTAATTATTTTTTGGGGGAATTTTTCTTTAATTAATCTATTATCTATCACTGACTGATGCTTTTAAATTTCAAAAACAAAAAGGGAACATAAGATTATTTTAACTTTTAATTAAATATTACATCAGATTTTTTTAGAATTATTATTAAATGAAATTTAAACAAAGCAATAAATACGAACTTTATAATCCAAAATAAATGATTAAAATTATACAAAATTATATAACTAAAAGAAATCTAAATTATACTATTTTATCCCTATTTATTGCCTTTAATTTGAGATCGAAATGTGTGCGTGTTTATGCTGAATTCTACATATATTTATACATTTTTAATATTGCTACACACACAATTCGATACCAAAAAGTTTAAATTTGGGCGGGATAGACCGGTCAGTGAGAGACGACAGAAAAAGGTGAAACTTAAGATTCGAATACGAATCTTACTGTTTCA